>OY856410.1:1191146848-1191691848 GCA_963693085.1 Alisma plantago-aquatica | reverse complement strand
TAGGATTTATCCTAATACATTAAATAGGAGGTTAGTAATTGTGTGTTTAATATATATAGTTAATATATGTAAAATGGTTAACCAAATGGTAACTATAATATATACAAGTTTGAAAACAAATATTTTACATTTAATGCACCACATAACAAGTTATAAGTCAGATATGTTCTCTTTTATAGCCAACGTCCACACAATGACTAAGATATATTTAAGAAAGGCACAATGTGCTCAAGACATGTGTGTGAAAAACAATTGGTGTTCTGATGTTCATAATATGAATAATGTATTATTATCTAAAAAAATATTGAATTAATAGACTAAATGGGTTGGATAAGTAAAATATGGATTTTTGTGCATAATAATAATAAGGGACCTCTTTTGGAAATGAGTTGAAGATAATAGGAATCAATTAAATGAATGTTGATAATACAATATGACATTTGATAAATATAACTCACAAAGGAATTCTCAAAAAGGAAATATAATGATAAAAATGTGTTCTTTGGGTCCCAATTATCTTGGGTGTCAAGTTCACATTATTTGCACAATGATAACTATTCTATTTTTTTAGAAAAATAAATGTGAGTTTTCTCTAATATAATAGATAATATGTTTAATGGTCTCAAAAGTGAAAACAAATCCCAAATTCAAAATCCACATACCAAGATTAGTCTATGTATGAATTTTCACATTCATTGGATAATCGTATCCTAACTTTTTTAGTTTAGGAGAGAGAATAGAAAAAGTATTAAATGAAATAGTAAACTATCTCAAAAGTGAAATCTAATTTCAAAATTAAAATCTATATGTTCTATTTAGTTTAGATACTAATTTTTGGTAAATATTTGAACATCCTTTGAGCCTTAATACACATAGGAAAGAAAAACATATTAATATTTCAAGTACTTAATTTATATAACATTTTCTTTAAAGTTATCTACTTTTGGTTGGTCACACACCCATTTCTCAGTTTCCCAATGTTTCACAGGTTAATCTATCACACAAGGTCTTGATTTTGATTGCTTGATCGGGGTTTTTTTACCATTCGTCTGATCACAGTCTCGTGGTGTGGGTGCGTTCATCCACCTTCTGAAGGTCGTTATTTTTCCCGATTTCACAAGCATGCTTCCTCCTACCCACCTATTTTGTCCATATTCTCCTATCGTTCCCCCAGTCTCTCATCTTCTCACACTGTGATAAATACTCCCCCACTTCAAAACTTAGGGCTCCCTCTTATAGCGAGACTTTTATCCCCAATCTCTGTATTGGGCCCGACCCCCATTCCCTTATTCACTTTTTGTTTCTCCCTTCCTTTTCTACTCCTTGAACCCTTGGTTCATCAAACCCACAAATAACTATCGATAAACCTCCTCTATTCCTCAAGGAACCCTCCATAGTACCAAATCTTGTCTCCATCCTCTGGTGTGTTTTCCTCAACCCCTTTTACCTTCATATACCATTATGGGTTCATAGAAAGGGGATATGACCACGACAATTGGTGTTTGACATGGAATCATCTACTCACATCACACATGATCTCTACATACTGTCAACTTGTCAAGGTACAATGTTAGCACCATTTCCCACTTTTGATCTTTGATGGTGTACCGTTAAACCCCGAATCAGGTTTAGGAAGTTCTAGCCTTGTTTTCTTCTTCTCACCTTTCCCTGGTTTTTGGTTTGCAATACAAAAATCTAGGACAATTTCTCATACCCACATGAAGCTCCTCATCTCCTTAATTCTTCCAGAGTGAGTAAAGTACATGTTTGTCCTTTTTTAGTGTTCTTCCTACACCAGTGACTCGACAAAATTTTATGGGTGATGGTCTCCATTGTTTTGTCTTTTCTAGACCACACCTTTCTTAATGATTTTTCAAAGTCAATTTGTGATAGTTCAAGACTTGTTTTCTGTTTTGGGGTTCTAGAACTCCTTTCTCTGTCCTTTTTTTTCCTTTGTGGTTTGAAACCGGTTTTTCAACTTCAAGCCACCTGAAAACCCCTAATTTGGGCCATTGAGTCCAATAGAGGATGGTGATCATGTCGGGATACTCCTCAGGTGCCAAATTGATACACAATTGGGACACATGTTAGGACCAAGCACCTTCTTTTGATTGATGTTCTATGCGATGGGAAGAATGTTCAAGGTGATGGTATTTCCCATATACCCTTTTGAGCATATATTGTTTTCACCATAATTGAGGGTATTTTTGTCTTTTCACCTCTACTTGTTTTTCTATCATGTTGAGTTTTGCATGTATGCCCGATCGAGTTGTCAAACCCAGATAGGGCCATCTAAGTTGGATTTTCAAATGGATAATGTATTATGCGTGGCTTCTTAGAATTCCCTGATTAGTCATCAATTCCTAAATTCATATTAAAATACTTATAGATGAAAAAATTAAAGAAAATGTGTTTTGAATTCAAAAAATTATTCTCTACATAGTGGTGTTAGTTGCATCACCTAAATCAAATATTATAAATAAATGAATTTTATGGATTTTATTCTAATCAGATATAATTTCTAAAATACATAACTAGTTATGTATGTGTAATAAAATAAAGTAAAGTATGACTTGAACTTAGAAAACTATAATCTGTACAATAACATGGTTTTGACAACCTAATTCACTAATGGTAAAAAGTCAATTTTTAGGGTTTATATGATTTATGCAAATGTAACCCTAATTTTGTAAGTTCTTTCAAGAGGTGGCTTGAGACCCTGGTTGAACCTAGGGCTGACCTTGGACATATTTAGGCCTGATGTTAGGTATGTTTTTTTTACACCCCATATTATTCTTATTGAGCAATAAACCTATATTCTCTCTCTCTCTTAGACAAAAGTTTCCTACACAACTTCTCTCTCTTTTGAAGGTTCATTTCATGTGAAAGATTTTATTTTGATTCTGATCTTGTGATCATCCTATCTTGTTGGATATAATTTTTGACTCTATCTTTTACTTCTCTTCATGCTTGAAACTCTAATTGAGGATATTTATTATTTTTACCCACTTTTGTGGTGGCTTTTTATATTGTCCATTTAGGTGATGGCAATCTTATTTATACTATTTTATATGACTGAACATTATACTTGCCTCTACATTATGCATGCTTTGTGATTTAGTATCCCTAGAGTAATGTAATACTTTGGTTATATGGGTTTTATTCCACATGTGATATTATTAGGCACTATGATTTTAGTCCTCCTGACATGCACTGAGGTTTGATCCCTCCTGCACTTTTATATATTTTGGATGGTGGATCGTATGCCCATACCCCAAGTTATGCCAAGGGAGTTTTATTGTGTGCCATTCTATATCAGTTAATGGATTGTGTTCCCTAACCACCACTGACTTTATATTATGTAAGTCATATGCTTATCTCACATGTATGCAAGTTTATATTATTATGATGGGTTTTGTGCCCTAATTTCATTATGCTTTTGTGGCACAACTGTTATATTTTATAAATGGCAAGTAATCTTATTGATTATCATATTATTGCAATTCATATTCTTTTGATACCTCTGGTGTGGTACTTCCCTCTTCTATGGAAATCCTTGTTTATTTGACGTCCTTTATTCCTTATATTCTCAATCCATATTTAATATGCACATACCATCCATTATGTTGATTTCTTTTACTTATTCTCCTCTTACTAGGTTATGCTTCCAGTCCCAAGTGTTGGAGTTGGATGACTGGACTTGGTGACATTGACCTACTTGATGGAGCTCTTGGGAGAGAGACTTGATATAGTTTGATATCCCTCCACTTAGGTTTTTATGTTATACTTTCATGTAAGCCCCCTTATGGGAGAATATTATCTAATTTTGCATAATTTGGATATAATCATGATTTATATTTCTACTTCTATACTTTGGTCTTTTGTTACCATTATATGAGAAAAAGAAAATGAAAATACCCTATACCAGCATCCCTTCCTAGTGTGTTTGGAATAGATGATTTATTCCTCAAATTAAGTAGGAAATGAATCCCCAATGGTATCACCCTGCTTGGTGAAGGATAATGTTATAAACAAGTATTTTATTAGTTATATCATTCATATTCCTCTTCTAAACTTTAGTCTTGTATACCATTATTTGAGAAATGAAAAAAGTAAACCTATTCCTCCATACCTTTCTAGTGTGTTTAGATTAGATGGGTTTATTCCTAAAATTAAGTAGGGATCCCCTCTTAGGTCTCACTCCTTATAGTTCTACATAGTCCATATTTTGATGACGACTTAACCCTTCCATTCATGTGTATCTAATATGTCTATTTGAGATCATTTTCAGATATTAGGTACATCAAGAGGATGAAACTAACAAACCCCAATTTTCTAAAAAAAAAGTCAAATTCAACAAAAATTCAAGAATCAAAGAATACATGTATCTCTTTTAGCATTATGTTGTAAATAACTTATGTTAAATGTATGTATTGTAACCAATCTTTTTTTTTTAAATCTCAACCTTACCTTTTATTCCATCAACAAGATCTTACAAATAACAAGCTAATATGAACATGATAAAATATGGTATTATCAATACCATTACAAGTATTATCCTCTAAACTAAGGATAACCCTTAGGGCTATCAGCCTCTCAGGAATATGAGAGATGAAGTGGGTTTTAGGGTGATGATTAACCAAGATCCATTGAACTTGGATGGCGTCACGTGCCAATTTAGTCTTCACTGACTTAAAAGAACAATAGTAGGGAGGCGTGAATGACTGAATTAATGATCTGTATAGCCTCTTATAGACCTTAAACTACATTAGTTGCAACGTGATTCTCTTGATTAATTATGTATTCATTCCTCAGGTTGTACAGATCAACTTTGGTGTGATTAAACCTTGATCTACTTCAGATGTCACTACTAGATTCTGAATATCCTCTAGTCTTGGACTTCTTCTGTTAGTCTCAATCTTTCTCGCAGTCCCTTGCCTCTTCATCCTTGTTCCACTTACTTTAATTCTCCTACTTACTGATCTCTCTGGAGTGGCATCCATATTGGCTGCCTTGGTTTCCTTTACTACAGAGATTTGGACTGAATCCTTGTTTATGTGCAGGTCATCTTTCTCTGCATCCACCAGGATGTTTACAAACTCTATTATTTCATCCAACTCCAGGTAAACAACTGTGTGATTGTTGGATTCATCTACTAGCATATCGTTTATTACCTCCACAACCTCATCCACTCCTGGGTTCACCACTTTGTGCATCTCCTTGCTTATCGAATTATCCACCTGCATATTGGTAAAGTTCCCAAGAACCTCCCTGGGTGGACCATTGGCCTTCTTCTTCTTCCAAACCTTTGTGCTATGTTTAGTGGATTGAGTGATCCCTGTAGAGGCTTCTGCTATGTTCTCCATCAGATTTGAGTCTTGGTTGTCTCCATCTCTAAGGGTGGCGAATCAGTTTACACCATCTAACACCGTGGCTTCTTCCTGGTCTGACTGGGTCATCCTTGGACTTCTCCCCCCTTCCTCTTCTGTGTTTGCCATTGTTGAGTTGCTTGATCATTGTCTGTTGTTCCTTTTTTAGTTTGATACTCATCTTCATATCTCTGCTCCTTCTCCATTGTTGCTCATGTGCGCATTACTTTGATATGTGACCTTCCTCACCGCATCTAACACACGCCCAAGGAAAGCCCTCGTGTTCAATATCATACTCCACTCCATTAATTAGAATAGATGGGATGAATGGCTTCATGGTATCAATTTCCAGGGCTAGTCTCGCGAATTTGTTGTGAGAGCGGTTCGATATGTGCATGTCTACCTTGATTTTCTTGCCCAGCACCATGCCAATGAATTCAAATATGGTGGGCACATATAGATGAAGGGGCAAATTTAGGATCCGTACCCAAGTGACAATAACTGCAGGTGCTTCTATCTTTGATTTGAAGGTAGGGAACCAATCCCATACTAGCAGGTTTCGTCCAAAAATCTTCCATGGGTCATCGGTGAGTGCTACTTCATAATCCTGCTGGCATGATAATTGCACCACGAAGTGACCTAAATCAAGCTCATACATGTTAAAACTTACCACAATTCACCAAAGAACCTTCAGCTTATCTCTCAGGGTCATGTACCCTATTTCCACTCCTAGGAGTCTCACAACCACTGTGTAATGCCACGACTTTACTCGCGTGTCTTCTGCTTCCGGTAGGATCGAGAGAGATGGGACTTCCTCTTCACATGTTAGGGTTATGGCCTCCTCCGACAGCCAGTCCTCAAACAACTTGTCGACGAACCCGCCTTGGTTGCGTATGTCATTCGATCCTGAAACGACTGCAGTGAAAGAGGCTTGGAGAGGATTGACCCCTCCCTCCTATGAAATTGTGCCTTCAGTCGCATTTCCTTTGTCCATGATTGATTGGGTGTTGTTTGATGCCTCATCGGCTGTGCTCTACTTAGTCTGATCTTCATAACACGAACCTTCAATCCCCTGCATGCCCACAACCAGGAACTCAAAACGGAGTTTAGGTATGGAGATGATTGGCGTATGCCTCTTGTCCGACTCTACAGTAGCAAAATTGCTTTGCTTACTGCCAGCGAAACCTCCCTCGGGATCGATTTCCATGTCGTCACTGGCTCTGCCGCCGCCATGTCCCCCTTTCCCCCTAGGTTTCGCCATTCATGGGCTGTGTTAAAAAATGGTCATTCTATTCATCCTGTGGCCTAGGCTCGATCATAGGACCTCTCGCTAACAAATCGAATGTCTAACCATCTTGGTGTCTTCTGTTAGACAATCTTATTGAAAATTTAGAGAACTTAAATTCAATATTTATAGACATTTTGGGTATTTGTCATAAGACTTCACAGGGAGGCTTGTCGGTTACATTTATCTTGAGGTAACTCAATCGATAACCATTGTAAGGATTTTGACAGAACCCACAATGGGCCGCGTTTTCCCTAGGGTAACTCAATAAACAATTAGCAATGGAAAGGCTAATAAAGTTGCCTATTGTGTTTCTTATTAGTTAGAAACTCAACCCACAAATACTATTATAAACACAGTGATCACTGTCAATCGAGTTATTCAAAAGGTAATTCAACCAACAACACTATACATAAGTGCTTAAAAATGTATCTAGCCTTTTAGAAGATTGCAAACTTCAAAAGTAGATCCTTTGGAACACCCTAAATGACTTGAATTCAGTCCAAGTGTCTCTACTATATAAAGGGGTCCTTGAACTGCATCCCAAGTTTATCTTCTATTCTCCGTTGCTATAGTTGAGTGTTCAAGCCATCACGATCCCCCAATCTACATCTCAATCTTGATTACTTATATGTATTCAATTGATTGAGTTAGGAATTCTAAAATAGAGCTTCTGGATTGTATAGTTGTTAAAGCTCTTGATTCTTCCTCCCAATCTCTCTCTGGCAAACTGATTTTTTGAGGATTGCTTCCTTGAAGAAGGAAGTGGTGGATTCAAGTATGAAGATATTATACAAAAATGGGTAAGTCCTTGGTGAAGGACGAATCTTGGTAAGTAGATAGGTAGAACCTTGTAATCATTATTGGCTCCTTTGATCCAAAAACGAATGTTGGTTTACCCCTTGTTCTTGAAAAAGGTGGTCCTTTCTTGTTACTCTATTTGTGAAATATAAAAAGAGATTCAAGTTTAAAAATTCTAGAGAGTGACCCCTCTAGGTAGTGGAGGTACATCTCCTAGTTTGGAGGTTGGAACCAATATACATCTTATCCTTCTTTGGTGTTTTCTCAAACTCTCTCTTCCTTGATTTTCATACTTGTAATATCTTTTTAGAAAAATATCTTAAAGGTCTTATGAATTTTGTCGAAGTGGTTTTAGCTCCATTCACCCCCCTTTAGAGCCCATATATCCAACAAGTGGTATCAGAGCTTGGTATTCTCCAACAATCTACTCCCATGAATAAGAGAAGATGGGAGAAAATCTTCTTGGTTCTCACAGCATAGAGGGTGGCTTCTCCATTTGTCCACCTATGTTTTCTGGCACAAACATCCTCTATTAGAAAAGGAGGATGCAATTATACATTGATGGTATGAGCTTTGACACGTAGAAGGTGATTAGTGTTCCATACACCTAACTAGAAGGAGAAATAGCTACTTGGGATGATGTAAGAATGAGGAATGCATAGCTAAATTCTAGAGCTATTATCATCATATACTCCACCCTTAATCCAAATGAATCCAACCAGATCTCCTCTTAGGACACAACTCATGAAATTTGAAATAAGTTTTGCGTCACTGATGAAGGTACGAAGCAAGTCATGAAAAAAAGAATATATGCTCAATTGACTCTTTGAAGGCTTCTCAATGTGGAAGAAAGAAAGTTTAGTTGAAATGAATTCAAGGATCAACACTCTTGTCAATGTCCTTGCCTCTTTTGGTCATATTATTGACCAAGGAAAGATCAACTTAAAGATTTAAATCTCTTCCTTGTCATTGGGAGACAAAAGTCTCCCAATGACATAGAAGAAAGTCTGCCTCTCTCTGACAATACTATTGATGTACTCATAGGAAATATCCAAGAATATAAAGATAGACTTCACAAGAAATATGATGAATAAAATGAAGAAGAAAAAGATGCCAAAAGGAAGAAGGAGGCTGCTTTCAATGCCTAGGTTGAAGCTATTGTGCAACAACAAGTCATTATCAAACCTCCTCACTACTCAAGTGAAGATGAAATTAATGCCCAAAAGACAAGAAAGATGACCACAATGGAAACCATAGGAAGAAGGAGGACTGCACAAGGAGGGTATATTCAAGAATAAGGACAAGAAAGAAAGAAAAGGAAGAAGTACATGCCACTTGGGAAGAGTATTCTTCAAGTGACTCTAGCACCAATGAAGATGAGTGCCACTTGTACCTCATGTCTAGCACAAGTGAGGTAGTAGGTGAGTTAAGTGAGGAAAATCTCGATGAACATTCTAAGAGGCTCTTATTGATATGATTCATGATTTTTATTCTTCTTATTCAAAATACAAGTCCAAAAGAAGATATTATGAAAAAAATCATTGATGACTTTAATGCTAGAATAGAAGTTCTTAAACAAAATGAGAGAACTTAAAATGGTAGCACAATTCTTTGCAATGGAAACTTCTTGATATTAAACTCCAATACAACGGGATAGAAATTGAGAATGGTGTTTATCTTAAACAAATAAATGGACTTAAAGATGAAAACCAAGCTTACCTTGATGAGCTTGTTTTTCTTAGGATTGAAAATGCTAGAATTCTTTCAAAAGTAAATAATATTGAATCTAGACATATTTTTTCCTACAAAAGAAGTTGCTAGTATTAATCCTGAAAAAGATTCATATCTAACTTGAGTCCTCTATTTAGAGACTGACTTATTGCATTCTCAAGATGATCTTGATAGTCTTTTTTCTGCCATTATTACTCTTAGTGATAATAGTCACATGCTTAGAGATCGCTTGCAAAAATTCCTCAGAGCGAAGAAGTCCCTCAACGAGGTCCAATAACACTCTAATCAACTAGTGGGTAGTAGTGGTTTGGTATTATGGTTATCTTGTTCTCTTCACATAACTAGTATGTTTTCTTCTAGATTCCCTCTCTTACAATGTCATATTAAGGGAACTAGAATTCGAATTATTTATACTATTTTTCTTAACTCTGTAGATCCTACTCTTGATAAATACCTTATTGTGGATAAGAATGATACAGCTTTGTGCCACTATAGGCTTGGTCATGGAAATATGCATCAATTGAAGAAGCTAAGAAAAAATGAATTGGTCAAATGACTTCCTATACTGGATGTTGAGAAAGATGAGGAATTATGAACTTAAATACAAGGGAAACAAATTAATTCCTCCTTCAAATACAAAGGAGTACTTAGCACCAATAGAACTATGGAGCTTCTTCAAGATTGATCTATACAGAACCATGACAACTCAACTGCTTTGTGGTAGAAAGTATTTCTTATTGATTTTCGATGATTTCTCTCATTTTACTCAGACTTTATTGTTGGTTGCAAAGAGTGACAGTCTTGATGTTTTATATACATTTTGCAAATGAAAAAGTGAAGCACCTTGTTGAATTTCCTCTATCTGTGGTCACCATGGGGGGGAGTCTAAAAATGATTTATTTAAAATATTTTGTGATGAATCTTGTTACATGCACAATGTCCCCCCATAAATGTCAATAAAATGGGGTTGTACAAAGGAATAATAGGTCCTTGCAAGAGATGGATAGGACAATGATCTATGAATATGACACTCCTAGTAAATTTTGGACCTATTACAACCCCCATGATAAATGAGATTGCTCAAAACCAAAATGGTGATCAAACTCTATTTTATCATATTATCAAAAAGGTACATAATTTAAACTAAATCAAAAGTTTTACACTCCATATGAAACACTTTTCACTGAGGTGTAAAATCACACATATTCATACCAGGTATCTTTGAAGATGTTCAATGACCTCATGCATAATGTGTGTACAAAAAATGTTGTCTACATAATTACATAATTTAGATTTCTCAGGGCACACAAGAAAAATATTGGGTTAATATACATGATTCAAAAAACTTCCCCAGCACCTTGGAGTACAAGCATGACTCTAGGACCCTATACTATAAACCAAACTTCTCCCTCTACTGATCTACAAATTTTGGCTCCTTGTCACTCTACATTTGACAACATTTCGGTCACCTATCAAAATGTGGTCACCCACAAGGTAAGATCCATGACCTAGTAAGAGAAATAACTCCAAAAACATCTATTGACTACCAACGTTATGTGGTTTATGCAGTTTAAGTCTGTAGTATTACAAACTTGAAAGGTTATATAACTTACACTTAAGAACATGCATAGGTAGAGTCATAAGTACAATTAATTTCTCTTACCACATTATACATCATCTAAGAATCAAAAGAATCATAGAAGGAATCATCATCCAAAGTGATTTTCTAAGCAACCCTAACAGTTATGCTACGCTGATGAATTACATATTTTATTAATCTTTGGGTAGTTTGAGGCGTACCACTCAAACTACTAGCTAACCACTTCAAAGTCAAAATCAGGCCCATATAAGATCTAGGAAGATCGGAATGATAAGTTACCTTCCCCTAGGTCAGTACAAGTAACAACCATAGTGGAACATAAGCCCAACTATGAAAATAGTCTACTCTCCTGTGGGTCCATAGGTCATGACACTAGAAATCATGTAAACGACCCTCAAATCCAAACTACGACTACAGTTGCTCTCAATTACTTCCACATCCGAGACACAACCACGACCACTAAAAAAATCTTGCGATCAAGATGACATTGATATACTATCCTTGCAACTACATATACTCAATAGTATACGACTTCGAGTTCCTTTCAAATTACTCATTTCACTATCTATTAAATTCTGACACTTGAATAGTTCTATGGTCCCTAGATACTACTTATTTAGGGTTGCACTTGATTACTTGAGTAAATTTATTACATTTTAACTGCATCAATCAAGTAACATATGATAACTAAAAAGGTTCTTACAAGATTCATTGAGGCACACAAGCTCAGAATATATAAAACATAATAGATAGTTTCATGTCACTCTAGCCATAAGTGTCCACACACCCCAAAACATAATAAAAGAGTTGCTTTCAATGCTAGGGTTTTGTCCGACCATTATTAATCATAACAATAATTTGAGTTATGAATATTGTAGAAGATGTTCTACAAACTGCAAAGCTTAGCATATAGGTCAAATTGCTTTGTCTCTATGGCACCAAAACATCACAAAAATTATAATTTTGGAAGTTTAAGCACTCATATTATGAGATTTTAGGCATTTCCTACTCAAGGAAAGTTCATTATACCCTAGTAAATGATCATGAAGACTAGATAAAGCTTGAAGATTCATAACATCAACATTTTATGTAATAAAATAGTACTAAAAAGACCATCTTATACTATCCTAAGAGTTATAAAGTAAGATTAACAACATGTATGAAAATGGTAGACAAGAGATACATTTAGGGTTATGTAACTTGCCAGAGAGGGAGAGAAAACCAAAATACAAGGTGGAAAGTTCCGAAATCAGTAACTAACATTTGATTTCAGCCCACCCAAACTCAAAAATTGCTTCCTATTTCCCCGATAAAAGTGTTTTTTGGAGTAAGGAAGGAGGAAGAGAGAGTGCATAACCCACATGTGTTGGGTTCCAACAAGGAAATACCAAGAAAACCCATGGAACTCGACCGTAAGAGGAAAGAGGGTGAAGAAAAACAAGAAAACAAGTAGAAGAGCAAGAATATTATAGAAAGAAAGAAGGAATCTCAGTTAGAACCCTTCAAACTGTCCACAAGCAGCTTGAACTATCAGATGGATCTATGAAAAGCATCTGATCGACGACCTTGATTGACCCTCATTAAATTGTGGTCTCCAGGAATCTCTTCGGTCTACTCTAGGTTGTAATTGAAGCTTTTCCAAAGTGAAATGGAAGGAGAGGAGGGGTATTTATAGGAGGGTGGAGTTTTTTTGTCCAAAACTAGTCCCTTCATAGACTTGGGATCCCCTCACCCAAGATCTCTTCGATCAACACCTCAGGAGGACCATTAGGCATGGAAAGCTCATCAAATCTAGTAGTATGTTGACCAACCTAGAATATGTCAGTCAAAACATCAAAAAATCCATCGGGCAACTACTTAGAAGGTTCATCAATCAACACAAAATAGCCCATTATCTCAGAAACCCCATAGGGAACCAATAAAACCATCACTCATGATGAATTCATCAACCACTGAAAAACCATAAGTCGATGAAAACATTACACTACCTTCCCACTAAGCTTATGTAGACTGAATATAAGCAAGGTTCAAAAGCTACTAAGTAAAATTATAAATTCTTATGTACATTATGAAGCAACTCAAGAAAGTGTGACAGTAATGTTCACACCACCAGAAAAGGGTAGCTTTCATAAAGGCCCACAAATTACATGAATTTGTATATCTTGAGCAAACAATGTCTATTTTTATTCAAATTATAAACATAGTTTCATCATCCAATGTAACCTAAGAAATCAGAGTTAACTTTCAAGACTAAGCATCAAATTAATCCAGTTATGTGCTTTAGTGTTTCTATCTCATTCAAAAGATATTACACTCAAGAGATATGAGGCTTTATAGAGTACTGACTGAGAGCAATGGTGTGGATCCACTAACATTAGAACTTTCACAATAAAATCATGTTGGTCATGTTATATCACTTGGGACTATATTCATGACTGATTGGCTCTAAGCGTAAGTGGGAGCTTGTTGGTATGTATTCCCTAAAATCTAGTCATATGATGATTGCATAGGGATATTATGTAATTAATCTGATTAATAATAAATGAAATTTCCATTTCTTATGTTTGTTCAAATATAAGATGATAATATAAAATATTAGATGTCTAAATAATGATATTATTTGATGAGATATGGTTTGTGTTGATGACCAAAACATGATATCATATGTATAATAAAAGTAGATCTATATTTTTGTCATGTCTCTAGTCATATATTAATGTGGAAACTATATTTAAAATAATGATATTTAAGACGAGAATGTGTTTTGTTTTAAGACTAAATCTCACTAGCATTGATATTGGATATCAAATCAAACACTAGGTAATTGTTAGACTATAAGTGTACTAGACAGACTCACCTTGAGAATGACACATGGAGGCCATTGAATGGTAGTCAGAATTATGTTTCAATGTGATAGTGGTAATTTTTGTTCATAGACCTAAAAGTTATTACAATAATGACATGGAATTCTATCAAATTTAACACCATTTAGCATGACCTTGAATAATGGTTACTATACAGATGGTGTTTGGGTACATTGTGACAAATGGGGAGTGTTATGAGTGTTGTGGATAGAATTTGTCCCTCCTAACAGAGTGATATCCTGGTCACTTCATAAGTGATATCTGAGTGAATATGTGATATTGATATCACATATTGATATTGATATCACATGCATCTCAACGTCTACTCTAGTTCAAGAAGCATAGATTGAAAATTAAGAAGATAATGATTCCATGCCTCAAATACAATATATAGATACCTATGACAAAGGGAAATCTAACATTGGTCAAAAATTTAGATTAAAGTTGTCCTATAATATCCTATTATTTGAGTAGAAATGATGTATTTCTTGTTGGGTTTTATGTGGTCGGACTAGGCAGTGAAAACAAAAAATTTACTTGACCATAAACCCATAACCAGTAGATTGCATCAATATATATGTAATGAGAAGGATAGTTTTAGTGAGTTATACCTGGTCTTGAGGCTTTCTCAATGACAATACCTCATAGCTAGTGCAGTTTTCAAATACCTATCTTCAACAATGTCTGTGCAGCTCCTGGTCTTGACCCAAACTATGGTTGATTGTCGTCCTCCTGAGCGGCAGAAGTCTCCCGCCTCTTTAGATAGTCCACACATACTACTGGGAACTCTATTTATCCTAAAGGACATACTAGAAGGAGTTGTCCCCTTCTATCGACTTACTAGTCACCAACACACTCTCCCACAACCAGTTGCTTTTCTACAACCACAGAGGACAAAAACTTTGTAGATCAACTGATGTTTTGAGTTGTGTATCTGGAGAAGCCCCCTTACCCCTCTATTTATAGTACAGGGTAGGGTCAGGATTCCCAGTCTGTGCGGGAGTAGAAGGGTCTGGAATTTCCATGAATAATTTACACTTTGGCAGACGAACTGGTCATTTTATAAATGAAACGGTCGTTTGGCAAGGTGAGTTGATCGGTTCACTAGTGAACCGGTTGGTTGGGAGTGTGAACCATTCGGTTCACTTAGTGAATTGGTCGTTTCACTTCCCAGACTTACCCACAATTGACTTTCCATATTCGTTTCTAATTAATGCAAAGATTAATTCTTGTCTCAATCGAATTGAACAAGTGAAATGAAAAACCTTTTTCTCACAAACCAAGAAAATCCAACACTACTCATTTAGACAAATGAAGTGGTCAGTTCATCAGAGTGAACCAGTCATGTTACTGGCCATGAGCTGATTGGTTCACCTAGTGAACTGGTCAGTTGGTGGTCCAGATTTTGCAGAACAGAGTCAATTCGGTTCTCAATCAATCTGACACTCAAATCAGTTGGTTCAACAGTTGAACTTGATGATTCTGATTCAAGTCTATTGATTGAATGTTTGATTGAGTACCAAAACACTTTAGTAATAAATCCAAACATCATTCATGGATAAACTCCTCTTCCTGGTTAATTCTTTGTGTATGACCTTATAGGTCCCATTTCACATTGGCAATGAATGTCCATAACTAGCTTATGACATCACAAGCAAAGAGTGGTACCTAGTCGTACATCATTGTTGCCCATGTGAAAAGGAAAGTTGGAGAAAAACTTTCAATCCTACAGTTTGTGATTGGTGTTACAGTGAATGTATAATTCCTTTGTCTCTGATATCTTGAATGAATTCAAGGCATGTAGTTGTCATCCTTTCAACGTTCATTCATGTTTCTTGAACTAGAGGAGACTGTCTGAGATATGTGTGACATCAATATCATATATTGATTCACATGTGCATGTGCATGTCTTTCTCAGTCTCACTTATCAAGTGGCCTGGACATCATACTCCCTTAGGAGGGACAAATCCCACATCTATCACTCACAGACTATCTCATGCATTAAAGCTACCCAATCATCACAGTTATAATAACCCATGTTTTAAGACTGCATTTGATGATGTCAAAGTGTACCCAATCACATTCGACGAGTGCAGTGATTTCAGGTATAAGAATCACAATCACCACCATCACTATGAGAGATGATACCAACTACCATGTCATGGTTCCATATATCACTCTCATGGTGGGTTTGTCTGATACACTGTTCCCTAACATGTATTTATATGGTTGGTTTGATATCATATATCATGACTAATGAGACACTATCATCAACCAACACACACTCTAGTCTTGATGTGTCATTGTTGTCTATCAACCTTCCACAATGACATCCAAATAGGGACATAACAAGAATGCACATACTCTTAGCATCCATATGATCTCATTATTCAGGCCCTCAACCTGAAGACATACGTCATTGAGTATTTTCATTCTTTCAACATTCATTCTGCTTCATCATTTATCTCATAAACAATTGAGCTAGAATAAATTGAAAGCTTGCCTTTGATATTTATCAAATCAATCATGATGTATGCCAATCCAATCATCATATGATTGGCTCTCAGGTCATACATACACCAGACTCCCACTTGCATTTAGAGCCAATCACCTTTGAATCATATTCTCAGCGATCTCTAAACATGTCCCACATGTTTCTACTGTGCTAGTGCTAATCTAGTGAGTTAGCAACACTTTGCTTTAGTCGGTATATTACATGTTTCACATCTCCTAGTTGTACAATATTTTGTATGAGATGGAGTTGTCATAATATTCTATGTGATATTCCTTGCCTAACAATTAGTTCCATAGTTTGACTTAGTATTTCTACTTTGTCATCAATGGTTGGAATATCTATAAGTTCATCCGTATGAACTTCTACATCCGTATACTATCCTTTGGTGTTCATAATACATAGATACTCAACATTCCTTTTAGAATTAGATGGCTTTTAATTTTACTCAAAACATTTTCATTTAACAACTCATATTCACTTTTATATTTTGCATTTTGTGATCATTTTCTATCATTTCGGAAGCTTGCATCAGTGTAACTTATTTATACTCAACTCTTCCTCTTATTACCATAGAAGTAATCCTTTAATACTACACAAGTACTTAAATAAGTTCTTTATGGTATTCCAGTGACCCTCACTGGAAGCAGACAAACATCCACTTGTCATGTCCATTACATACGAGATAACTGGATGAGCATATCATATTGTCATGTCCAATACATACAATATGATGAATGCACATATAGTTTCTTATCATGTCCAAAACATACAAGATAATGGGATGATTACATACATGATATATCCAAATGTGAATGCATGAGGCATCTATCAATGTGTTCCTATTCTTCATAAGAATACGAGACACTAGGCATCTGAGAGACTAACTCCATGTAATATGGAAAAGTTTTCTCCCACTGAATCTTTGCAAACTAAACCCTTCAACACAGATTGCTAATGTATGCTCTCTCTGTATCAGTTCAAGAGACTTTCGAGAACTATCTCTATAGGTCACTATTCCTATCACATAGAACATTTCTCTTTATTCCTTTAAAGAAGGTATTTCCACACCAGTTTTGTTTTATTCCTCATCATCATGTGGAATATGAACACGCTCCCACTAAATCTTTATAATAATAGATCCCTTCTTTATTTTGATATATCAATCAAACCCTTTTGACTATATAATCAAAGTAAAGACTCCAGTTCTGAGGTGCTTGTATTTAATCAATCATATTGATTAAACTCTCGTAACTTGTAGACTGCATTTGCATTAACGAAATGATAAAACCCTTTAGGTTGTGTCATGTATACAGCCTCATGTTATTCCTACTAGGAATGTGGTTTTAATATCCATATGCCAAATTTCATAGTCTTCAAGTTCTAATAGCAAGCATGATCCTTTCTTTAAATGTCATCCATGTCAGTCTTAACACTTGAGACCAAATCCCACTTATGGGTTTTATCCCTATAAGTGCTACAATTAAGGTCATACCTTATTTGGCTCACATGAAAGTCATTTTGGATCTTTATGGCTTCAAGCCATTACTCAAAATCTGGTTCCTTAACATCATCTAGATAGATTATTGGCTCATCATCATATGACTAGTTCATCACCCTTGACTTTGTAGGATATCATTATCCATCAAGCTCAAGGTGTTTTCTACTAGATATATGAGGTGAATCTATTACATAAGGCATTTGAGATTCCACAACACTTGTGATTCTTAATATCCTTTTGTGCCTTTATTTAGTGTAAAGCATGTTCTTTAGAAGAATTCTAGAAGATTAGTTATTTGTTTGATGATCATGATCTTACTATATAGAGTATGATTCCTTCTTTGATTTAGACATCATTATTCCTTAATCATGAGTTCTCTATGATACATTGTCGTAGTTACTCATAAGGTACTAAAACATTTGGTTTAAGTATCTTGTTCATTGATCATATCAAGAATTAATACTTTTTACCAAGTTTGTTCTTCATTTATGATACTCTTGAAGATTTCAAGATATCCAAATATGAAGTATTAGCATTTACTCCAATAGGTATGTATATACATCAATATGTATTATACCTAATAGAATAGTCATTCTCCCACTACATCTAGTGAAGATTGACTTGTCATCATGCCCAATAAATAAGACATTCATATCTATTAATGGTTCATTAACCAAGAGAGTCTAGTTTATCCATCAACATGGAACCTAGAGATGAATTTCTCATTCATTTGTTTAGATGATAATGCTAATTTATTGTTTGAGTCATCAATAACTTTTAGGTATGATTTATTTCAACTCATGCATACCAAGTACCACAAGATAAGGCATTGCCATATAAGATCATATCTTTGAAATTGAAAGATGAGCTTTATTGATAGACATCCTTGTCATTAAAAGATGCAGAAATAAAATGTTTCTATTTATTGGAAAAATGAAATAGTAGTTCATAACTTTATTACATGCCCTTTGGGCTGAAATAAAATAAAAGGTACTACTATCTATGGCAGCAACACTTGCTCCAATGTTGATGAGTGTTCCTTCTTGGTCCTTTCATAAAGGCCATCACTTCTTTTCTGATCCTACACATCATATATGTCAGATATATATCTTGGTATCATATACCTAAGATAAAGAAGCATTTAAAGTTTATTTCATAATACCTGAGGTGGAGACTTCCATCCCCTCCTTCTTCTTCTTTAGTTCATCTATATAGAGAGGGTAATTTCTCTTTCAATGTCTTGCCTCATGACAATGGTGACATTTTCCTCCCTTGTTCACCCCTTCCTTGGCTTTGAGAGTTAAAGATGAACTGCTTGCTAGCATTAGAACCTTTCTTTGATTTGTCCTTGCCCTTAGATTTTCCCTTCTTTCTGATGATCATTATCATGGATTTGGGTTTGTCTTTCTTTATCTGTTCCTAGCTATCCTCAACATGCCCAACAACTATGTTAGTGGCCTGTCAAAGTTGTTCATGTTGTAGTTCATCACAAACTGACTGTAGGTTTCTGGCAACGATTGCAATATCACATCAGTAGCCAACTCTTGGCTCAGAGGGAATCCAACTCTTGGCTCAGAGGGAATCCTAGTTGAGTTAGGTTCTCCACATACCCAATCATCTTGAGTGTGTGAGGGCCTACTGGATCTCCTTCTATCATGACGCACTTGAACAATGCCTTAGAGACATCATATCTCTCTTGTCATGCTTGGTCTTGATACATGTTCTTGAGATGTTGAACCATCTCAATGTCATCCATGTTCTCATGCTGTCTCTGCAAGTCATAGTGAATTGAGAACAACATCAAGCACTTCACATTAATGACATCCTCAATATGCTTCTTGTAAGCATCCCTTTCAGCCTTTGGTGCGGTGGGAGTGGGTTCATCTGGTTCTGGTGTATCTAGGATGTAGAGCTTTCACTCTTGAGTGAGAACAATTCTCAAAATCCTAAACCAATCGTGGAAATAGTTTCCATTTAGATTGTCCTTCTAAAGGACCGATCGCAATGAAAAGTGATTGTTTTTGGTAGCCATTTGTTCTACAAAAAGGAAATTTGCAATTTTAGTCCAAAACTCTTTTGATTTGATTTGATTTGAAAATTGACAACATAATTAGGTCTTTAATTAATTATCGCTCCCACTATTTTGATCAAATTGATAATATCAATTTAGAAGATTACAGTGTACAACCTTCTAGTGAGCAAGATCCTGACTTCCTCTAAGTTATGGACCAACGAGGGTTTTCACCCACAACTAGATTCTTTCAAGTAGGAAACTTTTTCCAATTGCATCATATGCAACTCTTGATAGATGTTATACACAACTCTTTGTCATGAACATATGCATGCCTCAAGGTGCTTAATCCTATTAATATCATCTTGTTAAGTCTAACCCAAAAGCCAACACAATGAATATGCACCCTATGAAGTTAGACCCACATATTCACCATCCCACTTCCACGAGATAGACGGTGCACCACGTGAAGGTGTGCCCACACTTAGTCGATCAAGCTTTTCGTGTCTGCTACTTTTTGAAGGCATTTTCAACTTAATATGTTTGTTGGTGTAGTTTAATATGCTTATATATGCATATAAGTATCTAATCACCACATGTATAGTATGTATCATATACATGCTATATCCCACAAATGATAACATGCAATAATGATAAAGCAATGATTATGGCCATCCTATTGTAGTTCCTTGGTTCCACAAGGAACTACTTTCATCTCAGGTCTACATCACATGCAACCTTTTGTTGATGAAGATCTGTGCTTAGGCCGTTCCGGGTTGATCAGCTCATCCTATGCCTGATCGGATCGCCTCCTGGCCGGTCGGTTGGTTGTCACCAACTGATCGTTTGGCTCCTCCTGATGGTCGGTTCATCGGGTCATTAGGCTCCTCGTCAGGCCACCAACTGCTCCTCAATCAGTTATCTCGGTCCATCAAGCATTCATCTTCAGTCTCCATCATAACAAGAAATAAAAATAATCGTATTTTACATAATCGTTGTGAAACCTCGATTTACATTTGAGGGGAGCAAAGGTAGAAGAGAATCTCAAGTTACACTAGAATAGAAGAAGAGGGCTCTATGTGCAGACTGAGATGCAAACAACTATAACCAACCAAACACATGCACATAGGGTTTATAGGCCATAACCATGATACACATCCACCATCAAAACCATTTTAGGGCGATGTGTATCGATTGCATATATACCATATCATATATGTATATATTAGTTTGGGATCATGTGGTATTAATCAGATATTCACATTAGTCATTTAAATAGTAGCATCGTATGTAATAAATAAAAGATGGTAAAAGAAAAATCTGATCATATTGATTATCCCAAAACATAGAGAATTGACGTTGCTTTGATACCACTGTTGGGTTTTACGTGGTCAGAGTAGGCAACAAAAACAAAGATTTTACTTGACCATAAACCCATAACCAGTAGATCACATCAATATCCATGTAATGGGAAGGATGGTTTTAGTGAGTTATACCTGATCCTGAGGCTTTCTCAACGACAATACCTCACAGCTAGTGCGGTCTTCAACCACTTGTATTTGACGGTGTATGTACAACACCTAGTCTTGATCTGGACTGCGGTTGACTGTCGTCCTCCTGAGCGACAGAAGTCTCCCACTTCTATAGATAGTCCACATAGACTACCAGGAATTCTATTCATCCTGAAGGACAGACTAGAAGGAGTTGTCCCCTTCTATCGGCGTACTAGTCACCAACACACTCTCCCACAACCAGTTTCTTTTCTATAGTTGTCATTCCCTTGTTGGTTCTCCCTGGATAGGTAGACTTGCTTCGGCTCTCTTAGTCGCCACTACCAAAGAGGACAAAAACTTTATAGAGAAACTGATGTTCTGAGTTGTGTATCGGGAGAAGCCCCCTGTACCCCTTTATTTATAGTAGAGGGTAGGGTCAGAGTTCCCAGTCTGTACGGGAGTAGAAGGGTCTGAAATTTCCATAAATAATTAACTCTTTGGCAGGTGAACCGGTCATTTCATAAATGAAATGGTCATTTGGCAAGGTTAGTCGATCGGTTCACTAGTGAACCGATCAGTTGGGAGTGTGAACCAGTCGGTTGACTTAGAGAACTAATCTTTTCACTTCCCTGACTTTCCCACAGTTGACTTTTCTTATTTGTTTCTAATTAATGCAAAGATTAATTCTTGTCCCAATCGAATTGAACAAGTGAAACGAAAACCTTTTTCTCACAAACTAGAAAATCCAACACTACTCGTTTGGACAAATGAACCGATCGGTTCACCAGAGTGAGCCAGTCGTCTCACTAGCCATGAGTCGATCGGTTCGCCCAGTTAACCGGTCGGTTGGTGGTCCAGATTGTGTAGAACATAGTCAATTCAGTTATCAATCAATCTAACACTCCAATCAGTTAGTTCAACACTTGAACTTGATGATTCTGAGTCAAGTCTATTGATTGAATGTTTGATTGAGTACCTAAACACTTTAGTAATCAATCCAAACATCATTCATGGATAAACTCCTCTTCTAGGTGAATCCTTTGTGTGTGACTCTATAGGTCCCATTTCACATTGGTAGTGAATGTCCATAACTAGCTCGTGACATTAGAAGAAAGGAGTGGTACCTAGTCGTACATCATTGCTACCCAAGTGAAAAGGAAAGTTGGAGAACAACTTTCAATCCTACAGTATGTGATTGGTGTTCCAGTGAATGTATAATTCCTTTTCCTATGATATCCTTAATGAACGCAAGGCATTTAGTTATCATCCTTTCAACGTTCATTCATGTTTCTTGAACTAGAGCAGACTGTCTGAGATATGTGTGACATCAATATCATATATTGATTCATGTGTGCATGCACATGCCTTTTTCAGTATCGCTTATCAAGTGACCTAGACATCATACTCCCTTAGGAGGGAAAAATCCCATATCTATCACTCACAGTCTATCTCATGTGTCAAAGCCACCCAATCATCACCATTATAACAACCCATGTTTCAGGATTGTGTTTGATGATGTCAAAGTGTACCTAATCACATTCGACGAGTGTAGTGATTTTAGGTTGAAGAATCACAATCACCACTATCACTTTGAGAGATGATTCTAACTACCATGTTATGGTTCCATGTATCACTCTCATGGTGAGTCTGTCTGATACACTATTCCCTAACATGTATCTATGTGCTTGGTTTGATATCATATATCATGACTAATGAGACACTGTCATCAAGCAACACATACTCTAGTCTTGATGTGTCATTGTTGTCTATCAACCTTACACAATGGCATCCACCTAGGGACATAACAAGAATGCACATGCTCTTAGCATCCATATGATCTCATTGTTCAGGTCCTCAACCTGAAGACATATGTCATTGAATATTGTCATTCTTTAGACATTCATTCTGCTCCATCATTTATATCATAATCGATTGAAAAAGAATAAATTGGAAGCTTTCCTTTGATATTTATCAAATCAATCATGACGTATGCCAATCCAATCATCATACGATTGTCTCTCAGGGCGTACATATCAACATTTCTATATACCACTTGTTTCTTGAGATTTCATAATATGATAATGGACATCAATTCTGATGTAATATGGAGTGAATAGGGTCACACTCATTGGATGCACTGGGAAAAGCAGTTAATCATGGAAAAAAACTTTTTTGATTTCAAAAATATTTGGTTTTAGATTAAACAAAATTGGTAGTGATAATTGCATGACTAAAGAGTCCAATTGACCTACTATAGAGTTCAGTCAACCAACAAAAAAGTCTACTCAACCAATTGGACAATATCTTTTGGAGTTGATAGTAACTACTAGTTGACCAACTAAAGAGTTTAGTCCACTGCTTCAATAGAGTCATCCAATGATTGACAGGATCATCCAGTCAACTGACCAATTAATTGTCGCATGGTGTTGGAAATGCCAAATGGTTGGAGGAAAAATATGACTGGCTAATTAATCATTGCTTTTACGTCATAAGACTAAAGTTATGACACACACTCAATACAACAGTCGACCGACTGGCCAATCTAGTCGATCGATAAGATGTGCACAACAATTGTCCCACCAAGAGAACGTTGACCTTTTGTCTCTTAGGGTTTGGAAACCCTCACTCTACAACTCCTATATAAAGGGGGTCATGGCCAAGGATATAAACACAACTCTTCTCACATTCTTGCAACATGTAATCCTAGCCATCTTAATTGAGAATGGTGGATATAGTGAGGGAGAGAAAGCTTATAGTATAAGGTCAACAAACAAAAGTCCTTTGCCTTCCATCTAGCTCAAGAATAGGGACGTGGAGCTCCCTCAGTGGTCTGTGTAGACTAAATAGAGGAACAAAAGTGTTGTTGCTACACTAGGAGGATGTTGTTGACTTTAGTCCCTGTGCTTCTCTAGTTGGAGGTGCATCTATGTGCAAGGTTAGTCATTGAACTTGCTCTAAGATAAGGTTAACTAGAACCCTCTTTACTATACATCATTGTTGGTGTGATCTGCTAGTTAGGGAATATGAAATACCTTTTTTATGTTGCATTTTCCTGCTAAATATTTTCAAACAAGTATGATAAAATTGTATCAATCACATATATGTCAACAGTTTCATATAGTTTATCAAGTTCTTACAATGCATTAATTCCTATAGTAATCACATACATAGTTGGAGTGAGATGTGTCTGGTTGGAAGATTATCTTTTTCTTTATACCCATATCTTTCTTGTGATGAGTTCAAGTTAGCTATTAAGGATAAGTGCATATCCCCTCTATTAAAGTATACCAACATCATGACACAAAAAAGGCTTTTATTTTAGTTTAAGCTAATTCAAATATATTTTTCATTTTATTTTGGTATTACATTTCAATAATTTTTTTGATTAGTGTAGATTAGAAAAAATTCATATTTTAAGCATCAAAGGAAGATATAATATTTTATATATATAAATAGTACATGACAGTTTCAAGAAGCAATTCACTTTGGTGTTTGTAGAGTGAAAAGGGATTCCAATTTTCTAATTTGGATTTCCATTTAGCAATTTCCTTTATGTTAGCGATAGTAAGATGCATCAATACCAATATTCCTTACAAAAAGTTTTAAACCTGAAAAGTTGCAATAGTTAAGGTCATAGAAAATTTAACAGAAACTTACGAAAGTGAAAAAAAGAAGAAGAAAAGAACAAGAAATCCAAAAAGTAAGGAGAGAGTAGTCTTCTTTTACTCATATCAGATATATAATGTGGCTTACATTTTATGCTTGATAGACACTAAAAGCTTTTTCTAGAATTGTATCACAAATTAGGATTATAGTACAAATTGAATATTCAAATTAATCGAAGATGTTTGTTCAGAATGCTTGAATGAAATTTCCTAGAAGTGCAACCCTATTTGGAAGGTCTCAAACTCCCACTTCCTTCCATTGTTAGAAATCAACCATATTTTAGATCATTTTTGGTAGAATCAAAACCTTATTGTATAGAACACCTTAATGAAATTTTCTTGAATTGCAACCCAATTGTATAGAAATAATATCATAATTTAAATCATTTTTGCAAATGAATGTCATGAAACTTTCCTTTCCAGGATTAGGACTGGAAATTTTTCATTGGATGATGCTTTAAGATACAGTGAAACTGGGTTGTTGTGTGTACAAGAAGATCCCCATCATCAATCCCCGATGTGGAAGATTGAGCTTAAAATTTAATAACTTCTTTCTTTCTATTTGTCTTATCTATTTAACTATTTATACATTTACCACGTTTTCAAAAAGGGTGGAAAGTAAAATGTGGGTTGTACTCATTATGTGTACGCTTCCTATAAGGAACATTAAAAATATGAAATTTTTGACTCAAATGGGCATCATTATAATCAATAACTAGGTTGAATTTGTCAACATCGGTGGACAAATAGGTAATAAGATGGAATGTGGAATTGTATTCGATTTCATTGTTACATACAAATGTAATTTATGATCAATCTCTAGATGATAATGATGTCCAAAATGATGATAAAATCACATTACTAAAAAAATGTGATACAAATTTAACAAAAGATCTACTCAAAAAAACTATAAACTTTTTCACCAACAAATATATAACATATCTTTATAGATACATTCAAGTGCTAATTTCTTGAGCAATCAATGTACATGTTTTAATTATTTGTAGCTACGTTTGGAAATTAAATACTTTTCTCCATAAAACTGTGTCTAGATAAAATGAGAACCAATTGAAGTACTTGGTAATTTTTTTTGGTAAGTTAAATTCTAGAACACAGAGAATTGTACCACACAGAAAATGTTATCCTACAAATACTACTATCTTGGATGGAAAAATCAGTCATTCACAAATAGGGGATACTATAAGCATCTAAGCTTTTAACATACACAACACACATATAAAACACATTAATAGAAATCTCATATATGGAAAAGAGGGATTCTAGAAATATTGAAATTAGAGATACACTTCGATGATTTGATTAGGCAAAATTTTATTTGTTTTGTTAAATAATATAGGAACTATAAATGTAGAGAGAAATTAAAATAATTCAAAAGAAAAAATATTAACATATCGTCTAGTTTCCTAATGGCACATATGTAATAACATTTGTGTGAGAATGAGAGAAAAAAAGGAAATTTTCCACATGTGAAGCATTTTATCATTGTAAATTGGGTGTATTATACTTAGAAGATCATCTGATGGCCAGAGACAAATATAGAGCACTTTTCTATCTCAGCATCTTTCAACCCCTACTTCCAAGGAAATAAATCTCAAGATCTCGATCTACGTACAATGTCTCTCAATTTTAGTGGTCCTTCTCCTGATACTTAAGAAGACTTTGAGTGTGGTTTTTGTCTCCCTCCCAATATTGAGCATTAATGGAAACGAATGATGCTTATGCTACAAATTCAGTAGGTAGTGAAAGAGGTTACAATCAGTTGGTAATTGGAAGGTCTAGTATAGACTTTGACAATTTGGCAGGTTAATAGATCGGGTAAAATTGAGGACTCCCCTCAAAACTAAGATTGGTTGAGAGAGAGAAAAAAGGTCAAAAATGTTCCATAGTGGTGTGTGGAGGCAGAGTGTGGAAGGAGAGGCATGTTTTTAAAGATTGGGCGTGCGAGAGAGTAGATGAGTTGGGTATTTTCTATCATGCATTGAGGAGAGAGGGGAGTTGGGCATGGGAGAACAAGGATTGTGAATAAAAAATATATTATGAATGATGCTTTTTAAAAAGTGGATAATTAGGGATGCTACTTAATTCTATTTGTGGTAGTGAATATGCACAAATTCCCCAATATACCATTTTCTAATATATAGTAACTTGTAGCGGATGACTTGTTATAAATGTGTCAAGCAGTTATGAAATTTTTCATAACTTATTGTCTAAAATTTGCATTCTTGTGGAGAACCGCAATAGAGGGGATAGGGTGTTAGTTTTTGATGCACACAATAAAATAAACATGCTAGTTCTAATAAGCTTCAAGCTCAAAAAATCTATACTGAGAGATTAATCACAACAAAAAATAATAGCAACTCTGTCGGTGAAGTGACAAAAATTGCCAAGAGTATAGGTGGTGAAAGAACATATTCTACAAAGAAGACGTAAATTCAAAGAAACAAATTTTAAAAGAATACAATGATTGTCTCTCATTCACAATCCCTCTCTGAGAAAAGAATCCCATAGCCAACTATGGTTAATTCTGTTCTTGGCTATCCTTTGGCTTACTCTTTTTGCCCCCACAATCTTGGCGCTCTTTGGTACACTATATTATATAACTTTTGGTTTTACTTGTAGTACACTCAAAGTAATATATAAGATCATCTTAAAAGATTAGGTCAAACCATGTAAGACAGGATGAGAGGAAACATCTAAATTGTTGAAAAGGATAATGAGAAGCAAAGAATAGAAGAGAATAAGATAATGTTGAACAATATCTTCAATTCCATGTACGTCAAGTTTAGTCTTTTCAATTGTAACTAAAAATATTTATTATCCTAAAAGTAGGATAATATATATTATTCCAACTAGCTCCACTTTGTATATAATCAGCTAAAGTGCATTTTCTACTCTACTGAAATTTGCTTTCATTCTTCTTATATGTTTCTAAATTGGAAGATGCTTGTATTCACAAAAGCTCTCTACCAGCCACATCTATGCGGAGTGAGCATCCACACTTGGCTGGCTGAACCCATCATGTGAGAGCTCTACAAATTGTTCAGTTTGACAAATTGCACTAACCCCACATATTGTTGGAACAACCACATGCATCATATTCTTAGATATCTATGTCATGGTTTGGTACATTATCTGAGGTAAAACTGCTCGACATTGCTATATGGTAGATTTATCACATCTTCTTCCTACCAAAAGTCAACAACTTTGCCTATTCGTTTGTAGAAATTTGCAGTAGAAGTTACATTCTTGGATTGAATTGCATCTGGTAGTTCAATACAAGTAGCATCATTCAATTTCATGATGTCACCATTGATGTAATTGCTTTATCTATTCCCTCATTGTTTGTAAATCTCCCAACAGCTGCTCTGAACCAGTCAATATGCTCCATTAATTAGACTAAGTACTTTCATGATCACTTGTTCCTTATAAGTGTCTTGTACCACTCGGTTAGGTGTTGATAATTTACAACCAGCAATTCAAACATCCTCTTGGATATCATATCGCTCTTCAAATAAAGGGCATATCGAACTACATATAATGTGCTACTTGTTCTGTAACATAATGAATTTTGGGTTTATTTGCAATTTAATCATTTTCAAGATTCTCATTTCCTTATTATCCTTTTGTCATTGTCCCTATATTTTACTATCTTTTCAATCCTCTTTGGCCTCAATGTTGGAATTGAGCTATACTTTAAGGCTTGAACTATATTTACCCAAATTCATTTCAATGAATGATCTTTTGCACAAATATCTCAACACTTGTGATAATTAGAGTCTAATTATGTAAAATGATCGTTAATGAGAGATAATAAATATATTATATTATATTAGAGATTTTATGGCTTTGTGGGACAAAAAATTACAAATTAGAAATCTATATCGAAATTTATTAAGAAAGGTACTAAATATATTTATTAGGCACTTAGCATACAATTAAATACAAAAATGTGTTCAAGAGGAGAAGTTAATGTAAAGTTAGACTCCTCACACTTTAATTAGAAAACCCATGAATTTTCATGTCAATTGGTATTTCTCTACCCTCTGAATTAATCAAATAAATAAGCAACTCTAATGTATATAAATTCATATTGCATGGAAAAAAGGATACCTACTAGACTCCTATTTAGTCTGCCGTTTAATTTATTTGACCATTGAATAGCAATTGATTTCCCAATTGAAATGGTATTTAAAATCCTAATTACCATAGGCTTTAATAGTGGTATTTAATTAAGCAATTTACTATTTCCTAAACCACAACACAACACAACGTTACATGACTCCCCTCTCTGAAATGCGATGTCACATTCTCCCTCTCTGAAACGATCAATGCCCCATCGCCTCCATGCCTTCCTCTCCTGTCCTCCGCCTATATCTTCTCCCTTTGTTTGTTTCTTTCCTCTCACCCTCTTCCCCTAAACCCTAGCCACCAATGATCCCCTAAATGTGCACCCATCTGACAGCCACCACTCAAGGTAGCCACTGGCGCTGCTGCTGCCTGACACCGTCTCCTCACCTACATCAGTGCTAGACGCCTGGGCCACGATGTTGCGTCGGAGTCACTATCACCTGCCACCACCGTGTCGAGGCTTCTCATCATCACACCATTGGCCTCCCTAGGTCCATTACCTCCTCCTTCCTCATATCCTTTGGCACTCTGCTATTAGTCCACCACTGGATCTCGCCAGTAGTCAGAGATTCCACATCGTCCCCATCATCAGGTTGTTGCAACCCAATGCTGACAACCACCACGACGTCTGCAACACGTCCCTATCAGCCCAATATCCATGAACCAATCTAGAAGCAATCTTTCCATACTAGTGTGCATCAATAGCTACATGTCAATATCACCTTCTTTTGTTTCCGTTCTTTCATAACTATAATAATCGAACCAATGGAAATGATAAAATGAATAAAATTAAGGTTAGTTACAGACTTTGAGTATTGTGGACAATTGAGATAATCTTAGTTAGAATGTTTAGCCTCTTAACTATATAATACTCATATGTAAATAATTGTAGCAGTACATGTATGATCTATAAGGTGAAGTGAAATCATGTAGACTTATCATCCATTGGATGATTAATCATGAAACTGATATGGATTAGTTAATTGTCTCATCAACACTAACTATACTCATCTACATAATTGTATATACATGTATATTTACCAATAAATCACATGCAAGCATTATTCAATGGATACTCAGGATTTTACTTATTAATTCTATGTTTAGGGACTAAACGGTCCATCTAAAATATATGGTAGGTTACTATATGCTATGTACCTAATAAAATGCATGATCACAGTATATGCCACACAATTATGTATATATTCATATTTAGATGTGTCACTTTAATATTTCCTCTGATATCTAATGCAATATGAAACTCTTAATTAACCAACCTTATCCATTTATCGTTACTAATTGATACTAATTAATGTATGTTGTAATACATTAACTAATTGTTAGGGGAAGTCTAGCAATTTTTTAGATTGATATGTCAATCACAAATTGGGCATTAACCAAGGTAACAAACATGTAAAAATTAGTGATGACAATAGTTTATTACATTTAATTGGATACCCTAGATTCACATGTATATATACATATGTGTAAGGACCCTGACCTGCGTTTAGGGTTTACCCTGTTTGTTTTGCTTGATCCTGGTGCTTTGGTGCTTGCTAATCACCTTTAGTGGTGATTAGGGTTTGTTTGTGCTTTGTTGAGAGTTCGAGGGGATACTTGCAAATAACCCAAGTTTAGGGTTTTGTGTGCAAGTTTGCCATCTTTTGAGATGTTTTCCCCTCTTTGCTTCCTCTAGGGTTGAGAGGGAGGCTTGGGCTTGTTGTTTGAGTCCTTTGGGCCTGAGTTGAGCTTGTTTGGGCCTTGGAGTTCCTTGTTTGGGCTTTCTTGAGCCTTGTGTCTCCCAAGGAGTAGTGTGTGTCGCCCTAGGTTGGGTTGTGTTGACCTAGAGGTGGTGTGTCGCCCAGTGGCTTGGTGTGTCGCCCAGTATAGCTTGCTTGTGTCGCCCATGTGGTTTGACCTTGGCTGGTGACACATGGTGCACATCTTGGACAAGTGTCTCTTCGCTTGCTAGTGTGTTGGTTTGAACCCTAGGACAAGTGTCCCTTGGGTGGAAGACACATAGCATGGTTGTACCTTGGTTTCTCCTCCCTTTCCTCCTATATAGGTAGCTCTTCTCCTTGCCTTAGTCTCCTTTGGTCCTTTGGTCTCCCCTCCACCCTTGGTGCACGATACCCCTCTCCATCTTGCTTGTGTTGGCCGATACACTTCCTTGGAGCTGAAGTGGTGGCCGATACACCTTCCTGGAGCAGCCTGGTGGACGATAGCTTTGGACCCTGAAGTGCTTTGGAGCTTTGGTGGCCGACAACCTTGGAGCTCAAGTGCATCTTCTTCCTTGGAGCATAAGGCGGGTTGCATAGTTTCTAACCCTAACTCTTTTACCTCTAGCTTTGATCTTGTTATATGTTAGTAGTCTAGCTTAGTTCCTTGCTTGTACATCTTGCTTATGTATCTTAGTGGCCGATATCCCTCTCTAGGGTTTTAGGGTTCCTTTGTATACCCTTGCTTTCTAGGGTTTGGGGCTTCCTTGAGTTGGAGGTTGAAGGTGACCTAGGGTTGGGCGATATCCCTTCCTTGTGGGTGTGTTGGGCGACACACTTGCCCTTAAGTTGAACGATATGATGCTTTAGGGTTGGAGTTCCTTGAGTTGTAGGTCGATAGGTTGACCTAGCTTGAGTGTTGGCCGACATGGTGACCATGTTGGGCGACATGGCGCTCTCCTTGGTGGCCGACATGGCACCTTGGTGGACGACATGTTGAGCTCTTGATGTTGGCCGAACCCTTTCCCATGAGTGGGCGATGGGGTGAGCTAAGGTCTGGTTGGCCGATATGATGGGAGACATAGTGATGTCCCTTGTGTTTTGGTTAATGCTCTTGGTGTTGGGCAACACCCTTGCTCTCATGTTGCACGACATAGTAGGGTTCTTTGTTGGACGATAGGCTGATGTGCCTTATGGCCGATAGGGTTAGTACCTTGGTGGACGATACCTCTCCCTTGTGTTGGCCGATATCCATGTAGGCCGATAGGGTTAGTAGCATGTTGGACGATACCCTTGCCCATGATGGACGATAGAGTGAGCTTAGTGTGTTGGCCGATAAGCTTGGTGGGCGTCATGCCTTGTGCCCATGTTGGCCGATATGGTTGATGGCATGTTAGATGATAGGCTTTGTGCCCTGATGGCCGATACCATGGTGGTCGATACCATGTTGGGCGACATGCCTTGGGCCATGATGGCCGATAGGGTTGTGTGGTGGCCGATACCCATGTTGGGTGATAGGCTTTAGATGAGGGTTGTGAGGCTATAGTGAGGGTATGAGTTTCTTTGGTGACGGTCCCTTATGTGATAGAAGTGGATGTTTATCCATTAACTAATAGAACGATGGTGGTGTTTGTGATACCATCAATATGTAATCTGTTGCCTTGCAAATAATAAGGATGCTAATGATGGTAATGTATCTAATGATAGCCCTCATGTAATAGATGCATGATGTGACCTGTTATGCTTAATTGTTAATGATAATGAGAGTGATGATAACTACTCTAGTATTTTGTTTAATGATCATAATGTTGGTAATAATGATGCTAAGTGACAGTTATGTTAAAGGTTGCTTCATGATACAGATGACAATAGTTGATGGCATAGTAATGACCTTGTTAATAATAGTGTTGATTCTGTATACTCAATCTATTTCCTATATACCTTGATTGCTTGTATGATCCTGAGATTGGGGGTAAGCATCAGTATGGTTGTTAATGATGTACTTAACATACTTGGTTACCAAATAAGTGTCATATGGATAAGTGGATTATCTTGAATGATATTTCATGATAGTGAACATATTCCTTATGTTGAATCTATGATTATTGTGTATCCTAACCATGCAGGTAATGACTTAGCCATGAAAGGGCTATGTGACATATGTAATGAGTAACATTACTTTGATAATTGCCCCATAAGTTTGTGTATGTGATGTGATGGTCCCATGATGATGATGTGAGCCTTAAGAGGCAGTGACAGTACATGATGTGGGGATTGAGACCCTGCGGTATGTGATGATCCTTGAGATGGATCTGGATGGTTGGCAAGAGGCCAAGTGGTAACATGTGATGTTGGATCCTTAAGATGGATCAGGTTGATATGAATAGATCATAATATAATGTTCTTTACTTTCTGTTATATCTTGCATGTTATACAACTTGGTTGAATCTTGCAATCCATCTAAAAGATACTAACTAATCACAGTGAAACATATCATGTAGTTTGCCCTGGCCATAGATCCATCATCGTCAGGACTTGGTGATGGTGAAACAGGTTTTCCTACGGGTTAACCTGGAAGCGCATATTGTTGAATATTTGTAGGTTGCTCCTAGCCTGAAAATGAGGAGGTAAGAGTGTAACTTCGGTTGCAGACTCAGATATGTGTGTAGAGCATGGTGAACAGGCCCATGGCTCAGGATATGTGATGTATGGAGCATGAATGCGTTCATGGCTCAGAGCACGGTGAACAGGCCCGTGGCTCAGTTTTACTAGCGCCGAGACCTGTACCAAGGTGGTCTAGAGAGATGGGTAGCCTATGGAGCTAACCCTGTGGCTTAGACCACTTCAGCATGTGATTGCGGTCCTACTCGTGTTGTACTCATGTACTGACCATGAGGTGGGAGGTCGTGGAGTCCGGCTCTTCCATTGACCTTGTATGGCATCGGTTTGGGTTTCGTAACCGAAGGTTGGATTTGAACGGTACGGTTCAAATCCTCAGGGCATAATAAAATGTAATACATCTGTTTAGTATTTACTGATCAAATCAAACACGAAATATTGGTTGAGGCCTTGCTTATTATACCTTGCAGGTTATGTGGCAATCTGTCTTATCTTGATAATCAGGTTATGTGACATTATATTCTGTTCTAATAATCATGTTACATGTTGATATACCTTATCTTGATAATCATATTCTTTTGAAAGACATCTGGTTATAAGTTTTAGTACAGCTGGTATGCTTGCCGGTAAGAATGATCTTGCTATATATATATATATATATATATATATATATAACTGCTTCTGATATATCTTCTCATGTTATAATTGTTGTTATGGTTTATCTTGCTGAGGTTCTATGGTTGCGGTGGGGAGCTATGTTTCCCGCTGGGACAATTGTTCAATTGTCTCACCCCGCTGGTTTCCATCCTTTTTAGGTGGTCGAGGTAGACGTGGTCGTGGTTGTGGTGTTGCGAACGAGCAGCTTGAGGAACAGTAGAAGGCAAGCGTTGGACATGTTGCTGTTTTGGATGTTTTGTAGTAGAGTCTAGAGTCATCCATGTACTCTCAGGTCCTTGGTAGTGTTTTGACGATGTTTCACGAAGATCGTTCGATGATATCTGTATATATATCCTGTTGTTGGCCGGATGTGGGCCTTTATGTATATATATGAACAGGTGGTGAACTCATGTGATGGATGAACAGTTGTTCCTGAGCTGTGGACACGTGTCAGCTCTTGTGTATGTACATCTTACATGACATGATTCTGTGCAGGATGAGGACTGGAAAGTAATAGTTTCACAGTTTATCAGTTTTCTGCAATTGGTTTTAATTAACTCGTATTTTTGATAATTTGTGGTTATGGTGTTTTCCGCATGTTTTCGCGTAACACCTCATTATCTGTGTGATAATGGGATGTGTTGCCACAAGTCTTGGTATCAGAGCTTTAGGTTCGCTGAGTCTACAGGGATCTAGGACTAGGTTGAGTCTGTTCTTATGAGTTTTCCAGGATATCTTACAAAAATCTTCTGCCCTCAGCAGAAGAAAAGCCAAGATGTCGGGAAACCACGAAGAACATGCTCCTGAGCATAGTGATGCTGCATCGGTTGATGGAGAAGATGGACGGGCACATGAAGATCAGGTGTCTGAGGTCCCCCAACCTGACCCAGCCATACTTGAACACCCTGCCTACCAACAGCTTATGGGGCAGTTAATGGCTACGATGAATCTCATGGTTGAGCGATTACCCGTGCCTCCTCCGCGAGCACAGGTTCCCCATGGAGAAGCATCAGGCATTGGGAAGACCTTTGAGCGGCTTCGTCGAGTCGGAGCTTCGGATTATGCTGGAACGGCTGATCCAGCGGATGCAGATCTGTGGCTGACGAGTCTTGAAAAGGCTTTCCGGATCCTCGACATCCCCAAAGCAGACAAAGTAAAGCATGTTGTCTACCTTTTGAAGGGTAGTGATGGTCACTGGTGGACCATCGAGGAAGAGAAGTGGCCTGGTGAGGTGATCTGTTGGTGTTTCGGCGCGAGTTCGTCACCAGATACTTTCCGAAGACGTACCTGGATGAGAAGATCAGTCAGTTTGAGAAGTTGCGGCAAGGAACGATGAACATCACCGAGTATGAAGCTAATTTTATGGATCTGTTGAGGTTCTGTTCTCACATGGCGGCAACAGATGATGAACGGATCAGACGTTTCGAGAAGGGTTTGAGTGCTGAGTTGACAACCCCTGTGTCTACGCTGGAAAACCGAGAGCGGTTTGCTACGTTTGTGGAATCAGTTCGACGGATCGAGAGGACCTTAAGGGAGAAAAAAGAGTCGGTGTCTCTTAAAAGACCTGCTCAGTTTCAAGGACGAAGGTTTGGTGGCTTCAAGAAACCCAGTTTTTCAGCACCGTCAGTGATGAGAAGTGCTGGTGTACCATCTCAGTGGTCTCCGAGTAAGGGAAGAGGTTATGTTTCTTCACCGTCCAAGGTGCACAGTTCAGCTTCGGTGGCAGTGACAGGGCCATCTAGGCCACGAGTTGACAATAGAGCATGTCATCTTTGTGGACAAGTCGGGCATTGGAAGTTCAATTGCCCGAATAGAGATGCTGAAGTGACGCAGCAACCGAGGCAGAGTCTTCAGAAGTCTGAGAGACCACAGCCCAGTGGTAGCAGAGGCCGAGGATGCGGTCAAGCGTCTCAAGCTGGATCGTCTACTCAAGGAAGCAGAGGTCGTGGACAGCAAGCAACGGCTCGATTCTATGCCATGAATCAGCCGGAGGCGATAGTCAACCCGCGAGTGGTGACAGGTCAGATGGAGTTATTTCATTCTGATATTTCTTCTTCTTGCTTTATATCTGTTCTGGTTGACCCGGGTGCTACACACTCTTTTATCGCCTATAGTGTGCTTGAAAACTGTCATCTACCTGTTAGTTGTAAGAAGGATAGCTTGTTGCTAGAAACCTCTCTTGATGGTTCCTCGTTGCTTCGAGAAGAATGTCCATCTTGTGTTTTGTCTTTTTCGGGACGTAGCATTCAGGTGGATCTCATACCACTTGATATGCATGGTTTCGATGTTATCCTTGGGATGGATACCTTAGAGAAGTATAAGTTTGTCTTGGACTGTGGATCCAAGCAGGCGGTGTTTGATGTTGCTGGAAAGAAGTGGATCTTCCAGGGAGATAGGAAGATTCTTCCGACGTGTCTGGTGCCAGCTATGGTGGCAGATAGGTTGTTGCGACAAGGATGTGAGGCGTTCTTAGCTCACATTGTGGATATCGTGGTGGATACCAAGGCGAAAGGCCTTAACCTTGAAGAAGTGTCAGTGGTCCGAGAGTTTGCAGATGTGTTTCCCGAGGAGTTTCCTGGTGTTCCTCCACCCCGAGAGATCGATTTTGAGATCAATCTGGTTCCGGGAACGCAGCCGATTGCACATACACCTTATAGGATGGCTCCAGCAGAGATGGTAGAGTTGAAGAAGCAGTTACAAGAGTTGTTAGAGAAAGGTTTCATCAGACCGAGCACGTCACCTTGGGGTGCTCCCGTGTTGTTCGTTAAGAAGAAGGATGGTTCAATGCGGTTGTGTATAGACTACCGGCAGTTGAACAAGGTCACGATCAAGAATAAGTACCCGTTGCCGAGGATAGACGACCTGTTCGATCAGTTGTGTGGTGCTACAGTGTTTTCGAAGATCGATCTACGGTCTGGATATCATCAGTTGAGGATAAAGGCGGATGACATACCAAAGTCAGCCTTTAGGACGAGGTATGGTCATTTTGAGTTTGTGGTTATGCCGTTTGGATTAACCAATGCACCTACTGCTTTCATGGACCTGATGAACAGAGTGTTTCATCCGTTCTTAGATCAGTTTGTTGTAGTTTTTATAGACGACATCTTGATCTATAGTCGGAACCGGCTAGAGCATGAGCAACATCTTCGTCAAGCGTTGACTCTCCTTCGTCAACATCAGTTGTATGCAAAGTTTAGTAAGTGTGAGTTCTGGTTGGATGAAGTGACTTTCTTAGGTCATGTGATATCTGCTGAAGGAGTCAAAGTAGATCTGAAGAAAGTGGAATCCGTTGCGGATTGGGAACAGCCGAAGACGCCGACGGAAGTTCGTAGTTTCCTTGGTCTAGTAGGATACTACCGGAGGTTTATCAAGGACTTCAGTTCGATAGCTCTACCGATGACGAAGTTGACCCGGAAGGATGTACCTTTTGTTTGGAATGATCGATGTCAGCAAGCTTTCCAAAGTTTGAAGGAAAAGCTAACCAGTGCTCCAGTGTTGATCTTGCCAGAATCTGGAAAAGGCTATATTGTTTTCTGTGATGCGTCCAAGAAGGGTTTGGGTTGTGTGCTGATGCAGGAAGATCATGTGGTTTCTTTTGCTTCACGACAGCTTAAGAAACACGAGGAGAACTATCCGACCCATGACTTGGAGCTGGCAGAAGTGGTTCATGCGTTAAAGATTTGGAGACACTATCTTTATGGGGAAGTGAGTCAGATCTTTACAGATCACAAGAATCTGAAGTACATCTTCTCACAGCAAGAGTTGAACATGCGACAGCGTCGATGGATGGAGTTGATCAATGATTATGATTGCACTATTGAGTATCATCCTGGTAAGGCGAATGTGGTAGCAGACGCGCTTAGCAGAAAGTCTTCTACTCCCAATAAGGCACAGATGAGTTCTTTGGTATGCCATAGGCGGGACATGTTAGTCTCCTTACGACAGATGAACGTACAGATGGAGGTTTCCTCATTAGCTGGACTTTTAGCACAGATGCAAATCAAGCCCACGTTGAGACAGCAGATCAAGGATGCACAGCAAACGGATGATACAGTACAGCTAATCAGATCAGAGTTTGGCAGCGAAAAGCGTGATGGGTTCCATGAGTCCGAGGATGGAGTGGTTTGCTATCATAATAGGATGGTGGTTCCAGATGCTGATAATCTAAGGAAGTTGGTGCTCGAGGAAGCACACACGTCGATGTATGCTATGCATCCAGGTGTCACCAAGATGTACCATAGTCTGAAGGACTTGTATTGGTGGCCCGGCTTGAAGAAAGATGTAGCTAAGTTTGTTGCTAGGTGTGCGGTGTGTCAGCAAGTCAAGGCTGAGCATCAAAAGCCGGCAGGTACGTTGCAACCTCTTCCAATACCGCAGTGGAAATGGGATCATATTACCATGGATTTCGTAGTTGGTCTACCCAGGACAACTAGGAATCATGATTCCATTTGGGTGATAGTGGACAGATTGACGAAGTCTGCCCATTTTATACTTGTGAAGACCACATATACAGCTGAAAAGCTCGCTCGAGTATATGTAGATGAGATAGTTCGTTTGCATGGTGTGCCAGCAACGATAGTTTCTGATAGAGGTCCTCAGTTTACAAGTCGTTTTTGGGAACAGTTGCACAGGGCAATGGGAACGCAGTTGAAGTTCAGTACCGCTTTCCACCCGCAGACAGATGGACAGTCTGAGAGGACTATTCAGACTTTGGAGGATCTTCTTCGTGCTTGTGTTTTGCAGTTCCTAGGCAGTTGGGACGTGCATCTCAGTTTGATAGAGTTTGCCTACAACAACAGTTATCAGCGGAGCATTGACATGGCTCCCTATGAGGCTTTGTATGGGAGGAAGTGCAGATCTCCTTTGTGTTGGTATGAATCAGGTGAATATCAGCTTTTGGGTCCTGAGTTAGTACAGCAAATGACAGAAAAGATCAAGGTGATACAACAACAGTTGAAAGCGGCACAAGACAGGCAGAAGTCTTATGCAGACAATCGCCGACGACCCTTGGAGTTCCAGGTGGGAGACAAGGTGTATCTTAAGGTCTCTCCGTAGAAAGGTGTGCTGAGGTTTGGACGGAAAGGTAAGTTAGCTCCCAGATATATGGGGCCTTACCTAGTCTTAGCACGTGTTGGCAAGGTGGCTTATGAGTTAGAATTGCCTCTAGAGTTGCACAGGTTACATCCAGTGTTCCATGTCAGTATGCTGAAGAAAAGTCATCCGGATACAGGAACAGTGATACAACCAGTTGAAGTTGAGCTTGACAGAGATGTGACTTATGAAGAGGGTCCTATGATGATCCTTGACAGAAGAGTCAAGAAGCTGAAGAGAAAGGATCTGGTTCTTGTGAAGGTCCTTTGGCATCACCGTGGCATTGAGGAAGCCACGTGGGAGCTTGAGGAAGAGATGAGGAGTAAGTATCCCTCGCTTTTCTCTTCGGATTTCGGGGACGAAATCCTTTTGTAGAGGTTTATGGCTGTAAGGACCCTGACCTGTGTTTAGGGTTTACCCTGTTTGTTTTGCTTGATCCTGGTGCTTTGGTGCTTGCTAATCACCTTTAGTGGTGATTAGGGTTTGGTTGTGCTTTGTTGAGAGTTCGAGGGGCTACTTGCAAATAACCCAAGTTTAGGGTTTTGTGTGCAATTTTGCCATCTTTTGAGATGTTTTCCCCTCTTTGCTTCCTCTAGGGTTGAGAGGGAGGCTTGGGATTGTTGTTTGAGTCCTTTGGGCCTGAGTTGAGCTTGTTTGGGCCTTGGAGTTCCTTGTTTGGGCTTTCTTGAGCCTTGTGTCGCCCAAGGAGTAGTGTGTGTCGCCCTAGGTTGGGTTGTGTTGACCTAGAGGTGGTGTGTCGCCCAGTGGCTTGGTGTGTCACCCAGTATAGCTTGCTTGTGTCGCCCATGTGGTTTGACCTTGGCTGGTGACACATGGTGCACATCTTGGACAAGTGTCTCTTGGCTTGCTAGGTTTGAACCCTAGGACAAGTGTCCCTTGGGTGGACGACACATAGCATGGTTGTACCTTGGTTTCTCCTCCCTTTCCTCCTATATAGGTAGCTCTTCTCCTTGCCTTAGTCTCCTTTGGTCCTTTGGTCTCCCCTCCACCCTTGGTGCACGATATCCCTCTCCATCTTGCTTGTGTTGGCCGATACACTTCCTTGGAGCTGAAGTGGTGGCCGATACACCTTCCTAGAGCATCCTGGTGGACGATAGCTTTGGACCCTGAAGTGCTTTGGAGCTTTGGTGGCCGACAACCTTGGAGCTCAAGTGCATCTTCTTCCTTGGAGCTTAAGGCGGGTTGCATAGTTTCTAACCCTAACTCTTTTACCTCTAGCTTTGATCTTGTTATATGTTAGTAGTCTAGCTTAGTTCCTTGCTTGTACATCTTGCTTATGTACCTTAGTGGTCGATATCCCTCTCTAGGGTTTTAGGGTTCCTTTGTATACCCTTGCTTTCTAGGGTTTGGGGCTTCCTTGAGTTGGAGGTTGAAGGTGACCTAGGGTTGGGCAATATCCCTTCCTTGTGGGTGTGTTGGGCGACACACTTGCCCTTAAGTTGAACGATATGATGCTTTAGGGTTGGAGTTCCTTGAGTTGGAGGTCGATAGGTTGACCTAGCTTGAGTGTTGGCCGACATGGTGACCATGTTGGGCGACATGGCGCTCTCCTTGGTGGCCGACATGGCACCTTGGTGGACGACATGTTGAGCTCTTGATGTTGGCCGAACCCTTGCCCATGAGTGGGCGATGGGGTGAGCTAAGGTCTGGTTGGCCGATATGATGGGAGACATAGTGATGTCCCTTGTGTTTTGGTTAATGCTCTTGGTGTTGGGCAACACCCTTGCTCTCATGTTGCACGACATAGTAGGGTTCTTTGTTGGACGATAGGCTGATGTGCCTTATGGCCGATAGGGTTAGTACCTTGGTGGACGATACCTCTCCCTTGTGTTGGCCGATATCCATGTAGGCCGATAGGGTTAGTAGCATGTTGGACGATACCCTTGCCCATGATGGGCGATAGAGTGAGCTTAGTGTGTTGGCCGATAAGCTTGGTGGGCGTCATGCCTTGTGCCCATGTTGGCCGATATGGTTGATGGCATGTTAGACGATAGGCTTTGTGCCCTGATGGCCGATACCATGGTGGCCGATACCATGTTGGGCGACATGCCTTGGGCCATGATGGCCGATAGGGTTGTGTGGTGGACGATACCCATGTTGGGTGATAGGCTTTAGATGAGGGTTGTGAGGCTATAGTGAGGGTATGAGTTTCTTTGGTGACGGTCCCTTATGTGATAGAAGTGGATGTTTATCCATTAACTAATAAAACGATGGTGGTGTTTGTGATACCATCAATATGTAATATGTTGCCTTGCAAATAATAAGGATGCTAATGATGGTAATGTATCTAATGATAGCCCTCATGTAATAGATGCATGATGTGACCTGTTATGCTTAATTGTTAATGATAATGAGAGTGATGATAACTACTCTAGTAGTTTGTTTAATGATCATAATGTTGGTAATAATGATGCTAAGTGACAGTTATGTTAAAGGTTGCTTCATGATACAGATGACAATAGTTGATGGCATAGTAATGACCTTGTTAATAATAGTGTTGATTCTGTATACTCAATCTATTTCCTATATACCTTGATTGCTTGTATGATCCTGAGATTGAGGGTAAGCATCAGTATGGTTGTTAATGATGTACTTAACATACTTGGTTACCAAATAAGTGTCATATGGATAAGTGGATTATCTTGAATGATATTTCATGATAGTGAACATATTCCTTATGTTGAATCTATGATTATTGTGTATCCTAACCATGCAGGTAATGACTTAGCCATGAAAGGGCTATGTGACATATGTAATGAGTAACATTACTTTGATAATTGCCCCATAAGTTTGTGTATGTGATGTGATGGTCCCATGATGATGATGTGAACCTTAAGAGGCAGTGATAGTACATGATGTGGGGATTGAGACCCTGCGGTATGTGATGATCCTTGAGATGGATCTGGATGGTTGGCAAGAGGCCAAGTGGTAACATGTGATGTTGGATCCTTAAGATGGATCAGGTTGATATGAATAGATCATAATATAATGTTCTTTACTTTCTGTTATATCTTGCATGTTATACAACTTGGTTGAATCCTGCAATCCATTTAAAAGATACTAACTAATCACAGTGAAACATATCATGTAGTTTGCCCTGGACATAGATCCATCATCGTCAGGACTTGGTGATGGTGAAACAGGTTTTCCTACGGGTTAACCTGGAAGCGCATATTGTTGAATATTTGTAGGTTGCTCCTAGCCTGAAAATGAGGAGGTAAGAGTGTAACTTCGGTTGCAGACTCAGATATGTGTGTAGAGCATGGTGAACAGGCCCATGGCTCAGGATATGTGATGTATGGAGCATGAATGTGTTCATGGCTCAGAGCACGGTGAACAGGCCCGTGGCTCAGTTTTACTAGCGCCGAGACCTGTACCAAGGTGGGCTAGAGAGATGGGTAGCCTATGGAGCTAACCCTGTGGCTTAGACCACTTCAGCATGTGATTGCGGTCCTACTCGTGTTGTACTCATGTACTGACCATGAGGTGGGAGGTCGTGGAGTCCGGCTCTTCCATTGACCTTGTATGGCATCGGTTTGGGTTTCGTAACCGAAGGTTGGATTTGAACGGTACGGTTCAAATCCTCAGGGCATAATAAAACGTAATACAGTCGTTTAGTATTTACTGATCAAATCAAACACGAAATATTGGTTGAGGCCTTGCTTGTTATACCTTGCAGGTTATGTGGCAATCTGTCTTATCTTGATAATCAGGTTATGTGACATTATATTCTGTTCTAATAATCCTGTTACATGTTGATATACCTTATCTTGATAATCATATTCTTTTGAAAGACATCTGGTTATAAGTTTTAGTACAGCTGGTATGCTTGCCGGTAAGAATGATCTTGCTATATATATAACTACTTCTGATATATCTGCTCATGTTATAATTGTTGTTATGGTTTATCTTGCTGAGGTTCTATGGTTGCGGTGGGGAGCTATGTTTCCCGCTGGGACAATTGTTCAATTGTCTCACCCCGCTGGTTTCCACCCTTTTTAGGTGGTCGAGGTAGACGTGGTCGTGGTTGTGGTGTTGCGGACGAGCAGCTTGAGGAACAGTAGAAGGCAAGCTTTGGACATGATGCTGTTTTAGATGTTTTGTAGTAGAGTCTAGAGTCATCCCTGTACTCTCAGGTCCTTGGCAGTGTTTTGACGATGTTTCACGAAGATCGTTCGATGATATCTGTATATATATCCTGCTGTTGGCCGGATGTGGGCCTTTATGTATATATATGAACAGGTGGTGAACTCATGTGATGGATGAACAGCTGTTCCTGAGCTGTGGACACGTGTCAGCTCTTGTGTATGTACATCTTACATGACATGTTTCTGTGTAGGATGAGGACTGGAAAGTAATAGTTTCACAGTTTATCAGTTTTCTGCAATTGGTTTTAATTAACTCGTGTTTTTGATAATCTGTGGTTATGGTGTTTTCCGCATGTTTTCACGTAACACCTCGTATTCTGTGTGATAATGGGATGTGTTGCCACAATATGGATATATATTTGATGATGATTGGAGGAATACATATCACTAAACATATTAGGACTCATGTGTCTAAAGGTGGATCTCAGAACTAAAGTCGATATTTAATAATCATATACTTACTTAGTATGGCTATAAATACTATTATGTAATTAGATGATATCTAAATCTTAATTTATGGTCTGTATAATAGATCTATAACTAAGGAATCATTTTACAAAATGTGTTCACATTATTTCATATTGACATACTTGTATAATATCCTATTAGTTTATACATGTATCCATGTAGTACTACTTATCAAACAATGGATGTGCGATGACCATGTTGCCTTATTATAATCTTGAATGTCATGGATCAACTAATAATGGAAGATTATATATATGAGATGGGTTACATTTTAATACTATGCATATATTACCATGCATTATGATAACCATGTTTCAACAAACCCTAGATACACAAATACATATTTATGCAATAGATGGTAATTATAAATACAAATATAATTATGGAATGCATCTAACTATATTGTCTTCTTATGAATTTATATGGTGAAAAAGATAATAACATGTAAAAGAATGTACTTTTATAAACATATATCTAGATGACATGGTAGTTGGATCAAAGCATGTGTATATTAGTGAACCTAATAGATATTTATTTGGAATATATTTACACCAATATACATGGTAATCATGATGTTAGGAATAATATAGATTCACATTATAGAGAAACAAATGACTTCATTAAACTTAAATTGGAAGAATATCTATATTATTATTATCCACATATATATAAGTTACATAAACTTATGTGACTAAAGATGGGTAACTGGAACTAAGATAGATATATAAATCACATATTATCTCAACAAAGATTAAAATCATAAACCCTAACATGACATTAAATGAGCAGGTATTGGGTAAGAATAATACAAATATATAATTGGAATGAATTTGTTCACTTTAACTTGGTTCACATACATAATATGTTTCTAGAATGAAAAGTTGAATTTGTAGACCAAAGGGTACTATTCGAGTTAATCATTATGTGTGAAAATATACGAGTTTGAACACTTGTCCTTCAATTGGGCATCTTGATATCCAACTCTATTATTTCTAGTGAGGCATTATTTTAGCCTTTATTCTCTTTATTGCCTTCTTGTGGCACTTTTATTTCAATTATTTTAGGGTCTTGAACCCCACTTGCAAGTTAGTAGTTTCTTGTATCTACCATTGAAATATTCTAGCATGATGATATATATGACTAATTAACTAATGTAGCGTACATATGTACAACCACCCATAGTGGACATGTGTAAATTCTCCCAGGGGAATGTGATAACTCTCCCCATTTTATATATATTTTTGGGTGCTTGGGAATGTGTAAATTCTCCCTCACCCAGAGGTTGAGATCTGTTAGGTTCCTCAGCCCTATATTAGTTTAATGTTGTCATAATAAATCATGCATGCAAATTTTACTATCATTTAACTTGGCCGAATTCTTATTTATTTACTTTCCTCATACTTTTGACCCTCTTAGCATATTAGTTCTTTATCATGCAATACTTTACTTTATGTTTGTCTTTATTCCTTTATTTGAAACATACTTTTATCTCCTCTTACTGGATGATCCCAACCACCCAGATTTAGGACAAGAGTGCGCAATAGGAGCATGGTGAACCAGCCTAAGACTGGGAAAGGAGTCCATCCTCACCTCATGGATCTACTTGTTAAATTATTTGTTTTTAGATACATATTGATGTAGTTGAGTTTCGCTCTACTTAGATCCCCTTTTTGTATAAAGTAGGTACACCCTTATTGCAAAAATTATCTACTCTTTATTAAATTGAATATAGTCAAATTTTTATCTTCCGCTATTATTCAATTGGATTTTGTTTACTATTGTTATTAGTAAAGAGGTGGTGATTTCACTTCTTTACATGTTCCATCATAAATCTTAACTAGATAATATATGTTGAAATTAGATGTTAAATCTAATACCCCTCCATTAGAAATACCTGAACTTATAATTAATTTGCAATAAAAAATTCCTTCAAGATGGCAATATGTTGGGATCCGAAGGTTCCGGCCCATGTCCTATTGGGATTGGGACTTAATAGGAGTTGGCTTGTGTTTCCAATGCTAATGGAAATTAAATCTAAGAAGGAAAGAAGATGGCTCCTTATGTGTAACATTAGAATTGGATTAGGATTTAATTGGAGTTGGTATTTTGTGTTGTGAATCCTAATATGAGTTGAGTCCAAGAAGAAAAGAAGTTGGCTATGTGCAACATAGAGTTGGACTAGAATTTGAACTAGGACTAGAATTCCTGGTTACAATCACATACATGGAGGCCTATAAATAGAGGCCCTCGGGGAGGCCATTGTGATCATCCCATCAGTTGATGTGTGATCCCACAAATTGTTGGTTGTTGGTGCCTTCCGTGTTAGAAGAGCCAGAAAATAATAACAACTGGTGGTGCTCTCTTGTGGTAAGAGAGGGTCAATGACTTTGCCTTGAAGTAAAGTAACGGATGACAGTTGGTGGCACACTGGGTGCACCAACACTGTAGCTCTCTTGTGGATGAGAGAGGGAAACAACTTTGCCTTGAGGCAAAGTAGTAGTTGGTAGTCGGCAACACAACAACAGTGCATCGACAACAGAGGTGAGTCTAAGTAGCGGAGGATGCACATCAGTTGGTGGCACTTTGTTGATGTTGCAACATCGACATCGACTACGGTGCATCCGAGCAGAGGAAGATGCTCATCAATCGGTGGCTACAGAAATGATGGTGGACTGTTCAATCACTGGAGGACACACATCAGTCGACAACACATAGGTGGTGCATCAACTACGATGATGAATCTGAGCAGCAGAAGATGCACACTAGTTGGTGGCACACTATTGGTGATGTGACAAGGTAACAATCAGTTTGATTAACGGAGGATGCATATCGACTCTCTCAGGCGGAGAGAATTATGGCGGTACGTAGGAGTTCTAGTTGGAGGTGCCAACTAGAACAAGTACTAAGAAGACAGAAGCGAGGTAGGAAACCTTGTCAGGACAAGAGGCCACCTGGTCAACGGTCGCAGCAACAACAAGCAATCCCAGCAATGACAACGGTGTCGTGAGGAGAAAAAGTAAAAAAGAGGGTTTGTACATATTGGGTGTAATTATGTTCTTCCTTGTCTTTGTTCTCGGGCAGGGGAAGCTTCTCAGAGTTAGGGGTGATTAAATCTGGGCAGTGTGAGTTGTAATTCAGGTTACTTAGTGCTTGTTGGCTGGTATTTCTCCGTAGTTTTTCTCTCTTAGTTTTGGGGAGAATTTTCCATGTTAACTCTTATGCGTTTAGTCTTGCCGACCATCGTCAGTTACCCACCACAATTTCCTAACAAGTGGTATCAGACAAGGTTTGAAGGATTTAGTGGGCGTAGTGAGATGGTATCTGAAGATAGGAAGGGCAACATCGAGTAGAAGCGATCACAGAATAGTCACATATTTGAGATGTAGGATTCAATATGGAAGGGCAACAATATGCACCAAGACGGCTCCCAGTCAGACAAGGTCTCTCCAAAGCCTTATTTAGGGCAACATGTGTGTGAAGAAGAAGGGCAATGCAATGTGTGTCCAAATGTTAAATCCAAAGTGGAGGATCAAGATTCTACAGAGGAGTTGCATAGACAGGGGGAGCATTATCAAAGGGTTTCTGAGCCTTGGTACAACAGGACAGAAATATGTTCTTCATCAAAGATGTCTCGATTGATCGATCAGGGGGAGCTTACAATGTTCTAGGTGCAGACATAGAGAGAGAAGCGACATTGGCATGATACTTCTTCACTTCTTCTCAGTTGTCTAGGAACAGAGTGAAGTCATAGTGGGACTTCAACAAGATGGATGAAGACGACATGGTGCTGACATGTTTGAGGAGATTGGATCTATTACATGTGGTGGTAGGGTACAAATGATACTCTAGATGATCGTTGAAGACAAAATCTCCCTCATGGGTTGGAGGGGGAGATTGTTGGGATAGGAAGGTTCTAGCCCATGTCCTATTGGGATTTGGACTTAATAGGAGTTGGGTTGTGTTTTCAATCCAAATGGAAGTTAAATCTAAGAAGGAAAAAAGATGGCTCCTTACGTACAATATTAGAGTTGGATTAGGATTTAATTGGAGTTGGTATTTTGTGTTGTCAATCCTAATATGAGTTGAGTCCAAGAAAAAATGAAGGTAGCTATGTGCAAAATGGAGTTGGACTAGGATTTGAACTAGGACTAGAATTCCTAGTTGCAATCACATGCATGGAGGCCTATAAATAGAGGCCCTCATGGAGGCCATTGTGATCATCCCACTGGTTGATGTGTGATCCCACCAGTTGTTGGTGCCTTCTGTGGTAGAAGAGCTTGAAAACAATAACAACTGGTGGTGCTCTCTTGTGGTAAGAGAGGGTCAGTGACTTTTCCTTGAAGCAAAGTAGCGACTGATAGTTGGTGGCACATTGGGTGCACCAACAGTGTAGCTCTCTTGCATATGAGAGAGGACCAACAACTTTTCTTTGAGGCAAAGTAGCAGTTGGCAGTCGGCAACACAACGATAATGCATCAACAATGGAGGCGGGTCTGAGTAGCGGAGGATGCACATCATTTGGTGGCACTTTGTCAGTGTTGCGACATCGACATCGACTATGACGCATCCGGGCATAGGAAGATTCTCATTAGTTGGTGGCTACAGAAACGATGGTGGACTGTCCAGACAGTGGAGGACGCACATCAATCGGCGACACATAGGTGGTGCATCAATTACGGTGGCGGATCCGAGTAACGGAAGACGTACATCAGTTGGTGGCACACTATTGGTGACGTGACAACGGAAACGGTCCGTCCGATTAGCGGAGGATGCGTATCGACTCTCTCAGGTGGAGAGAGTTGTGGTGGTACGTGGGAGTTCCAGTCGGATGCGCCAACTAGAACAAATACTAAGAAGACATAAGCAACTAGGCAACCTCGTCAGGATAAGAGGCAACCCGGTCAACGGTCGTAACAACAACAAACAATCCCAGGAGCGGCAGTAGTGTCGTAAGGAGAAAAAGTCAAAAGGGAGGGTTTGTACACATCAGGTGTAATTATGTTCTTCCTTATCTTTGTTCTCGTGCAGAGGAAGCTTCCCAGATTTAGGGACGATTAAATGTGGACAGTGTGAGTTGTAATTTAGGTTACTTAGTGCTTGTTGGCTGGTATTGTCCTGTGATTTTTCTCTCCTAGCCTTGGGGAGAGTTTTCCACGTTAAATCTAATACCTTCAGTTTTGCAGAGCATCGTCACTTACCCACCACAATTTCTTAACATTATAAACAGTAGTTGTCAATGGTGTCCTGGTATTATGTACAACCTGTGTTTTCTAATTATCTTATTGCAACAACGAACTAGTACAATTTGAAATAATTTACATAAGTATCAAGTCAAAAAAAAAAAAATTATGCGAGATACATCCCTAGAATGCACAAAAAATTAACAACCTCATTGATAGAATGAAAATAACCGCTAAGAAAATTATCAAAGAAAAAACATTCTTGATGAATAATACTGCAAAAGCTATTGAGTAAACTTCACAATGTTACAAGGATTATTGTTTTTGTACAATAATGCACCCACAGTAGATTACGTAACCCACTCTCTTTCTTTCTCCTTTATTATCTTTTTGCCTTCTACTTGTTCTCATAATTCGGGAGTTATTTGGTAAACTGTATCATACGAATTTTAGCCTTCACTATTGTACCTTTACGATACTGTAATAAAACTATACCAAAAGATAATACAAATACCAAAAGATAAGACCAAACGATCGTAAGGTAGATAATAGCTTACGGCTTAATTGTTGAAAATAATAATTAGAAGATATTGACAAATTAAATACGACAAGTGGAGATGATAAGCCTTAACAATATCTTCGACTCCAAACATACTATGTCTAGACTTGTACAGTTTACGAAGATAGAATTTATTATCCTATAGTAAAACAAGATACATAATCTCCAAAAAAATATGATTTTGCAAACTTTAATATTTGTGCGTATTTAACCAAAATATTTCATGTAAGAGTGTATTAGTATATCTTGAGCATAGTTTGACCGACTTGTACTTTTAGTTACTATCGGCGTTGTAGTCTAGGATTTGAACAAAATAACTAGTCGTCAACATGATTGGAAAGTGTTACATGGGTGTTAAAAAATATCTGTATTTTAGCCATTCAGTAGACAATGTGATAATATGTATTGTAAATGTATCTGCGAGGGTTCCAATTTTGTCTCCCCTGGAAATGCTGGCGCTGCTTTGCAATTTACTGACTACGTGGTCATCGGAAAAGGCAGGTCTGTACGTACGTGACGATTTAAATCGGTGGCATTGAATTATGTGACGACAAGCGTATCTCCTGAAGTTGGTGAAGCGTTCAATTTCACTCATTTGATTAATCGTGATATGACAATCATAGTAGGAATTCATTTGATATACTTCTTGTACTTCTTTCACAGTTTTATTATTTTTAAAATTGAAGGTAATGCATATTATAAATACAACGACGAATTCAGCAAGAACCACTATCAAACTGTAAGCACACAACAGAAGAAGTGTTGTGTTGTTCGATTACATTGCAATGCAGTGTGTCGCTGGTCCCGTCCTCGGGTCGGTGCCCTTGACAGTCACATATTACAGCCGACCTCAATCAGTCTATTTAAGTGACAAACCTAGCTTGATCACAGCCAAATCTATCACAAATGGCAGCACCGTGAAGTACTTCTGGAGCGTAAGTGAACCCATAATCCATATTGGGGGCTCCAGTGATGATCGCTTTGCCTTGGTGAGGAATTATTCTTCTGTGGCTATACATTTGAAGAGAAAGTGTAGCTATTGATTCGTTGTACTGGCTGTCTATTTCACTGGTTCTGTTTACTTTCTTTGTTGTTATCAAACTAATATTTGTAATTCCTTGTATAGCTATTGGGTCACGGTTGATAAAAGTGTGACTCTTAGATAATCGATGATCATTGAAGTCGCTCTTCTTTCTATTATATGCAAACTTTCGGTCTGGATTACTCAAGAATTTATCTTCCCAGGTTTTGGTTGACTGTGGTGATGCCAAGAATGATAGTTATCAGGGTGAATGGGCCCACTGGTGCGTTTTCTAAATTTCCTACTTTATTGAATCATGAACTGAGTTTGATTTTTTTTTCTTTGTTTCTTACAATTTTGGCTTCTAGGGTCGTTGTTGACATCCCCGGAGGAACAGAGCCTGACCCCGTAGACCCTCTACAAGGTAGTTAACAGTGTAAATATTTTTATTATCATGGTGAAGTTATCAACGAGGTTAATATATTATTGGCCAGTAGTGCAATCCTTTGGTGCAGATTAATAACTATTTCAACCGCTTATCCTCCTACAAGTATGAGACGTGATATTGGGAACACAGTTCAAACCATCTACTCTATAATCCGGATTCATAATTGAAGTCTTTTTTCCCACCTCATGTTGACAACTATATCCTTGTCAGTTGTCAGTCCCAGCTGCACATCATCACAGCATACATACAACCCATGAAAATATATACTCCTAAGGAGAAGATCAACGGCCACTAGAAGTTACACAGAATGGTTCAATTCCTTGCTGCATGTCCCTAACAATATATGTCCTTACCGTCCTCGCCACCAATCATCCCATCAGCCACCAATCACCCCATCAACAACCTTTGATGCTGAGGAAGCCATTAGTGTTGACATCAGAGGACACGAAAAGGAGGTAGACGACTTGATGCTTAGGACATCTCAAAGTTTCCGTTCTACTGGTGTGTCCAACTGTGTCTCATTCGGTTTCATCCGTGCATTTTCTTGGCACGATATTATAGGAATAAGCTCGAAGCATGAAGGTGACGGGGAATGGGCCGCTAATTCCACCGGCCTCGGTTCTATTCTTCTGTCCCAATAATCCCATGTAATCTATGTGCACATCTTCCTTATTTCTAGCCGGGTTTTAAATATGTTGTCTCTGGCTTATTTTCCCGAAGTGTCCCTTTTAGTCTATGTGGTGCACACACCTCATTGATTTTTATAGACATGGACTTTTCGATAAATGTATAACAAGAATTTTTTGAGACGTGATGGTAACAACAATCTCGCACAACAAATTTGGAGGCTTCCCAGCAAACTACCTTTCTGCAAAATTATTTAGGGAGATGTACGGCCATAATAAGCAGGGTGTACACTGAACGGGAGAGAAAACTTGAGGTAAGCCCATATTCATATGCATTATTCCTACCGTATACCTCCAACAATGTCCCCACCGATACAAGAAGCACAACTTTAGTTAAAATGTAAAAGTTCAGTCAAAAGAGTTGTAATGAATAGGAAAACAGTGAGAATATATTTCTGGATCAATTCTCCAGAAGTAAAATATGTACTGACCTCTTTAGTATGGCCGCTGTCATCTGAACCCTCTTGGCGTAAATTAAATATCATGTAGTATTCACAAATTCTGTAGTATTAGTTTGTACATGCAACCACTATTTAACATTTGGATGGTGTGTATGCAGGTAGAGAAATCCTGCCTTATGAACGGCTGAACATAGATCCAGCAGAAGGGATCCGTCGATATGAAATAATCTTGTTCAAGCAGCAGTTTCCGATGCTAGACATTGAAAATTTACCTAAAAGGACCAATTTTAGCACAATTGAGTTCGCTTTGAAGCACCGTTTTGGCTTTCCAGTAGCTGCTATACAATTCTATGGATCTCCTCCCATGTGAAGCATATTGTATGGCTATCCTCCTCTGTGAAGTAAGGCCAACAACACTGATAAGGAAAAAGAAGATATATTTAACGAATATGTTGACAATGGTGACAATATTGAGAATTGAGGGGAGGAATAAGAAGCACTTACTCGTGTACCTCGTAATATATTGAAATCGGTGTCACAATTTACAGAATGACATGCATTTGTTTGTGGTGTTTTCATTCCAAGACTCTATACCCCTCTTAGTAACTTTTGTACAAAGAGTTCCTTTTAAGTGAGGGTTTTCATTTTGCTGAAACTAGAGCTCATGTTATTTCTACGGTGCTTCTCCTGCGGTTTTATAAAAAGGACTTACAATGTTGTTCATAGCCTAATTATATTATTACTAGTAAGGTTAGTCCCACAAATTGTTTACAAAACATAAAAAAAGGAGAGTAATTCTTTTAATATTAAATAAGACTTGTGATATTTAAAAACAAATCAGACTAAAATAAAAGTGGAGTAATGAAGTTCGTCAAGGGCAGAGTGTTTCGAGTTTTAGCTTAGTCATTGCCTCAGCTACTTTGTTGTTCTTTCATCGACTGAATTGAATGCCAAACATATACATCTTCTTTTTAAGGTGCTTAGTTCTTCTAACCGAGAGTTTGAACACAACCGGTATTTGATCTGGATATGAAACAATATCAACAAGTTCTTCCGGATCTGATTCAAAATACATTGCATGAAGCTTCTCTCTACTGCTAAGTTGAATGCTTCAATTGTCCCCCAACATTCAACTTCCATTTTGCCTTTCATGATACAACATTTACTTCTTCTATAACCTACCCTCAAATATTTAGCTAATCACACCTATTTAAACATGGCCAACTTTGACCAGGGCTGCATGAAAGTTAAGTTCATAAGCTCCTGCATAGGTGCCTTCCAAATAGTCACTTCAAAATATTATTTGGATTTGTTTTTTTTGTAAGTGAGGATTTTCTATTGAACAATAGATAGTATTCAAGAATAAACTTTAAACAATAGATTAAATAATACGAGGACATTCAATGACTACAAATTTAAACTTTATAGACATATTTCGTTTGGTTGATGTGGCTTTGAGTTATTATCTATCTCATGTGTTTGAATTATGTGTTGATAACATATATATATTGACATCAATTATCATATGTTAATCCTATGAAAACTACTTTTTAGCCAATGATGATTCAATATGAACCTTTATTTATATTATGTTCACTAAAAGTTGGGTGTGTTTGTAATGCCAATTATGTAAAAGTTTATTTGGAGAATACCACCTACCCGAATATAACTCTCCTTTCAGAGGAAAAGAATTTTTGTCTGAAAAAACATAGTTATGATGATCATGAAAAGTATGTGATGTTTGAGTTAAGAGAATTGGAATTTTAATTATTATGTGAACAATTTCGGATGAAGCATCATGTTGTATAGGAATGGATACAAATTACATGCCTCATATGTTATTTTCGATCATAAGTAATACAATAGAGTACATGAGAATTTATAATTGAATCTTTAGTAAAAATCTCATATATCAAAATACACATATATTTACCTAAATTTGCAAGCATTTATAACTAGATAAAATGATGGTCAGTATAAAATGGATGTAAATGAAATTTATAATATACACCTTTTATATATTATGATAAGAAATATTAGGAACCTTATCACCCTTTTCTAGGACAATAATTTTACAACACAATATTCAGTTGTAAGAAGTACTTGCGATAAATTTAGATCTAACTAATAAGAAGGATACATACACACTCTTTTTTCACACACACTAATATAGATACATACATACATACATACATAGGTGAGGATTCTATCCACCTTATACAATAAAAATATACAAATGTTTTGGCAACATCATGTTTTATAGTTATTAAAATTTTGCAAATATACATTTGTTTCTAATCTTTGGAATGATTGCCTTGATCTTTCTTTCTTTCTTCTTCTTCCTCAAACAACATTATTTCATTAAATAATTAGGAGCATCTTCTAACTCACTGGAATAAATACTATAATTCTCAATATCATTGATTGTTATTTCAAATTGTTCAGCTAGACTAAAAACTTCAAACAAATGGTCTCTTATTGTGTTGATATGTATTTGTTTAGGTCATGTTTGTATTATCCGTAGTTACTATTGTAGGAAATTGCGGTGACTTATGCACTCACCAAAATTCATGCTTGTAGCCTATTCATGGACCTCATCACCATATTACTAGACAATGATGACTTCCCTATGATCTTTGAGAATATGTTCCAAATGTACCCCCCTCCCTGAGAATATTATAGCAAGAACATTGTGGTTGACGTGTAGGATGGTAGCGAGACTGGTGTGTCAGTTTACTTGTGAATTTAGGAATTATTCGACCAGGTTGTTTGACCTCCTCCACATGCATCAATGTGTAGTAGACAGTGATGGATGAGTCACAGATAATTTGTTTGCCCGTCATCCATATGAAACATCTCAAATTTCTTTGTTTGTGGCCTACATGGATGATTCAGTGGCCATCCACCAACAAAGAAACAAACATATGACTTGTGGTCTCAATTTTCTCATTTTTTTTTCTAAATTTCAACTTCACCACTTTAAGAATATGACAATGAAATGTAAAAAAGAATGGTAGTTCTTAAAATAAAACATATTTCTCATGGTTTGTGGTCTTTCTTTCATTTTAAACCCCCCCACAACCCTCTAAAGGGGCATGAAGGCATTGCAAAACCTCCCTTCACCTTACCACCACCCTTCTCTTCTCCAATACCAGACACTCTATGATACAACAAAATACCTTACATGAAGAGAGTGGGAGGGTGACATTGTACGCACTTTATGTGTTTGATAATAGTGAATGTTACTGAATTAATGAACATTAATCAATAAGTGTGTTATTTTCTTTTTCAAAAATATATTATTTGGGGTTTAAAAGTTAAATGCAATTATGTCCACAAACTTCATGGCCTTTCTCCAAATGCATAAACATTGTTTTATACATGATGTTAAGGCATTATACTAGTCGGACCAACATGTTTATAAACATCAGTAATAGTTATTACAAGTGTAAAAGTGTGTTCATCACCATTAATTTATGATGTTCACACCTAGAATACATACATTCCTACCTTTGATCCATAATCACATGGAGACCCAACCACATATATGTAGATCGTATGAATGTAATTGTGGTTAATAAATTCAATATCAGGCATATTGATGAATGAACGTATGATGGAGTCTATGGGCAACATATATAGAGAGGAACATAGGCATAACTATGACCCTCTCCTTGAACAATAGAATATCAAGTCCATGCTCTGATCTAACTGTCTCTCTAATCTAATGTCTTATTAATATGGAGCAGTGGTATGGTTTAAATACAAACCCCAATAGCATTTTTTGACAAGACACTTCTATTTAACTTATTTTTAAAATCACATATGTCACTCACTGACTAAGTTGTTCTGATTTTCCTTCTATATTACTGTAGATGTGATAAACCAACCTATATATATATATATATATATATATATATATATAAATGCATATATACTATATATTGTTTATCAACCAAAATAAAAAACAAAAAGTGTAGGGAATATTTATAATTGGAGAGTGTCACACTACAATGTTATTAATCATTCACTATATTTCTAGGATTGTTACGTACAAAATCAAATGTAGCTCGTGTGCACTCTATATCTATTTGTCATTCATTATTCTATAAAGATGTTGGTTGCCATGCGTTGCAGTGATCAGTGTTCAGGAAATCAGTCCATGCAGCCGCTTAAGTGGTTTGGACAGGTGGCCACTCCGCCCGCCTGTGTCAAAGCAGACCAATAATCAGACCAGGCCTGATTATTCAACCGATTACCCTCTTATGCGGTCGTTTAAGCACTACTTTTCCAAAATTACTGATATATAAAATATAAAAGATTTAATGGTGTCTCGTATTTGACTTTTATACAATCTAATTGCTCCTTGCTTCATATTTTCATGTTTTGTATGGTATTGTTGTTGTCTTTTATTTATTTGTTCAACAAATTCCCTTTCTTCTTCTATCTCCCCTTCCATCTTTCATTTAAATTGTAACAACAACAAATCATCTCAATTTTCCCTTTTCTTATTAATTCTAGCATGTTGCTCTTCTCATTTCTTTGCTCTTATTTTCTCTCTTCTTCACATTGTCCTTTGAATTCCTTCAATGCTAATGGATTGTTCTTCATTTATTCTCTCTCATTTTTGACATTCTATTTGATAACAACAACATGTTTCTTCTCCATTCTTATTTCCCTTCCCATCTTCAATTTTTAGACTTATTATAATTTCGTTTCTCTTCCATACATTCCTATTCTTCTTCTTCCTTTTCTTATTGATTAGTTGTTAATTGTTAATTTGTTTTAAGTAAACAATACTAATATATGAAATTGTTTGGCACAATCATCATTTTATATAACAATTTGATAGTTGTATGATGCATATAATATAAATATTTATAGTTTCCTCTATTGATTTATTGATGTTTGTTGATATGGCAGACTTCACATTTCAACTTTCATAACTTAAAGAATGGTTGTTTAACATGTGTTAAACCAATTTCATGTTTATTGAAACTGATGTCATTCTTTGCCAACACTCCAAATGAAGCTTTGCTTCTTGTTTTCCTAATATGTAATGTAAAATATAATTATATCTTATCAATATATAAATTTATATAGATATATAATTAATTTATTAAAAAATCGAAAATCGTATATACTCCCCCATACCACATATACTCTATTTAGTACCTCATCCACCCGTACACCAAACATCACTTTTCTCAACACCGACGGTGACAGATCCTTTATTGGACTAGAAACACATGATTATACCTTCGTTGTCGACAATTGAGCCAACTAAAGGTTGTTTGCATGCAATGGTGCCAACCGTATTTTACATCTCGATTAACTTCTCTGAGCTCTTTCTCAACAGATATTAAGTAATGAAGGTCATACTAACTATGCATGAAATGATAACGTCGGCCAAAAAACTGCCTATAGTATTGATTTTCCACCACCACAGGGACCTCCAACTACATGTGAAAGAAAATAGCTTTGAAAATGGCCATAAACATGAGAGGAAGAAGAATCATCCATTTGTGAATTGAACTATAAAAGGGAGATAGAGAGAAGGAGTAGCAAGGAGTGCACCCATAAATATAGAGAAATTGCTGATGTTCAATACTTGAACTCAACTGCATACATTAACTACATATTTTGAGGCATTTCCAATCTACGATCTCGGAGCAATCCAACTATTATAAAGTTAATTGCATTGAGGTCAGTATACACTTGAGTGTATTCTTGCTTCACTATATTTTTAGTGGGAAAATAAAAATTGCACGTTGTATTTACTAAATGAGTCTTCTGTTACAATTTTAGTTATCTGACTACAATTATGTGTCTTCCTATTACAAAATAGATCCACATGTAACAAATATTAGTTACTCGTTGTTACACACTTGAGTGTATTCATGCGAACTGTACACTTGAGTGTATTCTAGCCTAACTCTCTCTCTCTCTCTCTCTCTCTCTCTCTCTCTCTATATATATATATATATATATATATATATATATATAAGGCTAGAATACACTCAACTTTATTCAGAGTAGAATACACTCAAGTAGTTTTTCATGATGCAATATTTTTTCAAAAATCTAATATGTTGTTCTTCTTAAACATATTATGAATAGCTCATATGCGCAATTTGAGCACATTTGGACATTTATAGGTCATGTTATAAGACCGCAAAAATTATACATTCCAAATTAGTTTCGTGCGTCGATTTTGTTGCCCTTGGATGAGTGACTTACACTCATCCAAATGGGATCAAAATTTGTATGTAGCCTCGTTATAGTATGACAGTGAACATCAATGATTTACATTTTGCAAAAAATAGTCCTGATATGTAAACACACTTGAGTGTATTTGTGCGATCTGTACACTCGAGTGTATTCTAGCTTGACTCTCTCTCTCTCTCTCTCTCTATATATATATATATATATATATATATATATATATATATATATATATATTGTTCTACCAATCTAAGAAACATAACTTGTTTCCATCCTCCACTCTTTGGACTCTGTCAAGATTTGTTTCCTTTTTTCCCAACGCATCCAATCTTGAAATTGTCAAACTCTTGTTACTCATCCTGGCTTTATGTCTTTTTTTAGAAGTGGTGATGTATTCATCCCACCACTGGTTGTATAACGTCAACTTTACCAACTTGGATGCCACATCTTTGGCTATGTCTTTGACAAATATATAAACATGAGAAAAATCATATTTGTAACTATATACAAAAATAACAGTCACCACAATAATTTATCGGGATTCGAAGTTGTCCATCTGATTTCCAAGATATTATAAGGTCTCTTGTTTCCCTATTCATCACCTTTGTTTTAAAATGGTTTGGATCTATAGCTTATCTCGACCTTTGTATATAAATGGTTTGGATCTATAGTTCATCTCAAATCTTGTCTTTATTCTTAATTGCGAAGGGAACCTAAAGATCTTTGATGTCAGCTTTGTACTACAGACATAGGATATCTTTTGTTGCTTTCCAAACAATGGTGACGGCTGATGTTTTGCTACAGATTATGTGTGTAAGCCATGTCATAGTATGTCAGTTATCAATGTGATTAGAAATTAAAGATATGACAGCCACAATGTGTATCTATGTTCATGTGGAGCTATACTCCATGCTCTCGTTGTTGGGTCTGTGCCTTCCTGGGCGTAAGAATATAACACCTATGTATCATAAGATGTGTTGTTAATTTTAATTTACCTTCTTATATGCAACAACAACATATGCAATTTAGTTAACATATTCAGACAGGTCTAGATAAGAAAATATAGAATAAACCAAAGTAGGAGAACATAAAATAAAGGTCCAGAACTCAAACTGAAATGTTCACTCAAAAACAAACTAGATACTTAAAGAAATTAGTGGCTTGAAATCTTCTGGGTTCGTGTAGATGATTCGGCCACAAAACTTTAGAAAAGAATGTCTCGCTCACATTGCTATGAACGATGCAAACAAAGGACGAGACACTCTAACATCACAACTCAGTGACAGTAGGAATCACCGCCTGACATATTATGGTTTGGAAGAGAGAAAGACATTGGCTTCACATAGGAGGAAAAACTCTATGCAGAAACTTGGGAGTGAAGGAATAAAGCTCTGGTCTAGGATTTGGTAAATACGTACTCGAACGATTGACGACTGACATTTGTGAGATATTATTTAACCCTAATGACCGAAGGTTTATTTATAGCCTAACTATGATAACCTAGTCTTTTCTCTCTATTCATGTAAGTGATATGTACATAACCTTTTCACAAATTTCACAATCTAGCCCGTATTTTCATGGTTCGAGTTATTTTCTTGCATTTTTAGGTTATCTTGACCGCATGATGAGTGGTGACACTGAGTGTGATGTGAAATCAATGTTGCAACTATATTGTACACCATCCTCTTTCTTTTCTTTTGATATAAATTATGGGCCTCTCTCTCTATATATATATACATATATATATATATATGTATATATATGTATATATATATTTATATTTATATTGTTCTACCAATCTAAAAAACATAACTTGTTTCCATCCTCCACTGTTTGGACTCTGTCAGGATTTGTTTCCTTTTTTTCTAACACATCCAATCCTAAAATTGTCAAACTCTTGTTACTCATCATGGCTTTATGTCTTTTATTAAAAGTGGTGATTTATTCATCCCACCACCGGGGTTTGAACGTTCAATCTCTTGGTTTTATAACATTAACTTTACCAACTTGGATTCCACATCTTTGGCTATGTCTTTGATAATTATATAAATGTGACAAAAAATCATATTCGTAACTATATACAAAACAACAGCCACCACAAATAACTGGGCTTGAAAGTTGTCCATCTAATTTCCAAGATATAATAAGGTCTCTTGTTTCCCTATTCATCACCTTTGTATAAAAATGGTTTGGATCAATAGTTCATCTCGACCTTCGTTTAAAAATGGTTTGGATCTATAGTTCATCTCAGATGTTGGCTTTTTACTTAAATGTGAAGGGAACCTAAAGATCTTTGATGTTAGCTTTGTACTACATGCATTGGGCATCTTTCTATGCTTTCCAAACAATGGTGATGGTTGATGTTTTGTTACAGATTGTGTGTAAGGCATGTCATAATATGTCATTACCGATGTGATTAGAAATTAAATATATGACGGACACAACGTGTATCTATGGTCATGTGGAGTTATATTCCATGCTCTCCTTGCTGGGTTCATGCCTTCCCGGGCCTAAGAATATAACACCTACGTATCACAAGATGTGTTGTTAATTTTAATTTACGTTCTTACATGCAATAAGAAAATATGCAATTTAGTTAACATATTCATACATATCCAGATAAGAAAATGTATAATAAACCAAAGTAGGAGAAAATAAAATAAAGATCGGGATCCCAAACCGGATTATTCGCTGAAAAACAAACTTGATACGTCAAGAAATTAGCGGCTTGCAATCTTCGGGGTTCTTCTAGATAATTCAGCCACAAAATAGTAGAAAAGAATGTCTGACTCGCATTGTTGATGAATGATGTAGATGAAGGATGAGATGCTATAACAGCACAACTCAGTGACCGTAGGAGCCACTACCTGACTTATCGCGTTTTGTAAGAGAGAAACACACTGGCTTCACATAGGAGGGAAACCTCTATGAAGAAACTTGGGAGGAAAGGAATAAAGCTCTGGTCTAGGATTTGCTAGATATGTACTCGAACGACTGACGGATGATGTTCATGAGATCTTATTTAACCGTACTGACTGAAGATTTATTTATAGCCTAACTATGATAATTTAGCTTTTTCTTTCTCTTCATGTAAGTTATATGCACATAACCTTTTCACTAATTTCACACTCTAGCCAGTATGTTCATGGTTCAAGTTATTTTCATATCTTTTTAGGTTAGTTTGAACACATGATCAGTGGTGACACTCAGTGTGATGTGAAATCAAGGTTGCAAATATATTGTACACCATCCTCTTTTTTTTTGATATAAATGGGTCTCTCTATTCCCAAAATTTTCTCTCATGTTATAGAGCTCTCTCTCACATTTCCAATGCCTCAAATTTCACATAATTTCGAATTAGTATGAGAGAGTTATGCCCATTTGAAAATTTTCCTTACCTTTACCTTGCTATGGCTCTTCTAATTAGTTTTTGAATGATTTTGGGCCTAAAGGCACGTGGCCCACTTAAGCTTATCCTCTTTCTGGGCGATACGGCTCACAGAACTCCAATCAATCATGACTTTGCATTTTCTTGCCTTTGATTATCGGCCACATGATACCACGGCCGTGAATTTCACCCTGATTGAATGGCCCACTCATTCCCTTCCCCAAGGTCGTGCATTGTGCAAAGGGCAGTCTTAGTGGCTTTGCGACCGCACATGAGTTAAGATTTGAGCAAATGAGTTAAGATTTGAGCAAGTTTTCGTCCGTCACGCCCGGTTTCACATGCGCCCAAAATAGTCCCAAACCAACCCCCAAATCGTCACCACATGGCAGATGGTGATTGAATAGTTTTTTTACAATTATACAATAGGCAAATAAATTTATTTCGTTTATAACTTTTGAACCGTAATGAATTTTTTAATAAAACAAAAATCGTTAGTTTCGTTACGAAAAATACAATCTAACAAGCCTAATATTGACATATTTTTGAGAAAAAAATATATAAATGATATATATAGTTTAATTGACAACCAACTATGGCGCCAATAAATGGTTATTGACACCCAAAAATGGTTAGTTTGTTCCCAAAATGGGTCATTGACACCTAAAAGTATAAAAATGATGCCCAAATAAGGTATTGACAACTAAAACAACTATTTAACCATTTTTGGATGTTATGACGTCCATTAATGGTTATTGACACCCAAACATGGTTAGTTGACGCCTAAAATGGTGCACTGACACCTAAAAAATATAAAGATGGCACCCAAATAAGGTAATTGACACCCAAAATGGTTCATTGACACCTAAAAGTTTAAAATGACGCCCAAATATGGTATTTTTGGATGATATGACGCCCATAAATGGTTGTTGACACTCAAAAATAGTTAATTGACACCCAAAATGATTCATTGACACCCAAAAGTGTAAAGATGGCGCCCAAATAAGATAATTGACGCCTAAAATGGTTCATTAACACTCAGAAGTTTAAATGACGCCCAAATAAGAGATTGACAACCAAAACAACATAACGACACCCAAATAGGTTTGTTGGACACATAAGAACCGCTTAATGGTGCCTAAAATGGTTCATTGACAACTAGAATTATAACGACTCTCATAAATGGCTAATGACACCCAAAGATTGTTAATTGACGCCCCAAAATGGTTCATTGACATCCAGAATAAACTATTCATATCATTTTTATATTTAATGTTACAAATATATCAATATTAGTCTTGTTGAAATGCATTTTTCATAACAAATCTAATGATTTTTGTTTCGTTAAAAGTTATAATAAAAAAAAATTATTTACATATTACACAACTTCTACCAACTCATCCAATTAAAACTCGTCACGTCATCACCCCCGAATCAGCTTCACCTTCAACAATATCACTCTCTCCTGGGCATAAGTTGCGCTTCACTCTCAGCGTGCGTGACTGAAACATTTCTTACCGCAGATAGCCACCCATTGTGCTGCTTTGGCGTCCAATTTTGCTGTTACAAAGACGATGTACCCACGCTGTTCCAGCCACTAGCCACGCGACGCGTAGCTATCGAAGAGCAAGCCGAATGTTTTTTTTTTTTTTTTTGCGTGAGCCGTCGAACCAGCTGACGCCTGGGCTATCAAACCGGAAAACTCAACCCAGGCTGTAAGAGCGGCTGAGACCGCGAACAATAGATACACCTCCGGAAGGAAAAATAAAAGTCCTCGCCTGACACGGTCACCATGGCTGCGCATGACACTGACCGGCACTGTACCTCCACCACCGGTGGTGGCGGCATGAACGGAGTCACGATGACGGTGCTGAATATACACCACCGGCGGCCTGACATAGTAAGCCGATGTTGGAGGCAACTTGTCTGACTTGTTCGAGTTCTCCGCCGACAGATTTCTGAAGCCGGGGTCGGCGTCCACCACTTCAAGCTAATCACCCGCCCAGGAATATTATGTGTCATGTGTAGATGCAATTTTGGCCAAACCTGCTTGTGTGCTTATACTGCCACGGCTGTAGTTCCATCGTTATGTCCCGTTTATACTTTGGAATCCAATTGCCAACAAGTGAATAACGTGACTGATTGCTATTAGCTTGACTTGATCAAGCAGACCGAAAATCACACCTTCCATTTTCCTTATTAGGAGGAAATTCAATACCGTGCATGTAATTCAAGTCTTGTGTTTGCATCGTATAATCATGTGTTATTCCTCAATGCCATGTATATCCATTACATGTGAGATCTGAGCATATTTTATAATGACTAGGAGCGATATTATTTAGTTTAAGAGTAATGATATAGAACACACTATTTTCACCAAATCTTACACCATATCCTCGATTAACGTAAACACAGAATACAAAACGTCTTTCGGCACTGTACAAAGAAAATTTTCGTATAGTGCCAGAAGGTGAAAAGTTTTCAAATATGAAAGAAGGCAGAATAATATTCAAGTACTTGTAATTAGTGATAAAAATTATGAAGAAAATTTCATATTTTAAATTAAAGTTGTACTAATAAAGGTGTTAGACAGTACTCGGAGGAAAACTTGGTCCTAATGTAAATAACATCTCATGTCTGTGATGATTTGTGAGTTGAGAAGCAACCACAAAACATCAAACTTGCCTGGTTGCCACTCTCGATTCTGCGCCAACGGAAGGGATTGTAGGTTGTCACTGACATCACTTACTTGCGTGCGGCTGTGTGATCAGGTCGCCGACGCCTGTGATTTATATTTAGCACCTTCGTTGTGGCTCTATCATGTCGCAACTTGTCGCTGCTACTGCTTTCCCCATCGGTGGTGGACGTGCAGCGCAGCCTGTCAAGCAACGGCTTATATTTTTCCTGCCAGAGGTATATCTGTAGTGCCACGGTCTCAGCCGGTCTTATAGTCTGGTTTGACCGGTTTGATAGTCCAGGCGTGAGCTGGTTTGGCGGCTAAAAAAAAAAAAACACGAAGCATTCGGCTTGCCCTTCCATAGCTACTCGTCGTGTGACTAGTGGCTGGAACAGCGTCGATACAGCGTCTTTGTAACAGCAAAATCGGACCCGCCGCTTTGGCCACAATTGCGGCCGTTTCTTGGTGCGTCTTGGGCCCGTATTACTTTCCCCTTCCTATTGTCCTCGTTTCGAGTGAGCTAGCACTGGGATTTCACGCTCTTCTCCCCATATTTCCTGTGGTGCCGCCGTCCTATATTGTTTGGGTGTCTCTTCCCTAGGCACAATCAGTGAGATCTAATGGCAGAAGCGGCTATGGCCGACTTCCTCGATTTCTGACGGCCGCTCTAGACTTTCTCCCAAGGCCCAAAGACCCGACCCCGCCTTTGCTCCAGCGAGTTATGCCGCCACATTTTGCGTCTGGGCTGCACGGGCGAAAGGGGAAGGAGGCGAGGACGACTTGCAATCTGTGAGATACCAAACCAAGGGTTGATACTCTCTCTCTCTCTCTCTCTCTCTCTCTCTCTCTCTCTCTCTCTCTCTCTCTCTCTCTCTCTCTCTCTCTCTCTCTCTCTCTCTCTCTCTCTCTCTCTCTCTCTCTCCATGCTGAACGCTGAGGAAACACTCACGAGAGCCCATGGAAGGATGGCCAACAACTAGGGATGAGCATTTTATCCATCCCATACCCAAACCCACATTTTAAAGCAGGTCACGGGCCGGGTTCGGGCCCGAATAAAGTTGAAAAATGTCAGCCCATACCCGACCCATATAAGAATGTTGGGTTTCGGGCCGGATTCGGGTTTGCCCATATAACATCGGATGAGCGTACAAAATTTTATTAGATCTAACTTGCTAATATGAAAACTAAACTAGTATGATATGTATTTTGTGATCAACCTTCACAAGAATATATATATAATAAACTTTATGATCAATGTAGCTGGAACATGTATACTTTAATTGTGTGATCCCCTACAACTATGAAATGGAACAAATCATTTTCTCGTACATGTGAATGTATGAGACTTAAAAAATTAGTGGAAACTACAATGTTGTGACTTTTGCTTCCTCATCCTATATCTATATACAATGAAACGGGTTTTGGAAGGATAAAAGATCATTTGTCTCCTACATGTGGGTGTATGAGAAAAAAAAGAGCATAATTTACTATGCACTGAGCAAAAGATCATTAGTCTCCTACATGAGGGCATAGTAAGATGAAATAAAAAAACGAGTACGTCTCTCCATGTCAGTCTAACCATGTCAATGATGGTTATCTTACTAGTATCAATTCACTAACCATGTTTATTAATTATAGATTATCTATGTTTCCATTGGTTGGATACATACTACATATTGCATCAAGAAATATATATATTTTTCTTTCAGGAAGAATATAGATGTATATATACATACTATACATAAAATCTAATATGGACATTTGGGTTTTCGGGTCTGGGTTTGCCTCCGTCCGTACCCGACCCAAATAAAATATGAGTTTAAGTTTTAGGCCCGGCCCACCCATATTATAAATCGGGTTCGGGTCTGGATCGGGTTATGTGGGTTGGGTCGTGGGTCGGATCGGGCTAGCCCGACCCGATGCTCATCCCTACCAACAACCTATTTGGCCCACTTGCGGCCCAATCATAGTAGTTACTCAAAAATCTCTCTTACAAAGTGTAAAACTTCAAACCAATGCAACTTATTGATCCCTAAATCAAAACTGATGATGTTATATATCATTTTGATTAGAAAAATGAGACAATTACAATAAAATTAGTTTTAGAACCTAAATATACTTGGAGTTCTGTTGATATCCGAAAATGTATGATTTTATGTATTACTTGAATGTTTTATGATGCATCTTGTCCCAAAATGATACCATTACTTCTTCTGTCAATTCTAGACTTCACACAGTGACTTTCACATATCTTTAGTCTTGAATCACAAAATAGATCATTTGATTTGTTTATGTTCACTCTTTTGACCTAAAAGTTCTTCTTATGTATGAATGTGATGCCACTTGTCTAAGTTTGGAACTTTGATCCTTTTAATCACCAAATGACCAGCCCACTTCGAAACCGGTAACACATATGTTCTAGTGTGACATGATTTACTAAGATCTCATGTATTTTTCCAAAATGGTCACTTTTGAATAGAATGGTACAATATTTCACACATAAAATATATATGTAAAGGCAATAACAACAAGAGATAACGAGATACTAAACATGGTGGTAAGAGATATATACCCACTTCTAGATTCAAGTATACCCATTTGAATTTCATTTTAGAGCTTAAAGTCTTGAGTGCAGCAAAACTTCATTTGACAACTATGAATTCGATAAACATAATATATTAATGCTAAAGAATTAAGTACGCTATGAAAATGCACACAAATTGATTAAGAGTACAATAAAAGTTGCATGACTAGAAACATCATATAAGTAAGAAGTAGAAAAAGGCATGAAACACTTAAAGACATTGTTTTATACAAAGTGTTTTTAAGTGCATTTCCATTATACTTAACAACATATTATGGCCATTGACCAACTTTCCATTGGAAAGGTCTATAAGGGAGGTCAAGATTAGAAACCCTTTTATCGACATGGTCCATCTAATCTTGACATATCAAGTAAGGCTCCCAATCTTATGCCCTTATCCCAAGAATACAGGTAGGTACCCAAGGTTTGTAGAATGGACAAGTTTATTTATATTTGAGGTTTTTTCAACATATATCAAGCAAAATAAACGTACTAATAATAGGGAAAAAGTAGCTCAAACAAGTAATTATCTAGCCATGTGTTCATACAAGCATACATACAAGCAAGCGAATAACATAGTAGGGTGAAGAGATTAAGCGTACCTTACAAGTAGTGAGCAAGATATGATAAGATCTCCAGTGGTGGTCCAACCCAAGTGGTCCTAAGATGAAAAAGATACAAATCGATTCTTAGATTACTATTGTATGATAAGATAAGAAACATATGAGTCATGTGGATGTTTCCCTAATAATAGGTTTCAAAAAGATCAACTTAGGTCCAAAGTTCCATACGTGCATTCAATCAATCAACCATAGTTCAAAGGTCACATCAACATCTTAGGTCTAGGTGATACATCCACATCATGAGTAATACTAGATAGGGATAAAGTCTGATTTTATAATTGAGAAAGTATGAGATCTAGGTTATCATCATGGTTTGATCATGCAATACCACATTTAATCATAAAACATCAATTCCATTCAACTACAACCTACAGAGCAGAGGAGGAGCTGGAGGGAGGACCCTGCAAGAGTTAGTGCCTAGACCAAGGAGCTAGTGTGTCGAGTTCTCCAAAAGTCTACTGCTTGATACGATCTGCCCGGTATGGTCTTCCCGATACGGTTGCCCGATACGGTTGCCCGATACGGTCTGCCCGATACAGTTGCCCGATACGGTCTAGAGAGAGAGAGCCGAGGAGTCCAGAGGGACGAAGAGAAGACCCAAGGGCCGAGATCCGACCTGCACAGAGGCCGAGGAGAGAGAGCCACCTCTCCTCTACGGGCTATATCTCTTCCCTCTTCTCTTTCATTCTACTGCATTCCTTTGTTTCCTGTACAAACGATGTTTATCCATCTTTGTTTGGTGCCAGCTATGCTTGTCTATGGCTAGTTAGCTCCTTCTTGGCTATGTAGCCCGATCTGGGCATGTTTATATACTTTTTCCTTAAGCAAGTAGATTCATATCAGATCTAGTATGTTGCATGTTCTATTTTCTCTTTCTAAGTTATGATTGCTAGTTTGGTTGATCTCTTACTCGCTTGAACTACTGTTTCTACCAATATCGAGAGATCCGTTGTAGGAATAGCTAAGAGATGATAGTTTGGATCTGAACCCGAGAGGAGGACGATCCAAGGTATTATGTTCCTAACAACCCGAAATATCCTAAGACCCAAGAGGGAACTTAGTGTATTCCGAGGTGTTGATATGTCATTCCTCGAGAGAGGGTCATTGACATATTGTTGATGGTTTTAGTCACACATCGCGAGAGCGAGTGGGATGACCCCACAGGACAGATGCCACCGTGCATACTAGATGCTTGCTTGGGTGTTCAAGGGTTGTCTATGCCCGAGAACGAGTGCAAAGACTGCCCCGTTTGTAGTTACATAGACATGAACTCTCTTTCTCTGTTTAGTAGAATCACGAGCTCTATTTTGTTTTGTTTTCTTTTCTTTGTTTTGTTTTATATCGTGACAACCCGCTAGACTAGTTCTAGCACTTACTTTTATCGACTATCGTCTTGGCTTATCTGACTAAAGAATGAGATATGTGGCGTCCTAAACGTCACCACGTCCTTGTGATCGACCCCGTATATCTACTTCGACCCCATAATAAAGTTGTGGGGGCCTAGAAGGTTTCGGGTTATAAATTTAAAGCTTGATTCCTTCCTTTGTCCCGCGTTAATTTCCGGACGCATGAAAATGGTCGATCAACTTTTTGGCGCCGTTGCTGGGGACGTAGTTTTCCACGTTTACACGCCTATTAGATTTTTGTTCTGTCACTATAAGCCTATATATACATGCATAGTTTTCCTCTTGCTTTACACATACTTGTTCATATATACTAAATCACTTTTCTATTTCTCATACCTTTTTTTCATCCATGGACCTTGCTTCCGCAAGACAAGCCATCTTGTCCACCTGTCCTCCTGAGTTTTTCTGCAGTTCCGACTGCTAGAAAATAATTGAAGATCATGCTATGCAACTAGTCGAGTTATAGTCACCTCCACCGTCGTCATATGTTGAAATTCCAACAAAGGAGACTGCCAGTCAACCATCGACCCCCATTCTATCATGGGATCAAGAACTGATTAAGGCAGTGGAGTTGGCTAGGGAAAGTATTCAGGCAATCACCTCCTTAGCCCCTCATCTCCAAGAAGATGTCGATCCAATGCAACAACTGCTAGAAGAGAAGGATCGTCATCTCAAAGTAGCCATTGAGGTTGCAGACTGCAGTAGAAGTCTAGTTCAAACTATTGAGCGAGGACTCGTTCAAGCGCATCAGTTTGGTACAGTAGGTCAGCAACCGATGTGCATGGCAGAATTGACGGGTCTCAAAAGCATTGCTGCTCAAGTACAACAATTTCATGATAAAGATGTTGAACAAGGCAGGAGGCTCCAAGAGCTCATTGATTTAGTTACAATCCAGTTACAAATGCCATCACAAGATAATGAAGACGTTAGTCATCAGGACCATTCCATTGGGTATGAAGTGGAGTATGCATCACCATCCTATTCAGACCATCAAATGAATTCACTAGGATTTTTCTATGAAGACCAACCCACTCCAGGAAACCCTTCATTATATCCAGATGACCCAGCTGATGAACCAATGGAAGATATGAGTCATAGACCTGAATGGATCTATGATGATGATGACGAAGACTCTAAAAGCCAAGTTTCCTCATAGCCAGAAGGTTGGCTAGAGGAACCAGAGTCAGATATTGAACCAGACCAGAGTGACATCTCTCATATTGAGACTTGCCACTTCACTTTGAGCAGTACGCCAACCATGGTTTGGAACAACTTGTTCGATGATGATGATGACGACGACAACAACTGCTCGACATGGACCAGTGGGTATACTGACGATGACGAGTTGGAGCAGCACGAGCCACCATTTACACCCATACCTTTATAAGGTAGGGTGGATGTCAAGGGGGTAGGATGGACAGTTCACTACAACATAGCTGCTGAGCATGAAGATACCCCTGACTCCATGCCAGGTGATAAGCTTGGGGTGGTTTCTTGTTCAGAAGATGATTGAATGACTCAGACTATACATGATGATTTATCTGAGCATCCAACCTCAAGTGTAGAGATGGAGAGAGAAGATATGAGTCCTCAAAAAGACATCCAACCTCTCTCATCCATCTCACCATGTGTCAACATCCCGGGACCGTCATATTCAGATTCATATAATGTAAGGTACCCTGAGAATGATATGCCGAAGAATTCATCCCAGTGCAGTTCAAGCCACTTCCAGCACAAAGATGACTTCACTGAGTCGCCAGATTTCACTTCGCTTCTTCGGACTTGGCAGGGCCAACACATTCGCCTATTCTACTCATATTATGTGGCGGAACCCGTCGGCAAGACACATGTGACACTGGTCCCAAAACTCAGGATTTGGAATCCCAGTGTCGATATCGTGGGGCAGCCACCCCCTTTTCTCTTACCCACCCTCCTGCCCTTTTATTATAATAAATTTTAATGTTCCTGTTCTTGTTAGGTAGCTTCTTTCCTCTAACTATTTTATTTCCTTGCATCCATGCATCATCTTTAGAACTTCAATAACTGCTGTTAAAATCATGCATTCCTGCCTCTTTATTCCAAGTTTAAGTCTTGCTCGAGGACGACAAAAAGTTTAAGCTTGGGGTGGTGGGCTTTGCCCTTCTTTCTCTTCACCCTTCTTGCATGCATGTTTATTTCCTGCATTTAGTTTTAAATTTTTTTAAAAAAAATTCTTTAAGCTTGTAGCTTCACAATTATGGCTATGTGGTGCGACTCTAATAGATAAATGCTTGACTTTATGCCTAATTGCATAGTTTTTATCTTAAAAATTATTTGACCTCTTGCTTGACTTGCACTTTGACTCTTTCCTTGAGTTTGGTAATAAATCTAAGGTTACTTCCCTTTTTCATAGCTTAAAGCTAAATTCCCTTGATCTATGTTGTGAATGGTGAATCCATGGTAAAGGACCGTTGGAATGAGCTAAAACAAGATTAAAGAATCCTAGCTACAGTTTCACAAGCTTGCCTCTATTCTAAGGATTCTTGAATTATAATTGCAACTTTTCACATAGGTGTCAAGCGGATCATGATGAGTTTTAAGCTATGATCAAAATGAAGTGTTGTCCTTGATGGACTACGTGCCTTCTCACATTAGATTGAGTCAAAAAGATGAAAAATATAAAAATGTGCAAAAGAGGCTTGGCCACCCACAAAATCCCAAAATATCTATATAGTTCTTACCCAAGCCTACAAATAGAATGCAGATGATAAAAGCCTGAGTGTGAACAATAAATGAGTGTTGTTTTCTCTTTTAGGAGAGTTGAGGATGGTGCCCAGCCGGTGTATGACTGCGCTCATGAACGTGGATATGTCGTGCCTGGTAGTACCACTCTAAAAGCTCATTAGAGAGTCACTAGGAACCCCCTAGATGACCTATGAGACAATCTCAGTAGCAGGGTTGGTTCGGGCATAGTACGAGGAGTTCATCTCACTGATTTGGACCAACTTGCTTGGACTGTTGCTCGCTACATGGACCAACCTGACGCAGATCGGGATCCTCAGAAGTCATTAGAGTCTTTTTACTTTGTATCTTAGGACATGAATAAGTGGGAGGTGTGGTATTCTTGATTGGTTTGCATGGATTCATGGTGATGGCTCATTGCTCATCACCTGCGTGATCACCTGTGTGGCAGCTCTTTCATGTTTAATTAATTATGGTTCAAACTGATGCAATGATTTTGAGTCGCATTTATAGACCTATTTTATATGAGTTTTGTGCCTTAATTACTCATTTTCATGGATAATATTGCATAATTCACTTAATTTGGTCTTTTCCATCATATTATATCAAATCCCCTTTGTTTTACCATTTTGAGCATTATTTATCATATTATCATAATTTGTGTGGATTTACTTGGTCTTATTGTGAAATTTCAGGAAGAACGAGTATCTGCTTCCGTCGATACCATCGACGGAAGTCGATACCATCGACCAAGCCACAGATTGCCAGACGAGAGGAGCAGCACAGAGTCGATACCATCGACCCAAGTCGATGCCATCGACACATGGAGAGCTACAGCGTCGCTAAACGACAACAACCGACGCTAAAGGAGTCGATACCATCGACACCCAAGTCGATGGTATCGAGATCACCACAGGCGCTCAGAATAAAAGAAAGGAAAGCTGCCGCTAATCCGCTGGGTCGATACCATCGACCCGCGTCGATGGTATCGACGCCGGCAGATATGCGTTGGATCTGTTTTGATATCAATCGGACGGCTGTCATTATTTGACGACCTAATTAGGGACTTATACCTAATGACGGCCGCCCGGACGGGGGATCATCTCGTTTTTGGTTTTGCACGAGTGTCGAGGAGGAGAGAAAGGAGAACGGAGGCCGAGAAGCTCATCCCGGGTGATTCGGACGCTGCCGAAGACAATTTCCACCACCGACAGGCGGGGAAAGCTTGTGTTCTACGCCAAGGATCCACCGGTTCTTCTCCGTTCAGGGGTTTTCCCATTTATTTCCCGTTTTTCTTATGAATTCCCCAATTTCTACCATGTATTCGTGTGAGATGAACATGAGAGGCTAAAACCCTCAATCTTTAGGACCGGGAGTAGCCCGGGAATGCATTGTATGACACTTTTATATCAATAATTCATATTTTTCTCACAAATCCGTGGTATAGATTTGTTTTCTCCATTTCTATTGTTATGCTTGATCACCATAATAATAACTTAATGCCCTTATTGTAAAATTAATGGTGGGAACTGAGAGACCGTTTATAATGCGCTTAGTTTAGGGGAATGATCACTACGACGGTGGAATCAACCTAAACCTAAGTAGTGAATTACACCACGACAGTGGGTAATTCTATTTTCAGGCCACTACCCGGATAGAGAGAGAAGTGTGAAGAATGATATGAAACTTAATACAATGTTGACCCGCGGTGAAACCGCCATCCTAAAGATATCCCTTTTTAATTGATTAAATTAACCTTTAATCGATTGTTTTCTTTGTTTGATTTTTATTTTCTTTTAATTTGAACAACAAAACCCTACTTTGTTAATCGGTCTAGCTGATTGCGATTAGTTAGTAGAAGTCTCCAATAATTCACGTATCCCTGAGTTCGACTCGGGCCTCACAAGGCCTATATTACTCGACGCGTATACTTGCGTTTAAGCGCGTAGTAAAATACACGTCAAGTTTTTGGCGCCGTTGCCGGGGATACGGCGAATTATTGGCACTTTGAGTGCTAAGAGCGGCCACTCTAGGCCACATTTTTTTTATTTTATTTTAAAACAATTTCAAAAAAATTCCTTTATTTCTCTATAATTGTGTTGACTCGTTCAAAGCATTGTACTGAATCCCTATTTCCATTTTTCAGGTACTTTGCATGGTGCACACACGTAGTCGAGACTACGTGAATCGCACACCTGAGGTTCCATCTGCGGGACCAGAGGACGAGGATTACTACGAGGAGGAACACCAAAGTGATATAAATTCTGAATCTGAGCAAGAACAAGAAGAAGTAATGGCTGAAACACAGACAATATGGGAGAAGATCAAGGCGTCTTCTTCCTCGGCATCAAAGGGGCCCATAAAGAAGCAGGCGATCAACATACCGACATACAAGATCGATCCGGCACTGATTAACTTGGTCAAATCTAACGCATTTCACGGGCTGAAAAATGAAGATCCAGTGGCACACATTAGTCAGTTTGTTGAAAATTGCGATATGGTGAAGATCGACAGGTTCCCGCAAGATGCGTTGTATCTCAAGTTGTTCCCAAGTTCCTTGGCTGGAGTAGCAAGAGAGTGGCTTCATAACCTCGACGACGAGTTTGTTGAATCATGGGATCACATGGTGGAGGTTTTCTTCGAGAGGTTCTTCCCTCCTGAGAAGACCAATGATATGATCCGGAAGATCCACAATTTCACCCAACAGGCGGGTGAAACTTATTCTGAGACTTGGGAGCGATTCCAAGTCATGTTGAGGAGATGTCCACACCATGGACTGGACAAGGAAACCCAAGTGAAAATCTTCTACTTTGCTCTGTCTGAACATGATAGAAGCAACCTGGACTCGGCTGGATCCGGATTTTTTCTGAATAATACGGATATCAGATGTTGGGAGATACTGAAAAACATGGCTAGGAAACAGTCATGGGGTGATAGAGGTGCAGTGGAACATGTCAAGGCTGCTGGCGAATACAGAACAGTTAGGGAGCTGAACGACAAGTTAGATCTTCTATCCAAGAAGCTGCTAACAAAGGAAGATGCATCTGAGGATGAGGAAGCCCAAGTGAAGTTCATGCAACAACAGGGCTATAGAAACAATGACTATGCATGGAGAAAGGATAAAAAGTTTTCATGGAAGGATCCGAATAATTTTCTGCAGGATCCGGATGCCAAACCACAGCAAAGAACCGAGGATAAGAACACTGAATTACTAACTCAAATGGTCCAGCAAAACCAAGAGATGATGGCCATGTTTGGAAAACAATTACAATCTCAAGGTGATATTCTAACCAAGTTTGGGCAGACGCTGCAAAGCCATGGAGCACAGATGCGGGCATTAGAGACCACCGTGGCACAGATTTCAAATGAAGTGGCGGCCATCAAGCACGCCAATCAACAGAAACCAGCGGAGAATGCGCATGTGCCACAAGCACATCATCAGGCTAAGTACATGTCGGTGGTAAGAAATGAGGAATTTCAGGTGCAAGAAGTTGTAGAAGAAAGAAAAATGACTTTCAATGTGAATGCAACACCGGCGATACCGTATCCACGCACTTACTATAGATTGCCGGGCGGAAACCATTTCTTCAGAAAATCAGAGAGAGTTGTGAGTATGGTATCTCCATCTAGGCAAGAGGAGCAGGTGCAGGTTGTTTGTGCACATGTGGAGACATCTGAGGCGAGAGAGGAACCACAACAAGCTATTACTGTTGATGATGTCTCGCCAAAGCCCATGTTAGAGGGAGTGATTGAAGCAAGCTTAGGGGAGGTACCCCCGAAAAGCTCTTATGTGCCACCTCATAGGCGTGTTGAGGCAGCAGATGTGTCAAATCCGGTAAATCCAAAGTCAAAGAAAGAGCATCGTCACTTTAAAAAATTCCTGGAGATATTCCGAAAACTCCACATCAATATTCCATTAGTGGAGATGATCGAGAAAGTACCCGCCTATGGGAGGTTCATCAAGGAAATCATTAATAAGAAGAGGCGGATAAAAGACGATGAAATTTATTGGATGAATGAGACAGTGAGCTCTATGATTCACGGGAGTGCACCAAAGAAGAGAAAGGACCCAGGCGGTTTTTACATACCGTGCTCAATAGGTGGTCAACATGTTTCTAAAGCGCAATGTGATTCCGGCGCTAGTATAAATCTCATGCCTTTGGCTACATTTCAAAAGCTGGGGTTAAAAGAGATAAAGAAGTTGGCTGCAACAATTGAATTGGCAGATGGGTCTATCGTGAGACCCTATGGAGTATGTGAAGATGTTCTCGTCAAAGTGGATAGATTCATATTTCCGGTGGACTTTGTCGTCATGGATATGCCACCACTCCAAAGCTGTGAAATTCTTCTAGGAAGACCGTTTCAAGCAACGGCAGATGTCGTGACTGCCTTAGGGAGAGGTACTCTGTCTTTGGGCATTGGAGGAGATCGTGTTGAATTCAAATTACCGAATGATCCTCTAAGCCCAGTTCCCAAGGTGAAAAGATGATGATTGTCACACCGTCTAGCCTAAGACGCTAAAGAAGGGCGCTTGTTGGGAGGCAACCCAACCATTGGTACATTAGGATAGTTTAGTTATAGTCGTAGATTGCTTTTATTTCGTGTGAATTTTAGTGTAAAGAAGATACCTTGATCCGTTTGTTCAATGTGCAGGCACAGGCAGGGTCGATACCATCGACACACTGTTCGATGGTATCGACATGGGTTCAGGTTGACAGCTGCAAAAAAATCACACTGAGTCGATACTATCGACGGTCCCGTCGATGGTATCGACATGGTCACAGACAGGTCGCAATAAAAGGTCGATGGTATCGACATGCCAGTCGATACCATCGAGATCTCTGGAGATTTTCAGAAGAAATCGACTCAGTGAAGTCGATACCATCGACGGGTCTGTCGATGGTATCGACATTTTCAAGTGAAAAAGGCGGCGGCCGGACTCGCGAGGCAGTTGTCCTAATCAGCGAGTCGATACCATCGACTTCCGTCGATGGTATCGACGGGTACACAGCAGTGTCAGTGTCAGTTATTCAAGACGGGGTTATTGGTCAAATGAAGTCACATCATCCAGAGCAAATCCGGACCCCACGACCCTGGCAGTACCCGCCTCCACCACCATCAGACTGATCTGGTATCACTGTTCCACCCTTAAGTTGGTTTTCGACTATGAGGCCATAGTCGAATTCAAGCTTAGGGGGGTGGCTGGAACAGCTCTATCTTTTATCTTTTCTTTAGTTTTTGCTTTGTTATTTGTTTTTGCAATTTTAGTGTTTGTTTAGGATCTACATCTATCTAGTGTAATCGTGGATGTCTTAAACAAATTGTCATCTTGCTCTTTTCATGGGAAATTTAAGGGAATTTAAATATTTCTGGGTCTTTTGGATAGCTTAACTTGGTTGTCCTTGGGGAACTTGTTCTATGAAAATGATTGATTATGTCAACTTTGAAGCAATATGTCATACTCACACCCCCATTGACTCATGAAAAGTGGATAGTAACGGTTGTTTGAGCCTAACCTAATCAAATGGTAATGAGACCTTAATTGGATATACGAGAAAGAACCCTTTGAACTACTACACATGTCAGTAAGGAGGGACATATGATATTTTTCTAAGGTTCAGTAACTTAATCTTGTGATCATTCCACTTCATATTTTTCCTTAATCCACCAAAGAATTGGAAGTAAAGTACAGTTTAACTTCTTTTGCGTGCATAGCATGTAGATAGGATTTGCATTGTTATTTTCATATTTTTGCATAAAATGAAAAAAAATGTATAGTGATTCATGCACATTACCTTTAGGTGCATGTCATGTAGTTGCACTCATAACTTTTATGATGTTCATGCATAAGCACACCATGTACCTCAGTTTGTCTTGAAAAGTGATCTAAATTGTCCCATACCCTCGAAATAGTACAAAGATTTCCAATCATGAAGAAAATAGCCTAACACATGTATCTCTAAGCAATTATGGATATGTGGGCTAAGAGGAAAAGAAAAAAAAATCTGAAATTTGAAAAAAAATAATATGAAAAAAAAGAGAATTTAGAAGGAAATGGAATAAGAGGGAGAAAGGAACATGATATCACTTACATAACAAGGAAACTGAGTACATGATGTGGCTTAATTAGATTTCTATATCTTTTTGAGGTGGAAGGTTAGTGCATGCATCATTCCACCCAATTTTAAGCATTAGGGCATTTTCAATGTGCATTTGCATCATTTAGGGCATTTTGTTATATGCATTTTGAAACTGTGTAATACTTCCAAATTCTTCCATGAACCACCCATTCCATCCACCCGTTGCTCGGATTGGTAGGCCACCGTGATTTTCTCCTCACTCATGTTTATCAGGAGAACTGCTTCCATGTAGATGGTAGTTAGGGCGAGCAACGTAGTGTAGGTGATCACAAGATGCACTAATGCTGAATCGGCAAATTTTATTATGTTAACTGCCTTATGTGATAGTGTTCATCAGTTTGAAGGATAATTTCTTTTATTGATGATTATTGTCGCCTGTAGGGTAATTACTGTTCTGTGATTAGGAAAGGCCGGTTTGAGAACGTTCAGTGGGAGTCATGTGGAATATGGGGTGATGTATTGATTGTTAGTTGACATCTGCAATTCTATTCTAAGGATTAGTTGCTCGAGGGCGAGCAATGTTTAAGCTTAGGGGAGTTTGATGCGATGATTTTGAGTCGCATTTATAGACCTATTTTATATGAGTTTTGTGCCTTAATTACTCATTTTCATGGATAATATTGCATAATTCACTTAATTTGGTCTTTGCCATCATATTATATCAAATCCCCTTTGTTTTACCATTTTGAGCATTATTTATCATATTATCATAATTTGTGTGGATTTACTTGGTCTTATTGTGAAATTTCAGGAAGAACGAGTATCTGCTTCCGTCGATACCATCGACGGAAGTCGATACCATCGACCAAGCCACAGATTGCCAGACGAGAGGAGCAGCACAGAGTCGATACCATCGACCCAAGTCGATGCCATCGACACATGGAGAGCTACATCGTCGCTAAACGACAACAACCGACGCTAAAGGAGTCGATACCATCGACACCCAAGTCGATGGTATCGAGATCACCATAGGCGCTCAGAATAAAAGAAAGGAAAGCTGCCGCTAATCCGCTGGGTCGATACCATCGACCCGCGTCGATGGTATCGACGCCGGCATATATGCGTTGGATCTGTTTTGATATCAATCGGACGGCTGTCATTATTTGACGACCTAATTAGGGACTTATACCTAATGACGGCCGCCCGGACGGGGGATCATCTCGTTTTTGGTTTTGCACGAGTGCCGATGTCACACCCCGATCTCACACTAACCACTAATCACGAGATTAGGGCGCGACGGAGGGATTATCACATAAACAAATCACTGAAAACTTTTTTTTTTCTTTAAATCTCGTAATGATATCAGGATTATTGATGTAAACTAAAACATAAATAACTATTGCGGAAGCATTTCAATTAAACTGGCTAGAGAACATAAACATAGTTTACAACATGTAACATTTTTTAACAGAAAGTAAATCATAACAGTTAATTTACATCTTTTACACATTCGCCATACATACTCTCTCTCACCCACACCATGTCCCAAGGACCGAGGGGAAAGGACTAAGAGACCACTATCTAACTAAACTAATTACATATACCTTCTACTGATTAAGCGTTAGGACGAAAGGATCCTTCAGATTCCTGCTGCTGACGATAACCTGAAAATGTTTTGAGTAGAGGTATGAGCCTACTCGCTCAGTGAATAGCCTTTCATTTAGCTATCACTAAACAACTCATCAGGTTTATAGAATTGAAATAAGCATAAATACAGTACAAGCTGGGCATTTCTAATGACATAGCAGATTACAGAATATAATCGCATTTCTATGCAACAACAGGTAATTTAGACCAATAAACAGATATAATGAATTGGCACAAAAGTTCGGATATATTAATTTACTGTGATCCTATATGATTTCATAATTATATTATTATTATGCCCTAAATATATGCAGTGTACTCTGCATATAAAGATCCGCAGCAAGTTCATGCTACGGTCCCACCGTACAAGACTTAGCGACACACCCGGGAAATGCTAAGTCTGACTGCTGTCCTGGTCTGCTACAGGACTCTCAGGCTCACACGGCCTCACTGCACTCTCAAAAGAGTGTACTCTAGACTCCTCCTTGAACCTGAGCACACAGGCGGAGAGTCGGGGTTACCACCGTGACACACGCACGGATTATTGTTGAATAACCCCCATATACTCCAGTGCCACCGTGACACACGCACGGATTATTGTTGAACACTGTCTTTCTGCCCTCGTGCCACCGTGACACACGCACGGATTATTGTTGAACACGAGTCACCGACCATCTAGACACACGCTAGGTAGGTCGTTTCACCCCAAGGTGCAGACCTCACGAGGGGTTCTACGGCGTTAGGGCACCTAAGTCTATTAACTGATTAACAAATAAACATTTAAACAGAAATATCACATTTACTGATTTCGTATCAAATCGCAATACACTGTCATTCTAAACCGACAGAGCAATATATTTCAAATCATTGTAATTTCTGATAAATTCTCATACCATGCATTCAAGCAAATTAGAAATGCATAAATAACCCAACTTATTTCAATTTGGCACATACATAGTGAATTTACGTAATTGAACATCTTATTGCACAAATTAAAGAAATTTACTTCACATATGAGAATCATACTCAACAATTATCAATTCTCTAAATTTCTCGAAAAACGTGCACATTAACCCAAATCCTGGTTTGTGCATCACTTAACTCAATTAAGAGTTAATTACCTATCACAACACAATTTAATAACAATACTTGAGAATTTCTGGTAATATTTCAGAGAAATGTGCCATTTCATGTAAATATCAATTTACACATATTAACGTCAAAAGATATATACAATTTAGGGTTTTATTGCATATTTTATTTATTCATATCAACTTTGAAATCGTACATCTGATAATTTATCAGAAATCCTTATTGTCTGGGTTCATACCCAATCCATACCATTTTTAGACATGAATTTCTAATTTCAACATTCAAATAAGCAATTTAGGTTCCAATGAACCATATAAATCTACCGATTCAATCCACACTGATCAATTGCTAAATTTAATCATATAACAACGTCTAGAAGCAATTTATGAAATAAAAAGTCGGGCGACGCCAAACGCTGCCCGACGCCTGATAACGCCTGTTATCAGCGTAATTCGCGCACATAACTGGAAATATTCAAACGCCTGAGTTATTTAATGATAAATGAATGAAATCCTACTCACAGTGATTTGGTCTGTCCAGATTCGTCCGGAACTGCGTCCAAGGCCGGATTCTGGGCGATTTCGAATCGTCTTCTTCCTTTGATTTTGCTTTTCACTGTTCCTGTTCACGAACTAGATACAGTAGGAGCTTCACGCTCACAGCAGATTCCTTCTCTTATGTGTTGTTCCAAGGCAAAATTGACGGTAGGTTCTTGTTTAGACCTCAAGGCCGAGGTCAAGGCGGCCTTCTGGTGGTGCTGCACGTGCCTGAAGGGCCTCTGACCGGCGCCGCAGCTGCTGAGCGGCTGCTGCTGGCCGCTGCTACTAGGGGCGCCACCCCTTCCTACTTGGGCGCCACGATTGGGTACCAAAACACAGTTGGAAGCTGTGAATTCATGCTCCGGACTGCTGGCCGAACTCAAGGCTGGCTTTATCTTAAAGTTTCATGTGCCCAAGAGACCCTAGCCGGCGTCACGCAGCTACACAAGCTGCTGTTGGGCGGGGCGCCCTTCTTCAGGTTGGGGGCCTGCTAGGTGGAGCAAAGGAGAAGGAAAGAATGGAGGAAGAAGAAGGGTGAGGGAAGGGCGGACGGAGGTCCGGCTGGTCGGAGCTTTGGGGCTCGAGATCGCCCATGATCTCCCTTTCTATCTTCCGCTCAGGCGCCGCCCTAGGCGGTTTCCCTGTTCTATCGGGAAGTAAGGATAAAGAAGAAGAGTTAAGCGTGAAAGGGAAAGGAGAAATAAAAGGCTAAAAGAAAACTGGAAAAATTGCAAAGCTAACCCTAGTTTTTAGAAATTGTTATAACTTTCACCTCGGATATCCGATTGAGGTGATTCTTTTTGCAAAAAGTCAAACGTGAAATACTCTACACCCTAAAAGAAAGAAATTTTGCTATTTAGCTTGTCTCAGCTAATCAAAACTCTAATCGCATTTGTGATCACTTAACTTTACTTAATTATCTTAATTAAGCACCCATTGTATCTTATATATTTAATTCAACTTGATCAACTTGATGATGCACTAACCACCACATGAGCACTTAACTTATCTCAATTAACTTAATTACGTACTAATCATTGTACCTATTGGATAATCACAAAGTGGGTCATAACAATCTCCCTCCCTTATAAGAATTTCGTCCCGAAATTCCTAAAAGAGAAAAGGAAACTTGTTACGCATCTCTGACTCAAGCTCCCACGTAGCTTCCTCTAGGTTATGATTCCTCCACAAAACTTTCACCAATGGTATCTCACGGTTCTTAAGCTTCTTGATCCTCTGATCAACTATCTGGATTGGTCCCACAACATAGGACACATCTGATCTAAGCTGTGCAGGTTCTGGGTCAACTATCTTTTCCGTACCAGGGTAACATTTCTTAAGCATAGACACATGAAACACATCATGAAGATTTGCCAACTCAGATGGCAAATCCAACTTGTAAGCTACAGGTCCAATCCTCTCAACAATAGGATATGGGCCCATGTACCTAGGGGTCAACTTACCCCTCTTGCCAAACCTTAACACTCCCTTCCATGGTGAAACTTTCAGATAAACCTCGTTACCAACCTCAAACTCAAGAGGTCGACGTCGTCTCTCTGCATAACTTTTCTGTCTGTCCTGAGCAGCTTTCAACTGCTCCCTGATCACAAATATCTTCTCTGTAGTCATATCGACTATCTCAGGTCCAAGAATTTCTTTCTCGCCAACCTCGTACCAACAAATTGGTGATCTACACTTCCTGCCATATAGAGCTTCATATGGGGCCATTCCAAGACTAGAATGGTAGCTGTTGTTATATGCAAACTCTATCAGGCTTAAGTGTTCTTCCCAGTTACCTCTGAACTGCAGAACACATGCTCTCAGCATGTCTTCAAGAGTCTGAATGATCCTCTCAGATTGACCATCTGTCTGCGGGTGAAACGCAGTACTAAACCTCAGCTTTGTGCCCAACGCACGATGTAACTGATTCCAGAATCTAGATGTAAACTTAGGATCTCTGTCAGAAATAATGGAAACTGGAATTCCATGTAATCTGATTACCTCATCCACATAAATCTTGGCCAGCTTTGGAACATCAAAGGTCGACTTGACAGGGAGAAAGTGAGCAGACTTAGTTAGTCTATCCACAATCACCCATATCGAGTCCGAACCTCGAGGCGTTCTGGGTAACCCTACCACAAAATCCATCGTGATGTGTTCCCATTTCCATTCAGGTATAGGAAGCGACTGCAAGGTACCAGCAGGTTTCTGATGCTCAGCTTTAACCTGCTGACACACTCCACATCTAGCCACGTACTCAGCCACATCTCTTTTCATACCAGACCACCAGTACAGCTCTTTGAGATTCCTGTACATTTTTGTGTTACCTGGATGCATAGCATACATAGAAGCATGCGCTTCTTCAAGAATCTGCTCTTTCAGCTCACTGTTCCCAGGTACACACAACCTGTCATGAAGATACAACACACCATCGTCAGAAAACCTGAATTCTGACCTTTTACCTTCCGACATATCCTGCATAACCTGCCACAATTCGTTATCACTCTGTTGCAACACCTTAATTTGATCATAGAAAATAGGTTTGACTTGCATCTGAGCAATCAACCCACTCTGTCCTGTCACATCCAAGTCTAAGTTCAATTTTCGCATATCTACAAGCAAGTCTCTCTTGAAACATGCCATAGAAAATGCATCTGCAGTTGAACTTGACTTTCTACTCAAAGCATCTGCTACAACATTCGCTTTACCAGGATGGTAATCGATTGTCACATCATAATCTTTAATCAGCTCAAGCCATCTGCGCTGTCTCAAATTTAAATCCTTCTGAGTGAAGATATACTTCAGGCTCTTATGGTCTGTAAATACCTGACATGTCTCACCATACAGATAGTGACGCCATGTCTTAAGAGCATGAACTATGGCAGCTAACTCCAGATCATGAGTAGGGTAGTTCTCTTCGTTCTTCTTAAGCTGTCTAGATGCATAAGCCACCACTTTGCCTTCCTGCATCAGCACACAGCCCAAACCTCTCCTGGAAGCATCGCAGAACACTGTATAACCTTTATCTGCCTCGGGCAAAACCAACACTGGCGCTGTGGTCAACTTCCTCTTCAAGATCTGAAAACTCTTCTCACAGTTATCAGACCAAACAAACGGTGCATTCTTCCTCGTCAAACGTGTCAAGGGTGATGCTAGCACACTAAAGTTCTGTATAAACCTTCTGTAATAGCCTGCTAAACCCAAGAAACTTCTGATCTCCGTAGGAGTCTTAGGATGTTCCCACTGAAGTACAGAATCAACTTTCTTAGGGTCAACGCTAACCCCATCTTTCGAGATAACATGTCCAAGAAATGCTACTTCAGCCAGCCAGAACTCACACTTGCTAAACTTAGCATACAACTGATGTTGCCTCAACAGCTGCAACACTACTCTCAGGTGTTGCTCATGCTGTCCATCATTTCTGGAATAGATCAGAATATCATCTATAAAGACTACAATAAACTGATCTAGGAACGGTTTGAAAATCCGGTTCATCATATCCATAAAGGCTGCTGGGGCATTGGTCAGCCCAAACGACATAACCAGAAACTCATAATGCCCATACCTGGTTCTGAAAGCTGTCTTGGGAATATCAGAAGCCTTTATTCTGAGCTGATGATATCCAGATCTCAAATCTATTTTAGAGAAGCTCGTCGCTCCACGTAACTGATCAAACAGATCATCTATTCTTGGCAATGGATACTTGTTCTTAATAGTGATCTTGTTCAGTTGCCTGTAATCTATACAGAGACGCATGGTACCATCCTTTTTCTTAACAAACAGGACTGGAGCACCCCATGGTGAAGAACTGGGTCTAATAAAACCCTTATCCAGCAATTCCTGCAGCTGCACCTTGAGTTCCTTCAACTCTGCAGGTGCCATTCTATAGGCTGGCAGTGCTACTGGATGACTATCTGGATATACCTGAATTTCAAAATCCAGGTCTCTGACAGGAGGTAAGCCTGGCAAATCTTCTGGAAAAACATCAGAAAACTCACGAACCACGGGCACATCATAAACATTGGCGGTGCTTTTCTCTGCTCTGGTGTCAACCACATGAGCAAGGAACGCTTCACATCCTTTTTGTAGCATCTTATCAGCTACAGCAGCTGATACTATGCATGTAGGTATAACTTTCCTGTCTCCAGCAAAGACACAAGAAAATTCACCTAATTGAAAGGTAGCTTCCTTCTTCCAACAATCGAGTTGCACTCGATATGTTTCAAGACAATCCATACCCAAGATGACTTGGAAGGTATTTACATCCAAGGGTATGAGATTAGCAGCAAAGGTATAACCTCTAAAAGATAACAAGCATCCGGGACAGAACTCAGATAAAACTGTTGGTCCACCTAGTGGAACCCTCAACACTAACTCATCTGCCAACTCTTGAGTTAACAGATTAAGTTCATCAACCAAAGAACGTCGTATAAAAGAATGAGTAGCTCCCGGATCTATCAGAATTGAAACTGGTATACTATTAAACAAAAGCATCTCTCCTGTAACAACGTGTGAAGAGATTATACCTTCCTGAGGTGTCAAAGAAAAGAAACGTGCTAAAGCTCTCCCTCTGCCACGCTGTCCTCTTTGACCACTCCTGCCACTAGACACTCCACCACCTCTGGAACCAGAAGCCATAGAAGAACTCGGTCCTTCAGCTGGAGGTTGTCTCTGAACATCATAAAACTGAGACTGAGAAGCTTGTGATGCCGCTGGTTGAAGCTGAGGACAAAACTTCTTTATATGTCCTATCTGCCCACATTGGTAACATCCTGTATAATCTAAGCCCCAACATTGCCCAGAGTGAAACTTTCCACAGGTATTACATACCTGCATCTCCTGTTTCTGTGGACCAGTCACAGAAGTAGATGATCCAGATGGCTGCTCTCTAGACACACTGCCCCATTTCCCTGGTTTGTATCCTCCTCTGCCTCTAGAAGTAGTGACATCCTCAGATCTCTGTCTGTCGAAACAACCAAAACCACGCCCAAGTTTAGAAAAGAAACCTCTACCTCCACCTCTGTACCCACTACTCGACTGTCCTCTATTGAAGTCTGCAGATCTCTTCTTAGACTCGGGCACCTTGTCAGCATTCACATATTCTTCAACCTGCCTAGCAGCCTCAACAAACTCACCAAAGTTCTCTCTGTTCCTCCTGCTAGTAGCAGAAACTGTATGCCGAATTTCTGGCCTTAGACCTTCTTGAAACCTTCTGCATCTTTCTATATTGTCAGGAACAAGCTGCGGACAGAAGTTCGCTAATTGGGTGAAAAACGCTTCATACTCAGTAACTGACATGTTCCCCTGCTTAATGTTCTGTAACTGCCTGATTTTCTCATTAAGGAAGGTAGGTGGATAAAACTTAAGATGAAACTCTTCAGAGAAATCTTGCCATGAGAGCTCTGTACCTCTCCTCTTTTCCTCCACACTATGCCACCACAGCTCTGCATCGCCTGTCAAAAGATAAACTGCGTGATTAATCTTCTTCTCTTCTGGAAGATCCATCAAGCGAAAGACCTTCTCTATCTGTCTCCACCACTTATCAGCCTCGGCGGGATCTGTAGTGCCACTAAACTCTGTGCCTCCAAGCTTCTTTACAAGCTCATAAGATCGCATCAGATCCTTGCTGCTGGTAGAAGTAGAAGCTCGCCTATCAGCCTTGTACCTCTCTTTGGTTTCCAGAAACATCCTGTACATCCGAGATGCTTCATCCATGTGGTCACCACCACCTGGACCCAAGTACAAAGGATCAGGGCCAACATGGCTCTCAGCCTGATCATCACGATCAAGGCCTCTTCCCGCCATCTGCAATGATATAACAGAATATTTCCTGTTAGAAAACCACAGATAGAAGAAAGACACTTAAACCTTAATCCTATTGGTCTCTTATCGTCCCCTGATCTTGAGTAACTAAGTACTCAAACCTAAGCTCTGATACCAAAACTGTCACACCCCGATCTCACACTAACCACTAATCACGAGATTAGGGCGCGACGGAGGGATTATCACATAAACAAATCACTGAAAACTTTTTTTTTCTTTAAATCTCGTAATGATATCGAGATTATTGATGTAAACTAAAACATAAATAACTATTGCGGAAGCATTTCAATTAAACTGGCTAGAGAACATAAACATAGTTTATAACATGTAACATTTTTTAACAGAAAGTAAATCATAACAGTTAATTTACATCTTTTACACATTCGCCATACATACTCTCTCTCACCCACACCATGTCCCAAGGACCGAGGGGAAAGGACTAAGAGACCACTATCTAACTAAACTAATTACATATACCTTCTACTGATTAAGCGTTAGGACGAAAGGATCCTTCAGATTCCTGCTGCTGACGATAACCTGAAAATGTTTTGAGTAGAGGTATGAGCCTACTCGCTCAGTGAATAGCCTTTCATTTAGCTATCACTAAACAACTCATCAGGTTTATAGAATTGAAATAAGCATAAATACAGTACAAGCTGGGCATTTCTAATGACATAGCAGATTACAGAATATAATCGCATTTCTATGCAACAACAGGTAATTTAGACCAATAAACATATATAATGAATTGGCACAAAAGTTCGGATATATTAATTTACTGTGATCCTATATGATTTCATAATTATATTATTATTATGCCCTAAATATATGCAGTGTACTCTGCATATAAAGATCCGCAGCAAGTTCATGCTACGGTCCCACCGTACAAGACTTAGTGACACACCCGGGAAATGCTAAGTCTGACTACTGTCCTGGTCTGCTACAGGACTCTCAGGCTCACACTGTAACGACCCCGCCTCCCGGTAACCCCCAATTAAGGGAGACCGAAAGGTCGGTGCCATTATCCATTATACAGGATCAAAGGTTCGACAAATAATCAGTAATAATTAATAAACTTTACCAACTAAACTGAAAACTGGTATAAAATAAAACTTTTCTTACCTTGGAAAAACTGGGATTTCTAAACTTCTATCCATGAAGATGTTACTCTAACTAATCCTCCTGTGTATGTTACTTCTCAGTTAATTCCACATATGCCACTTTACTGTTTGTTCTTTTCATTGTACCTAAAACGCCGACAAACAAAACGTCGGTCAGTATATCTAAATATACTGGTATGTGGGGACAACCAAAAGTTTGCACATATGGCTAACAATTTAAATATCACAATCAAATTATTTAACAAGCCAATTTACACTTTTCAGTATGATATTCTCCACCACTTTTGCCCTAACCCTGGCATACCCACCTTAGGGTGCCCTTTGCCAATGACTTAAGGCCACCTTCTCAATCCCGAGCTTGGTGCCTGGGGGTCACCACTCATGGTGCCCACTAGTCATGCAATATCATAGGCCACCTTCTTGGTGCCTGGGGTCACCACTCAAGGTATCCATTGGTCTACCCATCCGGGCCTGACCTTTGGCATCATCCATCAGGGTGGCATGTAGGTGCGAGAATACATACTTCTACTATTAATGTGATAATCATAGTGACTTTATGATTTGCAAGTATGAACATCCAAATAGTTTAATTGCAGTCAATGCGATTACCCATCCGGCAAACACACGGGAAACTAATGCGGTTATTCATAAGCGTAACCACATACCTGTCAAGCAGACTCAGATGCAGGAATATTCCAACAAGCAAGTAATCCAGAATCAAGCAAGTACACAATTCAAATCCTGAAATATTCATCCGATATTTTCTATCATTGATCATGGCACACAAAACTAATAGATCTACTCGTGCCTTAGGGCTACTAGCCTTTTTAGGGTTTTGACTATAATTAGGGTTTCACTTTCTTTTTATTACTTTTATCTTACTTTTATCAAATATCCATCAAACCCTAATTATCTTGTCTTATTTTCCATTAAAGTCCTTAAGATTAGGCTTGGACCCCGAAAACCCCAATTATTCATCTATTCATCACAAAAGATATTAAGGTTAACCTTTAACAATATTTAATCTTATTTTCAGACTAATAACACCATCATCTATCGGTTAAGTCTATCAAGCCTCTTTTCATTAAAGCTACTATTTTAATCCTTTTAATCCATGGCAAACTCATTATAACCATTTATCATCAATTCATAGCTCATTATGATCTAAGTCGCATATGAATTCATTTTGTCATAATTTTACCCTTTTATTCCTGGGAAAACCCTAATTACTACCTTTAGGGTATATATTCAGAATTAATGATTTTTATACTCTAATAGCTTAGATTCAACATGTTTCAACCCCACTCATCAGATTGATCAATTAAAGCCTTTAATAAACTCATTCACTAAAATTAGGGTTTCAAGGCCTATTAATGCTCATTTATGCTCATGAACTCTCAATTAAGCTACTAACATGCAAAACTCATCCTTTTTATACTAATGTTTCTTTTTAGCATTAACAGGCTAATATCAACTTTAATCAGCTATTAAACCCTACTAATCACTTTAATAATATCAAAATAGGGTTCTTTATTCACTAATATAATAAAGATGATATCTTCCATTACTTTTCGAATTTCATAAGGAATCAGGGTTCAATCATATTTTATTTGGATTCCTCTCGATTTTCTGAGCAAGTTTCATGTATAATATGTATCTATCCGAGCTACCGTTAATTAGTTACGAATTTTGCAAAATCTACTTACCCCGGCCAATGAGAGGCTGCCACGCAGGCCTTTCCATGCAACGTTGGCTGTTGCTTTGGAAAATATAACTGAATGACCGGAATGCCCCTGCGTAAGTGGTTGCCTCTTAACATGTTGGAGGGGTAAAAGCGTCCAGAGCTCCATCTCCCTTCTTCTTCCTCGCGGCACCTAGGGCTGCCGCCGATCTGCAGCCTGCTGCGGGTGCGCCCCTTCTCCTCCAGGTCCGGCGACCACCAGGGATCACTCCCTCATCTCCGACGACCCTCCCCGCCCATGCCTATGTTCTCAGATCACGACCAGAACGTCGAGATCGTGCATGCAGGATCGGCACTTGCGGCTAGCTTGCAGCCGTCTTGGAGCCATTGTGCACGGACAAGAGGAGAGGGGATGATTTCTGCTCATCCTTAAATCGTCGAGGGAACCTTGGACTCTCGCCATGATGACTCTACTGCTCCCGCCGTTCCCAGGATAGCTCTTCATCACGTGGCTAGGGTTTATATGAAAACGAGAACAAACAGAGAGAGATATGCCTGAGATTTCTCAGGTTCGAGGCCCTGGATCCAACCCTTATATAGGGAAGGATGGAAACGCCCAATTGTGGTTAACCACAGGGAAAATAAATCCCCCCATGTCCCACTTTCCTTACTTAGGTGCAACCTCTCTCCTTTAAACTATTCCTAGTTTAATACTATTCCTTGGTAACCCATATTCTTTGGTTATTAGGAAATTCGAGAATCACCTCTTTCCTTCTCTTTGCTCTTGCTTTTTAATCTATTGGCCACGAATATATATATATATATATATATATCTCCTTAGGAAAATACTTCCTTATATCAAAATTACATAATTAATGGATCATGTATTCCCATTATTTCTTTATTGTATAATTATGGTATTTTCTCTTTCTTCTCCTTTATTGGGGTTCCTTGGCACCCAATAAACTTTAAGAATTCGAAATTCCTTTTAAAGGAATACTCCTTATCCTTAAATGCATCAATTTGCATTATTCTCATTATCTTGTTTTATTTCTTATTAAAATATTTCCTTTTTGAAGATCTCTCTCTTATTTCTCTTTTATTTTCCTCATTAGTATTCCTTTTATCATCAGGAATCATTGGGATACGAAATCCCACCAAGGATTGCCCAATTATACCTCTTTTCACATATTTTCCCTATTTCATCAATATTTTCAATTTCTTTATTAACAAGGAAATACTTAATTGTTGTTTTCTTTTCTTATTGCCTTTTCTTTGCAACTTTGGGCTCCTTGGAACCCAAGGAATCTAAGAGGCACGAAATCCTCTTTAGATTTGCCTTCTAGAGGTTTCCACACCTTTCTTATCTCAAATTCTCAGTTATTCATTAATTAATCGAATATTCTTGTTATTGGGCCCAATGGCCAATAAAGCCCACAAATCAAACAACAAGGCTACGAAATCCATTTATTCCAAAATAGATTATTTCATTTATACATTAAAAAAAATCTTTAACATGAGAAATTATATTTCTCAGCAAATGAACCCAAAATTGGGGTTGTAACATCCTTCCCCTCTTATAAGAATTTTGTCCTCAAAATTCCATCAAGAAAGCAAACAAACAGGATAATCCATTCGTATGTCCATCGGGGCTACCATGTGGCTTTACCCTATCCATGGTGCTTTCCAAGAACCTTCATCATCTCATATTCTTCCATTTGAGTTCTTTTTTTACCTTGGTATATCGTACCCTCATAGGTGACTCAGGACATTTCAGCCTCTCAAAAGATGAATAGGTTCAAGGCTCAACACATGGCTTGGGTACCTCACATAGTGCTCTAGATCGGACTTATGGGACACCTTATTCATCATGTTATCCTGAGGGGTAAGGCTAAACACAACCATTTCCACCAATCCATCTCAAATGGACCCATATATCGGGGACTCAGCTTTCTCAGTTGTAGCTTAGAGGGGTCGGACTTTCACACTATATTCCACCACAGTGAACTGCATGTCAGTCTGCTTTGTATCAGCTCGTGACTCATGTCACCACTGGGCTCTCTCTCAGCCATTGCATGATCAAAGCGACTTCATCTGCACACACCTGTGGTTCTTTTCTGACCTTCGCGAGGCCTCCTTCACCAACATCATCATAATGAAGTGGTGACCGACACAACCTCCCTATAGAACTTCTTGCATCCCGATAAAGGCTATGGTGATTGACATCACATCTTAAAAACTGTCTCTATGTATCACCCTACATGAGCACACATGCTCTCATCAGACCATCTAGTCTGGATCACACTGTCCATTAGTATGGGGTGATAAACTATACACACACTGAGCTCTTCATGTATCTACTTCCACCTCATGGAAGTGAACCTTTAGTTAACATCAAGAACTTTTGAATTCGCATCATGGTGTAGTTGAACCATCTCTTTTCATATGTAGTTCAACCAGATCTGTCCCTTGATAGAACTCTTCCTTTCTCATGTCATCTAGGTAAGGCGATCTACCATAACCCATATTGTATCTTGACCTTCTTGGTCTAGGAGAGACTCACAACATCCATAATGATGAACTCTCATTCTTTCTTGAGAACATTTTATACTTTACATTCATGCACTGGGTTACTGGTGTTCGTCCTTCACCCCGTGGCTTGCATGGCCATATGCTACATGCAACCTTGTTTTAAGCATCCAGATTGCTACCATCACTTACTATCTTTGCAGTACCAAGGTATATCACGACTTCCTGTATTGTTATGATTCCTCAAGCTTGATACCTCGGAAACCCTAAACTACTCTCAAAAGGGTTTTATTACCTTCCTATCCAAAGAAGTGTATCTGAGGTTCTATCACCATCCTTTTACTACATCAAGGACTAACTGGCTATCCAAGCAACCATTAGCTTGTTCAACATATCTTAATATATCTGAGTGTTAGCCAAAACACATCTTATTTCCAAACTTAGGGTTAGCCAACAACCTCAACTTCTTCTAGTTTCCAACTAAACTAGGCAGTCATATCTCAACCAGAGCATCCATTACCACTTCACATCCTTCGGTATTAGGTAACGTTCAAGACATACTCTTCCATGTATTCTACTTATAATCCCGTCTCAAACTCTAAGTTTGTCTTCATCAAGAGACTCTAAGCTCATACTCACTGTGATCGAACTCGACCTTGGTTAATCTGCAAATTCCTCATAGCTCTTGATAAAATATCCTCATAAGCTGGCTACACTACCTCTCTTAGTGTTTGCGAACCATCCATGTATCATTCCTTCCACCTCTCTATCATTATTCCTTATAGCAATGTTCCAACTCACGACATCCTTGTCCTTGGTGTATGGCATGCATACTGTCCTATCTCTCACTCTCATAACAAGAAGAAATAAGCATTTGGTGGCCGTCCAAATACAAAATTCTTCCTATTCCAAGAGTAGGGATGGTACAGCCCACCTCACCAGTACACCTACAAGTCTCCGTTGAAATGTGCAACTCATGTCTCTATATCTCAATCATCATTATATCAAGGTTACTTTCATGGAAAACTGGCCTCAAACCTACTTGGGTTTACACACAATCCTTGGTCATATCCTCTAGGTCTATAGGGTACCGACACTTTTGGGGTCATCCCTCTTCCCATATGCACCAGAGAGTGCCCTACTCATTTGCCCTTTGGGTCACATGAGTTCATGAAGGTGATCAATCTCCCAACCCATGGCCCTCAGACAATGATAGCTGTTACCTCCCGACCCTATGGTCATGTGCAACTAGGGAATTAGGAAACTCCTACTTCCATCGGTCTTATCCCTACCTGACCCTAGGATATACTTAGGATTATATCATAGTACATGTTCAACTTAGAACCTTACCCAAGCCTTCATCATCTCTTTCTGCATTCATGACTGACTTTCATCCTTTCTCAGGGATCATGGCGACCTGCCTACCTTGGTCAGGCCCCATACTGGTTACCTTCATGGTAACACATCCATATGCACCTAGAGATGGTTATCTATGGGTTTACTAGCTCGTTCTTGTACCATGTACCTTTCACTTAGCCTCTCAAGATCCTATGAGACCTCCTTAGGTCATCTTAAAACCCACCAAATGGTATACACTCTACAAAGGGTCCCTCTCCCAGGATGGGAGAAACTACAACTCTTGACGACGAGGTCTCAACCGTCCTTAGGGTTTACCTCCACATGAGCATTCTTAAACCAGCAACTACTAAGGCACAAGTGTACCTACTAAACCATGCTAGGTCACCCTCGTTCTCTTCCTCAACATTAAACCAACTTCATGGTGAGGGGTTCCTCAACCATTCCCTTAGCTTAAGGGGTTTCCTTTACCTCTACTCCTTAAGAGTACCATGCTCTAACTATGGAGACTCAAATCTCACCCTGAGCATTGGATACACCACTTCCCTTCTTAGGCTTAGGAACCCTATGTTCACTTTCGGGTATCCAACTGCATGCTCATTCTCTTAACCAGGAATCCAACCTGTCCAAGATATGTCATGTACTCCCATGATCTTTCTACTCACGCAACACTTCAGAGTTGAGTCCTCATCAAGGACAACCATCTAGGTATGAAGCCTCACAACCGGTGCCTTAACCTCCTCAGGGTCTAAAGCACTCTCTATCACATCTAGTAGGTAATCACCTATACCTTAGGTACCAGAAGCACCATCCTCCCTCTAGGGTTTGGTTACTCTCAAGCTTAACCAAGACATCATCAACCTCTAGGGATCATGCATGAGGCAACCATTATCATCCACTTAGGTCGCATCATTCTTGACTCCCACTATTTCTCAAGTTTCAGGGTTTTAGGCTTCCAACTTTCTGGGCCGAGGTCTGTTCCCTCTCTCTAGAGCTAATCCTACAACCAACCTCTCTATAAGGGGTCCTTTCTTTATGAAGGACCAAGCTCCTAACCATGCCCCTACCTGAGTGAAGCCTATACTCGAACATATGTCTACTCAAGGTTATCCATAACCCCTTATGCTTATCTCATAAGCCATCCCTCATGATCCCTTGACTAGGGTTTCGTCAAGCTATACCCTACTTGCCTAAGCCCATAGGGTAACTATAGGTTCTCCTCTAACCTCATCAATGAAGGAGCTGTCATTTACTCTAACATGCATGACCCTTTCCAAGGTTGGGTTACCATAGGTACCTGATCATTTAACCTCTTATGGCATCCCAAAGGTATGTCCAACTAAACACTCGGTCAACCATGATATCTAACCCATCATGTCATCTTCCTCTCTAACCTTCACTTAGGGTTAGGGTTAACATCATCCTCAAAGGATGTGCTAGGTCTCTACTTTTAATGGAGGTCTCTACCTCCATACCTAACTCTCTCTACTTATCCTCCTACCAAGGAGGTCTATCCTCAGGTCTCTCCTGAGGGTAATGACAACTCGTGTCATTCGACCTAAGCATGTATCTATTCCTTTACACTTACTCTATTAATCTTACGTCCATGACATCTTATTTACATGCTTTTTATTGATTTGATGGAGGATTCCTTAATCCTTATCAACCTTACCCATACCGTAAGAGGGTGAGGGAAAGAGAGAAAACCCTAATCCTTAAGGTCCTTAACAGAATTTGAGTTGAGAAAGGATGAACGAGATGAGAGAGTCCTAAAAGGTATCTTATTTTGATTCATACCCTAAGACTTTGGCCAGGCAGTCACACGGATCCGGGAGTCCTCGTATTCCGACTAGCGGTGCGGAGGAAAATCTTGCCAGCCCCCGGTCGTGATCCTTTTCTAGACACCTCTATCTTTCAGATAATCCTCTAATAATTCCCTCGGGTTCTACAGAATTTGTAAAATTTAATAATTATTAAAGATTAATTGAGGAACCTATGCTCTGATACCAATTGTAACGACCCCGCCTCCCGGTAACCCCCAATTAAGGGAGACCGAAAGGTCGGTGCCGTTATCCATTATACAGGATCAAAGGTTCGACAAATAATCAGTAATAATTAATAAACTTTACCAACTAAACTGAAAACTGGTATAAAATAAAACTTTTCTTACCTTGGAAAAACTGGGATTTCTAAACTTCTATCCATGAAGATGTTACTCTAACTAATCCTCCTGTGTATGTTACTTCTCAGTTAATTCCACATATGCCACTTTACTGTTTGTTCTTTTCATTGTACCTAAAACGCCGACAAACAAAACGTCGGTCAGTATATCTAAATATACTGGTATGTGGGGACAACCAAAAGTTTGCACATATGGCTAACAATTTAAATATCACAATCAAATTATTTAACAAGCCAATTTACACTTTTCAGTATGATATTCTCCACCACTTTTGCCCTAACCCTGGCATACCCACCTTAGGGTGCCCTTTGCCAATGACTTAAGGCCACCTTCTCAATCCCGAGCTTGGTGCCTGGGGGTCACCACTCATGGTGCCCACTAGTCATGCAATATCATAGGCCACCTTCTTGGTGCCTGGGGTCACCACTCAAGGTATCCATTGGTCTACCCATCCGGGCCTGACCTTTGGCATCATCCATCAGGGTGGCATGTAGGTGCGAGAATACATACTTCTACTATTAATGTGATAATCATAGTGACTTTATGATTTGCAAGTATGAACATCCAAATAGTTTAATTGCAGTCAATGCGATTACCCATCCGGCAAACACACGGGAAACTAATGCGGTTATTCATAAGCGTAACCACATACCTGTCAAGCAGACTCAGATGCAGGAATATTCCAACAAGCAAGTAATCCAGAATCAAGCAAGTACACAATTCAAATCCTGAAATATTCATCCGATATTTTCTATCATTGATCATGGCACACAAAACTAATAGATCTACTCGTGCCTTAGGGCTACTAGCCTTTTTAGGGTTTTGACTATAATTAGGGTTTCACTTTCTTTTTATTACTTTTATCTTACTTTTATCAAATATCCATCAAACCCTAATTATCTTGTCTTATTTTCCATTAAAGTCCTTAAGATTAGGCTTGGACCCCGAAAACCCCAATTATTCATCTATTCATCACAAAAGATATTAAGGTTAACCTTTAACAATATGTAATCTTATTTTCAGACTAATAACACCATCATCTATCGGTTAAGTCTATCAAGCCTCTTTTCATTAAAGCTACTATTTTAATCCTTTTAATCCATGGCAAACTCATTATAACCATTTATCATCAATTCATAGCTCATTATGATCTAAGTCGCATATGAATTCATTTTGTCATAATTTTACCCTTTTATTCCTGGGAAAACCCTAATTACTACCTTTAGGGTATATATTCAGAATTAATGATTTTTATACTCTAATAGCTTAGATTCAACATGTTTCAACCCCACTCATCAGATTGATCAATTAAAGCCTTTAATAAACTCATTCACTAAAATTAGGGTTTCAAGGCCTATTAATGCTCATTTATGCTCATGAACTCTCAATTAAGCTACTAACATGCAAAACTCATCCTTTTTATACTAATGTTTCTTTTTAGCATTAACAGGCTAATATCAACTTTAATCAGCTATTAAACCCTACTAATCACTTTAATAATATCAAAATAGGGTTCTTTATTCACTAATATAATAAAGATGATATCTTCCATTACTTTTCGAATTTCATAAGGAATCAGGGTTCAATCATATTTTATTTGGATTCCTCTCGATTTTCTGAGCAAGTTTCATGTATAATATGTATCTATCCGAGCTACCGTTAATTAGTTACGAATTTTGCAAAATCTACTTACCCCGGCCAATGAGAGGCTGCCACGCAGGCCTTTCCATGCAACGTTGGCTGTTGCTTTGGAAAATATAACTGAATGACCGGAATGCCCCTGCGTAAGTGGTTGCCTCTTAACATGTTGGAGGGGTAAAAGCGTCCAGAGCTCCATCTCCCTTCTTCTTCCTCGCGGCACCTAGGGCTGCCGCCGATCTGCAGCCTGCTGCGGGTGCGCCCCTTCTCCTCCAGGTCCGGCGACCACCAGGGATCACTCCCTCATCTCCGACGACCCTCCCCGCCCATGCCTATGTTCTCAGATCACGACCAGAACGTCGAGATCGTGCATGCAGGATCGGCACTTGCGGCTAGCTTGCAGCCGTCTTGGAGCCATTGTGCACGGACAAGAGGAGAGGGGATGATTTCTGCTCATCCTTAAATCGTCGAGGGAACCTTGGACTCTCGCCATGATGACTCTACTGCTCCCGCCGTTCCCAGGATAGCTCTTCATCACGTGGCTAGGGTTTATATGAAAACGAGAACAAACAGAGAGAGATATGCCTGAGATTTCTCAGGTTCGAGGCCCTGGATCCAACCCTTATATAGGGAAGGATGGAAACGCCCAATTGTGGTTAACCACAGGGAAAATAAATCCCCCCATGTCCCACTTTCCTTACTTAGGTGCAACCTCTCTCCTTTAAACTATTCCTAGTTTAATACTATTCCTTGGTAACCCATATTCTTTGGTTATTAGGAAATTCGAGAATCACCTCTTTCCTTCTCTTTGCTCTTGCTTTTTAATCTATTGGCCACGAATATATATATATATATATATATATCTCCTTAGGAAAATACTTCCTTATATCAAAATTACATAATTAATGGATCATGTATTCCCATTATTTCTTTATTGTATAATTATGGTATTTTCTCTTTCTTCTCATTTATTGGGGTTCCTTGGCACCCAATAAACTTTAAGAATTCGAAATTCCTTTTAAAGGAATACTCCTTATCCTTAAATGCATCAATTTGCATTATTCTCATTATCTTGTTTTATTTCTTATTAAAATATTTCCTTTTTGAAGATCTCTCTCTTATTTCTCTTTTATTTTCCTCATTAGTATTCATTTTATCATCAGGAATCATTGGGATACGAAATCCCACCAAGGATTGCCCAATTATACCTCTTTTCACATATTTTCCCTATTTCATCAATATTTTCAATTTCTTTATTAACAAGGAAATACTTAATTGTTGTTTTCTTTTCTTATTGCCTTTTCTTTGCAACTTTGGGCTCCTTGGAACCCAAGGAATCTAAGAGGCACGAAATCCTCTTTAGATTTGCCTTCTAGAGGTTTCCACACCTTTCTTATCTCAAATTCTCAGTTATTCATTAATTAATCGAATATTCTTGTTATTGGGCCCAATGGCCAATAAAGCCCACAAATCAAACAACAAGGCTACAAAATCCATTTATTCCAAAATAGATTATTTCATTTATACATTAAAAAAAATCTTTAACATGAGAAATTATATTTCTCAGCAAATGAACCCAAAATTGGGGTTGTAACACACACGGCCTCGCTGCACTCTCAAAAGAGTGTACTCTAGACTCCTCCTTGAACCTGAGCACACAGGCGGAGAGTCGGGGTTACCACCGTGACACACGCACGGATTATTGTTGAATAACCCCCATATACTCCAGTGCCACCGTGACACACGCACGGATTATTGTTGAACACTGCCTTTCTGCCCTCGTGCCACCGTGACACACGCACGGATTATTGTTGAACACGAGTCACCGACCATCTAGACACACGCTAGGTAGGTCGTTTCACCCCAAGGTGCAGACCTCACGAGGGGTTCTACGGCGTTAGGGCACCTAAGTCTATTAACTGATTAACAAATAAACATTTAAACAGAAATATCCCATTTACTGATTTCGTATCAAATCACAATACACTGTCATTCTAAACCGACAGAGCAATATATTTCAAATCATTGTAATTTCTGATAAATTCTCATACCATGCATTCAAGCAAATTAGAAATGCATAAATAACCCAACTTATTTCAATTTGGCACATACATAGTGAATTTACGTAATTGAACATCTTATTGCACAAATTAAAGAAATTTACTTCACATATGAGAATCATACTCAACAATTATCAATTCTCTAAATTTCTCGAAAAACGTGCACATTAACCCAAATCCTGGTTTGTGCATCACTTAACTCAATTAAGAGTTAATTACCTATCACAACACAATTTAATAACAATACTTGAGAATTTCTGGTAATATTTCAGAGAAATGTGCCATTTCATGTAAATATCAATTTACACATATTAACGTCAAAAGATATATACAATTTAGGGTTTTATTGCATATTTTATTTATTCATATCAACTTTGAAATCGTACATCTGATAATTTATCAGAAATCCTTATTGTCTGGGTTCATACCCAATCCATACCATTTTTAGACATGAATTTCTAATTTCAACATTCAAATAAGCAATTTAGGTTCCAATGAACCATATAAATCTACCGATTCAATCCACACTGATCAATTGCTAAATTTAATCATATAACAGCGTCTAGAAGCAATTTATGAAATAAAAAGTCGGGCGACGCCAAACGCTGCCCGACGCCTGATAACGCCTGTTATCAGCGTAATTCGCGCACATAACTGGAAATATTCAAACGCCTGAGTTATTTAATGATAAATGAATGAAATCCTACTCACAGTGATTTGGTCTGTCCAGATTCGTCCGGAACTGCGTCCAAGGCCGGATTCTGGGTGATTTCGAATCGTCTTCTTCCTTTGATTTTGCTTTTCACTGTTCCTGTTCACGAACTAGATACAGTAGGAGCTTCACGCTCACAGCAGATTCCTTCTCTTATGTGTTGTTCCAAGGCAAAATTGACGGTAGGTTCTTGTTTAGACCTCAAGGCCGAGGTCAAGGCGGCCTTCTGGTGGTGCTGCACGTGCCTGAAGGGCCTCTGACCGGCGCCGCAGCTGCTGAGCGGCTGCTGCTGGCCGCTGCTACTAGGGGCGCCACCCCTTCCTACTTGGGCGCCACGATTGGGTACCAAAACACAGTTGGAAGCTGTGAATTCATGCTCCGGACTGCTGGCCGAACTCAAGGCTGGCTTTATCTTAAAGTTTCATGTGCCCAAGAGACCCTAGCCGGCGTCACGCAGCTACACAAGCTGCTGTTGGGCGGGGCGCCCTTCTTCAGGTTGGGGGCCTGCTAGGTGGAGCAAAGGAGAAGGAAAGAATGGAGGAAGAAGAAGGGTGAGGGAAGGGCGGACGGAGGTCCGACTGGTCGGAGCTTTGGGGCTCGAGATCGCCCATGATCTCCCTTTCTATCTTCCGCTCAGGCGCCGCCCTAGGCGGTTTCCCTGTTCTATCGGGAAGTAAGGATAAAGAAGAAGAGTTAAGCGTGAAAGGGAAAGGAGAAATAAAAGGCTAAAAGAAAACTGGAAAAATTGCAAAGCTAACCCTAGTTTTTAGAAATTGTTATAACTTTCACCTCGGATATCCGATTGAGGTGATTCTTTTTGCAAAAAGTCAAACGTGAAATACTCTACACCCTAAAAGAAAGAAATTTTGCTATTTATCTTGTCTCAGCTAATCAAAACTCTAATCGCATTTGTGATCACTTAACTTTACTTAATTATCTTAATTAAGCACCCATTGTATCTTATATATTTAATTCAACTTGATCAACTTGATGATGCACTAACCACCACATGAGCACTTAACTTATCTCAATTAACTTAATTACGTACTAATCATTGTACCTATTGGATAATCACAAAGTGGGTCATAACAGCCGAGGAGGAGAGAAAGGAGAACGGAGGCCGAGAAGCTCATCCCGGGTGATTCGGACGCTGCCGAAGACAATTTCCACCACCGACAGGCGGGGAAAGCTTGTGTTCTACACCAAGGATCCACCGGTTCTTCTCCGTTCAGGGGTTTTCCCATTTATTTCCCATTTTTCTTATGAATTCCCCAATTTCTACCATGTATTCGTGTGAGATGAACATGAGAGGCTAAAACCCTCAATCTTTAGGACCGGGAGTAGCCCGGGAATGCATTGTATGACACTTTTATATCAATAATTCATATTTTTCTCTCAAATCCGTGGTATAGATTTGTTTTCTCCATTTCTATTGTTATGCTTGATCACCATAATAATAACTTAATGCCCTTAATCACTTCGACAGAAGGATTAACGGTTGAAAAGAGACGAATTCTACATTAATTAATAAAACCCTTGACAAAGGAGTTGTAAAATTAATGGTGGGAACTGAGAGACCGTTTATAATGCGCTTAGTTTAGAGGAATGATCACTACGACGGTGGAATCAACCTAAACCTAAGTAGTGAATTACACCACGACAGTGGGTAATTCTGTTTTCAGGCCACTACCCGGATAGAGAGAGAAGTGTGAAGAATGATATGAAACTTAATACAATGTTGACCCGCGGTGAAACCGCCATCCTAAAGATATCCCTTTTTAATTGATTAAATTAACCTTTAATCGATTGTTTTCTTTGTTTGATTTTTATTTTCTTTTAATTTGAACAACAAAACCCTACTTTGTTAATCGGTCTAGCTGATTGCGATTAGTTAGTAGAAGTCTCCAATAATTCACGTATCCCTGAGTTCGACTCGGGCCTCACAAGGCCTATATTACTCGACGCGTATACTTGCGTTTAAGCGCGTAGTAAAATACACATCACAAACCCTCATGAGTATCGACAGGTTGTAGTGGATTTGCTTAATCTTGCCTGGAAATTCTTTGATCTTGCTTTGGCAGGATTGTGCCTGACAGGTGGGGGTTTGTTCTGAAACGACATGGATCAGGAGAATTGATGTTTTAAACTATTTTTCTTAACCTTAGCATTTATTGCCAAGCTTAATTTGGATGTTATTGTTTTGTTCTTTGAGCACAATCTTGCTTGAGGACAAGCAAGTTTTAAGCTTGGGGTAGTTGATAACACCCAAATTAGCACATATTTTCTATGCATTTTATCTATGATTTTATATCACTTTAGTCCTAATATGCACTCTTTTGCTCATGTTTTATGTTTTCTGTCTCTCCATTAGATAATGTAGTGAAAATAGCCAATAATGTAGCTAATTAGCCTATTTTAGACTTACAAGCACCAAAACTAGCCAATTTTGGGACTCTCAAGTACCGAACCTAAAAAGATAAGAATTCCAGCAGCTGGCTGATATGGTATGGCCGATACGGCTTCCCGATACAGCCTGGCCGATACGGCTGCTCGATAGATCCTGGCCGATACGACTGCCCGATATCGCTACCCGATACGGCCTGCCCGATACAGCTGCCCGACACAGTCGTCAGGTGACAGTCATATTGGCCCACCTGATGCCTCAAGATCGAAGCCACGGATTAAGGACACATGGACCAATAAAAGCTACAACTCCCATCAACTCGCTGCCTATAAATAGCAGCTGCCAACCTACAGAGCAGAGGAGGAGCCGGAGGGAAGACCCTATAAGAGTTAGTGCCTAGACCAAGGAGCTAGTGTGTCGAGTTCCCCAAAAGTCTACTGCCTGATACGGTCTGCCTGATACAGTCTGCCCGATACGGTTGCCCGATACGGTTGCCCGATACAGTCTGCCCGATACGGTATGCCCGATACGGTCTAGAGAGAGAGACGAGGAGTCCAGAGGGACGAATAGAAGACCCAAGGGCCGAGATCTGACCTGCACAGAGGCCGAGGAGCGAGAGCCACCTCTCCTCTATGGACTATATCTCTTCCCTCTTCTCTTTCATTCTATTGCATTCCTTTGTTTCTTGTACAAACGATGTTTATCAATCTTTGTTCGGTGCCAGCTATTCTTGTCTATGGCTAGTTAGCTCCTTCTTGGCTATGTAGCCCAATCTGGGCATGTTTATATACTTTTTCCTTAAGCAAGTAGATTCATATCAGATCTAGTATGTTGCATGTTCTATTTTCTCTTTCCAAGTTATGATTGCTAGTTTGGTTGATCTCTTACTGCTTGAACTTCTATTTCTGCCTATATCGAGAGATCCGTTGTAGGAATAGCTAAGAGATGATAGTTTGGATCTGAACCCGAGAGGAGGACGATCCAAGGTATTCTGTTCCTAACAACCAGAAATATCCTAAGACCCGAGAGGGAACTTAGTGTATTCCGAGGTGTTGATATGTCATTCCTCGAGAGAGGGTCATTGACATATTATTGATGGTTTTAGTCACGCATCGTGAGAGAGAGTGGGACGACCCCACATGACAGATGCCACCATGCATACTAGATGCTTGCTCGGGTGTTCAAGGGTTGTCTACGCCCGAGAACGAGTGCAAAGACTGCCCCATTTGTGGTTACATAGCTAGGAACTCTCTTTCTCTATTTAGTAGAATCACGAGCTCTGTTTTGTTTTGTTTTGTTTTATATCGTGACAACCCGCTAGACTAGTTCTAGCACTTACTTTTATCGACTATCGTCTTGGCTTATCTGACTAAAGAACGAGATATGTGGCGTCCTAAACGTCACCACGTCCCTGTGATCGACCCCGTATATCTACTTCGTCCCTGTAATAAAGTTGTGGGGGCCTAGAAGGTTTCAGGTTATAAATTTAAAGCTTGATTCCTTCCTTTGTCCCGCGTTCATTTCCGGACGCGTGAAAAAGGTCGATCAGTACCCCCCTTTCATACTATTCTGATTTCTTAACCTAAGTCTCTAACTAGTCAAATCCATGATGATGTTGACCCTTGATCTTGAATCCCAATTTGACGATGATCTTGAAATATGGTGTTGTTAACTATTGTTAATTAGTGGTTAGGTTCCTAGAAAGACCTAGGCCTAGATCATTCATCAACCTTGAATATCATGACAATGAGCTCAATGTTGATACCACAAAATGAGGAATGATGCTTGAAGTGTTGTTCAACTATTGATCGATTTTTGTATACATTTTAATGATCACCCCTAAGGTCTAAATAGAAATATAAACACTATCTTTGAAATGATTGGATCTATGATGTTAGTGTCCAAACTTGGTTCTCGATATCAAATAATTGAATCTTGACTCATGATTAATGATATTGATCTTGATTTAACTCCTATGATCACCCTATCTAGATCTTGAGATCATATATTTTAATGACTTTCATGTTCCCAAATCTTGAACTTTTAAATAATGATTATGTTAACTCGCTCAATATGTGACTTAGGGGTGGGCTCCATGTGGACTAAGGTGGGACATTCCATTGATCTTGAACACGAAATCACGATATTGAACACCAAATCTCGATGTTGAAATATGATGTATGTCTCAAATTATTGAAATATGAATCTCGATCGTGGATGTATAACCCCACTTAGGCCGATGCAGAAGCTAGAACTCTAAATGTTGTGATTGAAAGTCAATTCTACTCTTGACTCAAGAGATCTTTTGTTTGACCTAACTTGTGATCTCTCCAAATTTTTTGATCTAAAGAATAATCTCTCCAAATTGTGACTCATATTATGATCTTCACAACTCTATAATTAATGTGACTATGTTATGATATTGATGCTCAATTGCTCGATTTGGGAAGAGATTGATTGAAAGTAAGGATATTACCTTATTAGAATTATATGCTAATTTTGATTTAGAATGTGAACACCACATCCCAATTCAATGATTATGTTTTGGGGATACAATTTCTTTTAATATGGGGAGGATGTGATGACCTAGACTTTTCTCTCTCTTCATGTATGTGATAGGCACATAAAATTTTCATTAATTTCACAATATAGCCAATATTTTCATGATTCGAGTTATTTTGATACCTTTTTAGGTTATCTCGATCCACATGATGAGTAGTGACATTAATGTGAGTGAAATCAAGGTTGAAACTATATTGTACACCATCCTCTTTCTTTTCTTTTGATATCAATTATGGGTCTCGCTATTCCCAAAGTTTACTCTTATGTTATAGAGCTCTCTCTAATGTTTCCAACGCCCAATTTTGAGTTAGTGTGAGAGAGTTATGCCCATTTGAAATTTTTCCTTACTTTCACCTTGCTCTAGCTATTTTAATCAATTTTTGAATGATTTTGGGCTTAAAGGTGCACGTCCCACTTAAGCATATCCATTTTCTGGGCAATCCAGCTCACAAAACTCCAACCAATCACAATTTTGTGTTTTCTCACCTTTGATTCTCGACCACTGGATCCCACATCTGAGAATTCCACCCTGATTGAATGGCTCATGACTCATCCCCTTCCACTGGGTCGTACACTATGCAAAGGGCACAAGGTGAGTCACTTTGCGACCACCAATAGACACCCTTTGTGCTGCATTGGCCACGATTGTCACCATTTCTTAGTGCGTCTTGAGCCCCTATTGCTTTCGCCTCCCTATTGTCCTTGTTTCGAGTGTGGTAGCACTGAGATTTCTCTCTCATTCTCCCCTATTTCCTGTGGTGCCACCACCCTATCTTCTTTGGGTGTCTCTGCCCTAGGCTCAATCAATGAGATCTGATGGGCGAAGCAGCTATGACAGACTTCCCTGAGTTCTAAAGATCACTCTAGACTTGCTCCCAAGGCCCGAGGACCCAACCTTGTATTTTCTATGAAGAGTTATGTCACAATGTGTGGATGCTAGGATGTGCGGGCGAAAGGGCAGGAGGTGAGGATGACATGAAAGACGTGAGATACCAAATCTAGGGATGATATCTTCCCTCTCCCTCTCCATCTCTCTCTCTCTATGCTCCCGCATCACTCACCATTGCCACGATGGTAGTTCCTAGAGAGGGTGCCCAATCTCTACCCATAGCTGTCTAAACACCATGCCCAGTCTTCACCACCACTGCTGAACGTTGAAGAAGCACTCACCAAATCCCATGGAAAGGTAGCCGATCGCCTATCCGACCCACTTGTGAGCGAATCAGAGTAATTACTCAAAAATCCCTCTTCCAAAGTGTAAAATTTCAAATCGATGTAACTTCTTGATCCCTATATCAAAATTGATGATGTTATATATCATTTTCATCAGAAAAATGAGTCATTTGCAATAAAATTAGTTCCATAATCTTCATATACTTATTTTTCTCTTGATATCTAAAAAAGTATGGCTTTATGTACTACTTGAATGTTTTATGATGCATCTTGTCCCAAAATGGTACCATTGCTTGGTATGTCACTTCTAGACTTCAAACAATGACTTTCATCTATCTTTAGTCTTAAATCAAGAAATAGATCACTTTGATTTGCTTATGTTTACTCTTTTGACATAAAAGTGCTTCTTATGCATGAATGTGATGCCACTTGTTTATGTTTGGAACTTTGATCCTTTTAATCACCAAATGACTAGACCACTTCAAACTCAATAACATATATGTTCTAGTGTGACATGATTTACTAATATCTCATGTCTTTTTCAAAAAGAGTCACTTTTGAACCTTGTTATGCCCTATGTGTGGTCTATGGACTTATAGGTTGGGAGCTTTATTCCTAGTGCTAAGTGGTCCTTAATGCTTCAATACCTATGTGTCCAACTTATATATATATATTTTTGATGAACCTAGCATCCTTAATGCTTCAATCCCTATGTGTCCACCTTATAATCAGACCCTATTATGAATTGCAACACTAAATGCTATGTAATACACTCATGTATCCTTTTGACTAGTTGTGACATATGTATGACCCCTAGCATGTTCTAGGTGCATATGTTGTTTGTGGGCTCAAACCTTGCTAGATCATAATCTAATGTTATCAATGATGTCTTATTGACAAATCAGTCGAATTATCATGTTTTAGATCTACATCCTAACTTGTTCTACCTAGTGCTTCTATGACTTGGATTTATGATCTAGTTGCTGGGGATAAATGTTATATGACTAAATTTGGTCTTTCATGATCAAACCATGATGATAACATAGATTTCATGCTTTCTCAATTATAAAATTAGACTTTATCTCTTTCTAGTATTACTCATGATGTGGATGTATGATCGGCCTAAATTGCACGTCCTAAAATTGGAGGCAGATTTGAAGTAGTCAGACTTTTACATTTATAACCCGAAACCTTCTAGGCCCTCGCAACTTTGTTTACGGGGTCGAAGTAGATATACGAGGTCAAACAAAGGGACAAGGGTGGTAGTGTTGAGAACACAGAATCGACACGCTACACTCCGGCAAGGGTAAGAGATTATAAAATTCCACTGGGGAACAACAGGATAAGACCGATAAAACAAAAGAAAACTATCTCCAACTGGAGCTATGAGGAAAATTAAGGTTTTTAGCAATTATCAGTTTTTAAGGGTTTTCGTGCAATGGAAACAAACAGATAACACTAATGCTAAAGCAAGGTACGAAGGAGAAAACTTCGGTAAAACAAGCGGCAGCAGGAACATCCTGTACCCCTCCTCTCAGAGCGGGTACCTCTAACTAAGCATCAACACCCCTCTTGAGGTTGCTAGACTTAAGTTAGAGTGGAAAGGTTACTAAAGAAACTTCGATTTCGGGCACTCTCGTACTCCAGAATCGGACCAAACACTAGAGCCACAACACCTCTCTCGAGACTGTTGCAACGGGAAAACACGATTCGGTAGCTAATCGAAACGTGATCCAAACGTACAAGCTAGAGTTCAGATGTTAAACATAGCAATCATCCAACAAAGGTACCAAACATAAAGCAGCAGATAATTAAACCCTTCTGATTCCATTAACAAATAAAGGGGTCTGATTACATTGCATAAGTAAAACAAGTAAATGACTGAAGTAATAAAGATAAATGTCACCTTCTTGATATAGAAGGACGACAGACTACAACGGACTCTCCAGCCCGATACCGGGCAGGAGCCTTTCCCGATACAACCATGTCTGGCAGCACCCTCTTGGGCGACACGCTTATGACGGGCAGATTGTATCGTGCGAGGCGCCCTAGCCTGATACGCTCATGTCGGGCGGTACCCTCTCGGGCGACACGCCGTGATAGGCGATGCGTATCAGGGTTCAATATCGTGTCGGGCTTAGAGTGTCGCTTGAAGAGTCGGCCACTTGTATCGGATATCCTCGTTGGCCGATATCGTCCTGCAGTGGTGTCCGGGACGACCCTAAGTGAACCATTCCCTCCCTCTCGGGATGGGGAATTGCTCACCTAGAATCGCCCAGCACACCCTGAGGCACGATACGCTAGCTTCAAGCTCTTTTCTCTGGTAGCTCTCGCAGGGTTGCGACCCGTCCCATCGGAGTCCTGTAGCTGCTATTTATAGGCAGCGGTTGGGGAAGTGATGGTGCTCAGGATGCCACATGTCCTTCATCAGCTCTTATTATCGTGGAGTCGGGGACGGTCGATATCATTATCGCCTGGCACAAGGATGTCGGCTTTCGGTCGTCGTGACGAGTGGCGCCTACCGGTGGGTGGCATGTATCATGCGACATGGTTAAGTTGTCGTGGCAAGCCCGGCTCCCTGTCGGGGAAGAGGCGTCTCGCCTGTTAGTCCTTCTTGCACGGCATCCCCATGTCACACGTCGGTGTGTTGCGCCGCCCTGTCGGGCAGTGGGCGTATCGGCCGGCTGGTGGGAAGGCTGATGTAGGTGGAACACGTTTCTGGGCCGGGACGAGCCTTATTACTGCTAAATGGGTCAAAAAGGGGAGAAAACTCTGCAAAAGATGATAATATTGAGTTAAGAGCATAGCGAGGCCTATTTATTCAAAAACATATATAAAAGAGAGGAAAATAGTTTAAAAAGGGTAGTTTTGATATCGAAATAAGGGCCAAAAACATCACAAATTTTGGTGTTATCAACTCCCCCAAACTTAGCATTTTGATTGTCCTCAATCAATCTTTGTACTTTGTTTTGTGATGCTTCTTCTTGACCGGTATAGTTTTCAGACCAAGGGTTCTGAGCGAGCATTGAGATGTCTTACAGACAATACAACACGACAACAAACAATAGATTTTATTTCTCCTGCCTTATTTAAGAGAAAATTTCTGTACAGCTTCAACGAGACTTTGAGTGCATGATTTTGAAGTTAGCTTTCACACCAAACAACCTTTTGGGAGCAGAAAGTTGTGTGTTGGGTAGGCTAAGGCTTTTTGGGTTTTTCTTGTTTCCCATCAGTCCATCCAGGTAAGGGTCCGTTAACGGGCAATTGGTCCATGCAGTCCAAGCCAGTTGGCTTTAGAGCAGTGATTTCACATCCTACGTACCACCGCCCCAGATCTTCCATGCCTAAAGATGGGTACTTTTGGAAAACAAGTGTGTATGTATTTTTTTTCTTTTCATTTGGCACAACTCTCATGCTTTTATTCACTCTCATAAGGTTATTCTCTCTTTTGGGCTTTTTGTTGGGTAAGGGAAAAACAAGAGGAATTTTTTTGTTGTTGTTTGGGCAACTTTTTCCTTCTGCATACACATTTCTTAGCTGTCGCGAGATTATTTTTCAAAATTTTTGGCGTGAAAAGTCATAGTCTTTTGTTGTTTGAGGTTGCATTATCAGAAAGGCATAACAAAACTTACATCTCCTTAGGCGCATAGAAAATAAATTGGCAAGAAGTCGTATCTGATTTTTACTATATAGTGTCTTTGTACATATGCATGGAGACAAAATAAGCAAAAATTTTCAAAAATTTTGTATATATGTACATATGCTGTAGAAGAAGAATAGGAGAATAGAAGGGTGAGGTCTGAAGATTTTCAAAATTTTTATACCTCCCTCACTGGTACATGGTACCCCCCAAACTTACTCCACACTTTGTCCCAGAGTAGTGAAGAAGATAAGGTAGGGTAATGTTAACCCAATGAGGGTTAGCCAGTGAGCGCGACTGTGCCAGATAGAAGCTCTCACACGTATTCTCCTCGTTTGCTGTGGTAGTCAATGTGGTGGAGCTGGTCAGGCGTCGCTTCATTCGATATCCATTCCAACACGTAGATGTCGCAGTCGTTGGATAAGGGAATCTGTTGTGGACTACGGTGGCAGAACTGAAGCTCATGCCATTTGCTTGCTGCTGTGTCTAGGAATGGTTGTATCAGTGCTGCCACCTCGTCATAGTATTTTCTTACTAAGCGCTCTAGGGAGGTCAACGCTGCCGATGTACACTGCATTGGATGATCTTTGTTGCTGTCCGAGCTGTTGTAAAAGATTCCTGTTCGTTGGCGAGTGTACATCGTCAGGAGCGTCCAGTGGTTGTAATGCAGGATGGGCAGGAAGATGGTGTGTGGAACCCTATGCTCCAACTCTGCCAGAAATGATTGCTTTGCTCCTGTTGCATCGGCGAGGCAGATGTCATTGAATAGCATTGGATGAGCTATGTATGCGTGTTTGAACTTTGGCTGTAGTGTTTGGATGTAGGTGGCCGCCACAGATACTGCCAAGCATACTCCATCTTTGACCATGTCCCTTAAGTCATCAACCGGGACTATGACATTGCCTACCTCGTAGATGACATCCAACGGGGTTGAATCAACTAATTTCAGAAGAATTTCGTTGACCTGCTCCTGCGTGAGTGTAGCGCATGAAAAGCGGTCAAAATTGCTGATCAGCCCTTCTGCAGTTTCAGGCGAAGTAGGATCTTCAAATCCATGCACTTTCCGTAGGATCTCCAACTGCTTGCCTACCCCGTAGGTGTCAGTCTCCATCTCAACTTCTTTCTCAAGAGTGATACTGGGTTGCGAAGATGCGTCTTCTAGGTCACTGTCCAGCAGTCTCTCTGGTATGCCCGCATCTAGGAAATAGCGCTTGTCCTTGATCATCAACAATGCATATATGCTTCTGAGCTGGTAGAAGTTTTGGCTCTGGAGTTTTCTTAAGTATCCGAAGACATGTATCATATCCATGGCTCGCAAGACTATAAAGGCGTTGTTTCCACTTCCCTCTTCCTCTTGGATGGGGAAGTCCCTCAGTGTGAAGAAATTCCAGACACCGCCGTGACGTTGGGTTCCACTTTTGATAACACAGTGGAGGCACAGCGGGAGTAGCCTCAGAAGTTTGTCTTTGGGGTATACGAAAGTGTTGCCTGTGTGTGGGGCCCCTTTGTTGCAGTAGCTGAGTAGTTGAACATCGTGATTGCGGAGGTCAGCAACGCACATGAACCAACTCTTTTGATGTTTGTAGGGGGCCAGCACCAGGTTTGGGTTGTGCTCTTCAATGTGCTTCAGCATGCTGGCCACCTGTGTAGATTCATATAAACCCCTCATCAGTTTTCTCGCCAAGGCCGGGGTGGCATTGTAGATCGTCTGTCGGCCTGTCCTAACGCCTGTGTTCTCTATCACGACGCCTTGTAGGACCTTGAACAACTTCTTTCCAACGACGTTTGGGGAGCGGAATATGCTTCTCAACGCTCCTTGTTGCACTATGAAATAGCTGTCACTCTAGATGACTTCCTCTTCGTCAGCCTGTGACCTGAGGACCTTATTTAGCAGCTTCTGGTCCCTTATCTTCAGGTATCCGATGGCTCTTCTGTCGAAATCTACCATCTCAAAGGAAGGTATCTCCGACGGTGCAGAGAATGCATCTGCCGTCGAGCTTCTTCCTCTGGGTGGGTGCCTTTGGTTGGCAGTGCAGATATCCCCCCAATTCTCCCTCTGATTCATCAGAAGAATCCTCCTTGATGCTGACAGATTCGTCATTGTCTTCGACTTTATTTAGGGAGGTGGAGGGAGCGAAATCTTCAATGCCTCGGGAGCTCTCCTCCCCTGCTAAAGATTCTGTGGCAGGCTTATGCGTCGTCTCCTTTTTGAGCATTGCAGTAGGCCCGTTGGAGGAGGAAGACGACGATGATCCCGACGAGGCTGCTGACGAGGGGGATGGGGAGCCTGATCCAGGAGGCGACAGAGACCTTCTCGGCTGCCTTGGGCACAGATGGTCATCCCTACTATTTAGCCTCTCCTCGATCACATCGAGGCATTGGAGGGCATGTTGAAGCATTGCATTGAATACCTCTAGTTGGTCAGGAAGTCCAACTAGAGTCAGCAGCGCCCGTTCCTGTTCATTCAGCCTCTGCTGGAAAAGAGAAAACTTGCGGGTTAGAGAAGTAAGTGTAGCCGAGTGGCGTTCTGTTACCTCCCGCAAGTAGTCAAATTCGTGCCCCAACATTTTTCCGAGTGATGGAGGGGCTCCTACAGATCTCCCTCCCGTCCCCTCGATACCTCCTTCGCGTGAGGGTCTACCTGACGAGGTAGAACCTATCTCGATCATCCGCGAGGCAGATGTTGGTGGGCGAGGCGTCGGTGTTTTCACGGTTGCTTTTGCCTCGCCTTCTTGTCGTGGCGGAAAAGGCCGTAGTGTGGGAGGATGCTGTTCCACCTCTTCATCATTGGAAATCTCATCAGCAGCTGCTACAGGAGATACCGGCGTCGGTGTTGGCATTAGTAGTGCTGCTCCAAGCTCCATCTCAAGGATCTCGGTGAACATCCTATTATCAGCGTCCGACTGTGCTTCTTCTTCTGCCTCTAAAGGCACCACAGGAGCTTCGGGAGCTGTGGTTGTCTCTCTCGCGATGACTCCCATTGTTGTCTCGGCGACCTCAATGATCGCCGGTTCTTCTTCAGCCACGACAGGTGTTGCTGTTATTGTGGATGGTATAGTGTGCTCTAGGGCAGTGGGCTGCTTGGTAGGGGCTGTAGAAGATTTGTCCTGCCGAGCGCCAAGAGGGATTGGTTCTCCTCTTGCAGCTGCCCTCTCTTGTACTCTAGTGGTGGTGGTGTAGGCTGCGTCTACCGCCACAACTTCTATCTCTGCTGTGGTGAAGACCATCTTTTTTGCTTCATAGGTGGCGCAGCGGGGGAGTGGGAGGAGGGTATTTGTTCTCGAAAACTTGTAGAAATAGCATCTCCCCTCCTTCTTTATAATGCTGGCTCTCATGAGGTACTTGAGGTCGATCAGCTCATCGCCCCTCATCCTCGACAGACTGTGCGGTTCCCATGGGTACCCAAGCCCAACCGTAATCAGGTTGACGATGCCACCCATGCAGTATTCTTTGGTGGCATCTTTTATTGGGTGCAACCTATTCAGCAAAAACCGCCCAAGGTTGATCAATCTTCCCTCCATCATGTGCCACATGACGTGGAGTTCTTCAGTGTAAATGTTGTTGGATTCGTTCTTGCTGAACAACAAGCACTCCACCAACTTGTGCACTATTCTCCAGAAACAGGAGTGCACCGCCACCACCTTGCTTCCCGGCTTGAACGATGTTTCACCGGTCATCTTTTTCCAGAGATCAACGGGGTTGAACCCGTCTCCTTCGGTGATCCTTTCACCGTTATTTATCATATTCTTCTCCTCCTCGGTGGAAGAGAAGACCTCGTTTAGCATCTTCTCAGAGATGGCTTGCTCCGAGTTGTACAACCGCACTTGTAGTCTATCTGCTCTGCCGTATTCTTCTTTTTCCGCCGCAGTATTCTTTAATCGGCAGAGAGACGACATGAACTCCCTTGTGAGTTCGGTGTAGGAGGCCGATCAGCTGAGGTAGATCGTCCTCAGCCCTGCCGCGGTGAGAACGTTCTCCAGTCTTTCAAAGATCCCCAGCTGAATGAAAGAAGACTGGTGGCAGAACCAGCTCGGCCTGTAGAGCTTGGTCGCCAGTTCTGCATAACGATGTCTGTGTTCATCATCTCTCGGCACGAACCTTCCTGGTATGTGATCCAGGGGTTCTGCCGCTGCTGTTGGGGCTGTGGTTGGAGCCGCCACTTCTCCTGTACTTGTCCTCTTTTCTGCTATTGATGGCCCAACCGCCTCGGGGTTCGGGCGTTTCTGCCCGACAATTGTCGCTTCAGCTGCGGCTTCTATGTTGATTCTTCTGCCATGCTCGTCAACTCGAACAACAGTCTACTTGGTACATGCCATTTCTGTCAGCATTAAACAAATTCATTGATCAATTAAACATGTCGACGTTAAGGTAAGCAAAACTAAAAATTTATACCAGCTTTTAAAAAGGAAAACAAAATGCAAAATAAGATTTGTCCCGATACAAAGTCTGGGTATCGCCCATCACGTCGAAAGAACACCTTAGTCGATATAGAAAAAGTCGATATGGAGAGAGCTGTGCGTCAAGCTCGTCGCCCGACATGGGTGTGTCATGTGATACAGTCACGTGAAAGAAAGTGCCTGATAGGATCTTCTCGGAGGAAAAATGTGTCGCCCGACATCAAGGACAAACGAGGTGGCACAAGGATGGGCGACACGGATATCACCCGATATGATATGGCATATCGGGCTGGCGCGTGCTAAAGGCGTGTCACGCGATGCATGTGTCGGGCGATACAAGAAGTTGTAAGCCCGATACGACGCCCGCGATATGAAGTTGTGTCGGGCAAGCATGGACGACAGGGTTGTCGGGCTATACCTTTGTGTTCTTTAGTGTTCTGCACGACACGAGAGCAAAGGAGGGTTGCGCGACACGGGAGAAAAGGAAAGGAGTTACTACACAATACATGTAGATAGAATAGAAAAATGCAGTAGCCCGACACAGTAAAAGTTGCGTACTATATATAGCGATCTTAGCCGGGATAAAACAAGCCATTCCTGAGCCGGGCACGTTCGGTGCGCTGGTTGAGATGCTGCCCGACATGGACCCCTTCGATCAACAAAATCTAGAGGAGAAACTTTAAACAAAGCGAGATAAGAAGTAGGTTGATGGGTAATACATCATTGGCCTAGGGCTAAGTCCCTGGCCTCAGATAGCATTACCCATCCAGATCTATAAAACAGTGTGGTAGCCCATAAAACAAAAGAGTCAGCGCCTGTGGCGCATGCACTGACTCGGGCCTTATTACAATCCAAATGTCTAATGTCCATAATTTTTGTTTTGTAGGAAAGTAAATTGCATCCTATTCTAGGAAAGAAAAGAAAACTCGGGCTGCCTCCCGAGAAGCATTGTAGTTTTTCATCTCCAGCTTGACGTCTTCTAGCTTCTTTGCTGTTTCGGCTTTGGAAGGAATTTTTCCTGAGGGATTCTTTATTAACTCGACCATTTGAGCTAATTGTTGATCAATCTGGTGTTGATGTGTCTGCATATCCGCCATTTGGACCTGCAATGAGTTCAAAACACCCGAATTTGAAAGCGCACTCTGTGCTAGCTGGTTATTTATCGTGTCCTGTCTTTTTACGAAATCAAACAGTTGCCCAACCAAATCTAATTGGCTAGAAACCTTATCCTGCTCCTTGGTCGATCCTTGGTACTTGACTTGGCCCTAGAAGTTTCCCTTGCTCGTTTGGAAGGGGGTGTTTTTAGTGTACTGACCCGGTCCTCCCCTCTTTTCGAATGCCTGGGGTGTCTTAGAGGAGCTATGCAGCTGATGTGAGTTCTCAGCTACATCCTTGTTGTCGTAGCTAAAACCGGGGTGGTATGGCCTTTTAAAATTTACAAAAGAGACCTTTTCAGTCTCTTCGGCCTCAGATTCACTATCACTTGATGCATCAGGTTGGGTGTAGATGCAATTATCTAGCCCATGGCCTCCTTCTCCACATGTTACACACTTCATCACTTTTTCAACCTATTTCCTACCTTTTCTGCCAGATTCCTTTAACTGTTTGACGTCCATAGCTATCCTCTGGATCTGAGAAGTAATAGCCTCTAGAGCCTTGGATTCAGAAGAAGGCCCCTCACTAACCTTCTTAGCCTGTCCTCTGTCATACCTATCATAATCAGTGTCGGCTTGCAGCTCGACCATGTTTTTCATGATCCTTTCAGACCTGCTCGGCTTTTTCCCTAGGAAGTCACTTCCTGCTGCAGCATTTAGTGAAACCATTTCGTCGGGAGAGACCGTTATAGAAGGTGGTGATTAGGAAACTTTTCTTGTAGTTGTGGTGAGGGCAGTCCCTCTGATATTCCTGGTATCTCTCCCAGGCGTGGTGGAGGTTCTCGTTGGGCCTTTGCATGAAGGAAGTTATCCTTTGTATGTTCCTTACTGTCTTCTCAGTCGGATAGACTTTGTTCATGAAAGCGTCTACCAGGGCACCCCATCCATTTAGAGCTTGGTGGGGAAGTCTCAGATACCATGATAGAGCCTTATCTTCCAAAGAGAAGATGAAGCCCTTGCAGTAGATGACCTCATGGGGGACACCATGCATCTTAATGGTGTCGCAGATATTCTTGAAAGCATCCAGGTGATAATAGGGGTTGTCGGTCTTGGAGCTCCCCCTAAAGCTTTTATTTTGGATCATGGAGATTACATATGGCTTGAGCTCAAAGTTGGTGGCGTTGAATCGCAGAATAATGACAGGGAACCGGGAATTGTTAGCCTTTGTGGAAGCTAACTCCCTCAGAGTTTTCTCTTCATCTTCTGAATCTTCTCTGTCACTGCCTTCCTGGCGTCGTTCCTGATTATTGTGATTTCTTTGGTGCCTTTGGTGGTGGCGACGTCTATCACGGCGAGGATCTTCCTTGAACTGCTCCATTTCTGGATCTTCTAGTTGATCATTTCCGTCGTAGCGGTCGTTGCCTTCTGGTGGAGGCGAATGAGGCCTAGCCCTTCCTTGGTGTTCCCCTTCTGAATGGGGTGGTTCGACGCGAGGTGGCCTGTTGGATGGGGTTAGAGCTGAGTTGAACAGAATGGACTTCTTCTGAGTACCTGAGCATCATGTAACAATCAAGTTAGAAAATCTATTATCAATAATAATATGAGTTATTTATTTCAGGAAAAGAATAATAATAATAATAATAATGATGCAAGGAAAAAAGAGAGTGTTGTCAAGCTTATTTCTAAGCTTGAGGCACAGGAGTGTAGTTAGTGGATTCGGGTTCGTCAACAGTACTGTTTTGCCCTGTCCCCAGTAACGGCGGCAAAAAGTTGACCGGCCTAAATCGCGCGTCCTAAAATTGGAGGCGAATTTGAAGTAGTCGGACTTTTACATTTATAACCTGAAACCTTCTAGGCCCCCGCAACTTTGTTTACTGGATCGAAGTAGATATACGGGGTCGAACACAGGGATAAGGGTGGTAGTGTTGAGAACACGGAATCAACACGCTACACTCCGGCAAGGGTAAGAGATTATAAAATTCCACTGGGGAACAACAGGATAAGACCGATAAAATAAAATAAAACTATCTCCAACTGGAGCTACGAGGAAAATTAAGGTTTTTAGCAATTATCAGTTTTTAAGGGTTTTCGTGCAATAGAAACAGACATATAACACTAATGTTAAAGCAAGGTACGAAGGATAAAACTTCAGTAAAACAAGCGGCAGCAGGAACATCCTGTACCCCTCCTCTCAGAGTGGGTACCTCTAACTAAGCATCAACACCCCTCTCGAGGTTGCTAGACTTAACTTAGAGTGGAAAGGTTACTAAAGCAACTTCGATTTCGGGAACTCTCGTACTCTAGAATCGGACCAAACACTAGAGCCACAACACCTCTCTCGAGGTTGTTGCAACGGGAAAACACTATTCAGTAGCTAATCGAAATGTGATCCAAACGTACAAGTTAGAGTTCAGATGTTAAACATAACAATCATCCAACAAAGGTACCAAACATAAAACAACAGATAATTAAACTCTTCTGATTCCATTAACATATAAAGGGGTCTGATTACATTGCATAAGTAAAAGAAGTAAATGACTGAAGTAATAAAGATAAATGTCACCTTCTTGATATAGAAGGACGACAGACTACAACGGACTCTCCAGCCCGATACCGGGCAGGAGCCTTGCCCAATACAACCATGTCCGGCGGAACCCTCTTGAGAGAAATGCTTATGACGGGCGGATTGTATCGTGCGAGGCACCCTAGCCCGATACACTCATTTCGAGCGATACCCTCTCGGGCGACACGCCGTGATAGGTGATGCATATCGGGGTTGAGTATCGTGTCGGGCTTAGAGTGTCGCTTAAAGAGTCGGCCACTTGTATCAGATATCCTCGTTGGCCGATATCGGCCTGTAGTGGTGTCTGGGACGACCCTAAGTGAACCATTCCCTCCCTCTCGGGATGGGGAAGTGCTCACCTAGAATCACCTGACACACCCTGAGGCACGATACACTAGCTTCAAGCTCTTTTCTCTGGTAGCTCTCGCAGGGTTGCGAACCATCCCATCGGAGTCCTATAGCTGCTATTTATAGGCAGCGGTTGGGGAAGTTATGGTGTTCAGGACGCCACGTGTCCTTCATCATCTCTTATTATCGTGGAGTCAGGGACGTCCGGTATCAGTATCGCCCGACACAAGGATGTCGACTGTCAGTCGTCGTGACGAGCGGCGCCTGTCGGTGGGTGGCATGTATCGCGCGACACACTTAAGTTGTCGTGGCGAGCCCGGCTCCCTGTCGAGTAAGAGGCATATCGCCCGTTAGTCCTTCTTGCGCGGCATCCCCATGTCGCGCGTCAGTGTGTTGCGCCGCCCTGTCGGGCAGTGGGCGTATCGCCCGACTGGTGGGAAGGCTGATGTAGGTGGAACACATTTGTGGGCCGGGACGAGCCTTATTGCTGCTAAATGGGTCAAATAGGGGAGAAAACTCTGCAGAAGATGATAATATTGAGTTAAGAGCATAGCGAGGCCTGTTTATTCAAAAACATATATAAATGAGAGGAAAACAGTTTAAAAAGGGCAATTTTGATATCGAAATAAGGGCCAAAAACATCACAAATTTTGGTTTTATCAATGTATCACCTAGACCTAAGATGTTGATGTGACCTGTGAACTATGGTTGATTGATTGCATGCATGTATGGAACTTTCAACCTAAGTTTATCTTTTTGAAACCTAGTTCTTGGGAAACATCCACATGAATCATATGATGCTTATCTTATCATACCATAGTAAACTAGGGACTTGATCTCTATGTTTTGCATCTTAGGTCCACTTGGGTTGGACCACCTCTAGAGATCTTATCATATCTTGCGCAATGCTCAAAAGGTACGCTTAATATCTTGACCCTACTATGTTATTGGTTTGCTTGTATGTATGCTTGTATGAATGCTTGGCTAGATAATTACTTGTTTGAACTACTTTTTTTCTATGATTAGTATGTTCATTTTTCTTGATATATGTTGAACAAACATCAAACATAAATGAACTTTTCTTGTGTACAAACCTTGGTTACCTTCCTGTATTCTTGGGGTAAGGGCATAAGGTTGGGTGCCTTGTTGGTATGTATGCCCATAGAGCAAGTCATATGATGATTGTAATGGGATACTTTGTAAATGATTTGAATAATAATAAAGGAAATTTCCGATCAATATGTTTAAACTGTTTCTGAGATGATTGTGTAACATGATAGATGTCTAAAGAATGATTTTACTCAATGACATATGCTTTTAGGTTAAGGACCTAAACGATGAGATCATACAGATGTTAAGAGTATACGTTCTTGTTTGGTACCTAGTCGGTTGTTATTGTGGAAATAACCATAGACATCAATAACACTGAAGACTAGATTGTGTGTTGGTTGATGACATAATCTCATAAGTCATGATATAGTGATATCAAACCAAGCACATAGGTACTTGTTAGAGAACAAGGTACCAGACAGACCCATCGTGAGAGTGACACATGGAACCATGACTTGGTAGTCATAGTCAGCTCTCATAGTAATGGTGGTGAGTGTGATTCTTAGACCTAAAATCACTACACTCGACACATGTCGTTGGGTACACTTTGACATCATCAAACGTAGTCCTGAAACATGGGTTGTTATAAAGGTGATGATTGGGTGGCTTTGACACATGGGGCTTTTGAGGGGAGAGTGATAGATATGGGATTTGTCCCTCCTGAGGGAGTTTGATGTCCTCGTCTACTTGATGAGTAGGATTGAGAAAGGCATGCGCATGCACATGTGAATCAATATGTGATATTGATGTCACACACATCTCACCCAGTTTGCTCTGAGATCAAGGAAATGAATGAACATTGACAGGATGACTGTTCCATGCCTCGAGTTCATTCAGGATATCAGTGACAAATGAATTATACATTCACTGTAACACCATTCACAGATTGTAGGATTGAAAGTTGTTCTCCAACTTTCTATTTCACTTGGGTAGCACTGATGTGTGACTAGGCACCTCTCTTTGCTTGTGAGGTCATAAGTGTTATGGACTTTCACTGCCAATGTGAAATGGACCTGCAGGGTCACACACATAGGATTTAACCTGGAAGAGGAGTTTTGTCCAAAAATAATGTTTATATTGATTACTAGAGGAGTTTAGTAGTTCAATTAAACACTCAATCAATTGATAGCTCAATATCATAGTGTTCAAGGTGTTGGACTGATTGATTAGAGTATCAGATTGATTGAAACCGCAATTGACTGATTATGCACAATCTGCACTCCCAACCGATCGGCTCATGTGATGAATCGATCAGCTCAACTTGGTGAACCGATCGGCTCAGGTGGTGAGTCGATCGGCTCATGAACAGGGTGAATGATTGCTTCAAGTGTTGAAAGGACCGGTTCAACTGTTGCAATCGGGCAAGTTGGTAAAGTAAGATTGGTGAGAAATTTCCTTTCGTTTCACTTGCCCAATTTGATTGGAACAAGGATTGGTATTCGATACTAATTAGAAACAAAAGAAGGAAAGTCAATCGGGAACTGATCAGGACCACGAACTGACCGGTTCAGAAGTGAACTGACCAGTTCATGGGTCCCAACTGATCGGTTGAGGTGTCAACCGATCGGTTCTGATCCCCAACCGACCGTTTCAGTTGTGAAACGATCGGTTCATGTTGCGAGTTGGTTGTTTTTGTGGAAAATCTCGAACCCTTCTACTCCTGCTTTAGTCCCATATTGCCCGGGATGAAGAACCCTGTCCCATGACCCTCCTATATATATAGGGGTATTGGGGGCTTCTCAAAGTACAACTCAGTGCAAACCAGTTGCTCTTCAAAGTTGTCGTTCTCTTTGGTTTTGGTAACCGAGAGAGCCCGAGCAAGTGCTACCCGATAAGGGAGGCACAACAAGGGAAAGACAACTGCAGGATGCGACTGGTGGTAGGAGAGTGTGTTGGTGACTAGTACGCCGACAGGAGGGTGCGACTCCTTCCGATTCCTTGTGGGACAAGGAGATCGTATTTCCAGGCAGTCCGTGTGGACGACTGCAGAGGCGGGAGACCTCTGTCGCTCGGAGGACAACTGTCAATTCCGACAGTCCCGATGAGACCAGGAGTCTTCAGTCCCGGTGCGACCAGGAGCTGCATAGACATCATCCAAGACCGGAGGTGAAGACCGCACAAGGCGTGAGGTACTATCTCCGAGCATGCCTCGGGACAAGGTATGCATCACAAACCATCTTTCCTATTGTATAGACATTGACGCTATTCCTTTTTTTTCTGGGTTTTGGGGAGACATTTTTGTTTCCGCTGCTTCTCTACCTCCTCTAAAACCCAACAGTGGTATCAAAGCCACGCCAACTGCTCTATATTTTAGGATTGTCAATATGATCGATTTTGGTTTGTCGCCTTTATTTATTGTATACGATGCGAATAAAATTGGCTTTATGCATGTCTAATCCACAAATCCCTAATATACATATATGATATGTAATATTAATGCACTTGATACGCGTCACCCTTAAACGAGTTTTGTGGTGGATGTGTAGCATGGTTATGGCCAATAAACCCTATATCTATGTGTGGTTGTATGTGGTTGCTTAAATCTCAGTCTGCGCACCGATTCCCTTTTCTCCTATTCCTGATGTAACTCGAAATAATTCAAGATTTCTTATCCTACCTTTGCTCCCCCCAAATGTAACTCGGGGTTTCACAATTCAATTATAAATAGGATAGATTTTATTTCTTGTTATGTCAAAGAACGGTGAACGACCTGGCAGACGACCTGAGACGATCGGTTCAAGACGTGAATCGATCGGTTGGTGTTCCAGACGACCGGTTCGAGGAGCGAGATGAGCGGGTGGCGACTTGAGGAGATGCACAACGACCGGTGAACTGGTCGGCTGGAGGCGCCAGTCGATTAGCTGGTGGAACCCGAACAACCAACTTGATGGCGAGCCGATCAGTCATGGAGATGAGCTGATCAACCCCAGAAAGGCAGACACAAATTTCATCTTGTACAGGTTGCATGTGATGTAGACCTATATGACCGTGATTCCTCTTGGCTCGAGGAATCACAATAGGATGGCCATAATCATTGCTTTTATCATTTTGCATGTTTTCTGTGGGATATAGCATGTATATGATACGTACTATATATTGTGGTGATTGGATATGTATATGTATATAAAAACCAAATCCCTCATTAAATATTAAGTTTTAGATGCCTTCCAAATGTGACACACGTGAAAATCTTGATCGAATAAGTGTGGGCACGACATAGCATGGTGCACCGTCTATCTCGTGGAAGCGTGAAGGATGAATGTGTGGGTCTGCCCTAGCAGGGTGCATATTCATCGTGTTGGCTTTGGGTCAGACTTAACAAGGTGATCTAGATGGGATCTAGTACCTTGAGGCATGGAGATGATCATGGCAAAGAGTTGCATATGACATCTTTCAAGAGTTGCATATGATGCAATTGACAAGAGTTGCGTACCTGGGAGATCTGAGTTGTGGGTGACAGCCCTAGCTGGTCTATGGCTCAGAGGATTTTAGGATCTTGACCCACTAGAAGATTGTACGCTGCAATCTTCTGAATTGATGGTGAGGGCTATCAATTTGAGTCAAAATAGTGGGAGCGGTAATTAATTAAAGGCCTAATTAACTATCATAAAATTTTATTCAAATCAAATCAAAAGGAGTTTTGACAAAATGCAATTTTCTCTTGTAGAATGGCAAAGGAATCATCTTTTAAAATGGGCAAATTAATTGAGAATAAATTCCATAACTGGTTGAGGACTGTGAGAAGTGTTCTGCACAATCCAGATATACCAGGAGCTTTTGAATCCACTCTATGTACGCTTAAAGCGTTGGTGAAGAAGAAAGAAAGTTCATTGATAGAGACCAATGGAACGAAAGGTGAGGGAGAGAAGGGTTCTCTCGCCAAACTGATTTCTTCTACATGGAGAGGATGGAAGGAACGATGGAAGAAGAAGTCAGAGATAGAGATCTCTACTTCTGGTGTATACATGATAGAGATTAACTTTACTACTTCTTCGTCATGGGTACTTGATACCGGATGTGGATCTCACATTTGTTCAAATGTGAAGGATCTTAAAAGAAGTAGGCCTTTGGGGAAAGGCGAGGTTGAACTATGTGTTGCCAATGGGGCAAGATTTGCCACCAGTGCCGTAGGAACCTATGAGTTAACTCTACCAAGTGGGCTAATAATAGAGTTGAAGAACTGCTATTATGTACCTTCCATAAATAGGGATATCATTTCCGTCTCTTGTTTGGACAAAGATGGATTTGAATTTCTTATTAAGAATGGAAAATGTTCCATTTCTAAAGATGGGATCTTTTATGGCAGTGCCCCAATGTCTTATGGTCTATACTTGATATATTTGGAGACAAGTGTATACAACGTAAACACCAAAAAGCAAAAACTCAACGACTCAAACGAAACATATCGCTGGCATTGTCGTCTAGGGCACACAAATGAGAAGTGCATTTCTAGACTCCATAAAGATGGTTATCTAGACTCTTTTGATTATGAATCAATAGAGACATGTGAATCTTGTTTGTTGGGCAAGATGACCAAGACTCCCTTTTCAGGTAAAGGTGAGAGAGCTAGTGATCTATTAGGACTCATACATACTGATGTATGTGGGCCTTTTAAAACTAATGCCAGAAATGGGTATCAGTACTTCATTACCTTCACTGATGATTTCAGTAGGTATGGATATGTGTACCTGATGAAGCATAAGTTAGAAACCCTTGAAAGGTTCAAGGCTTTCATGAATGAAGTACAGAACCAACTTGGTAAAAGTATTAAGGCACTTCGATCCGATCGAGGTGGAGAATACTTAAGCCAGGAGTTTGAGGACCTTCTACGAGCCCGTTGTATTGTATCACAATGGACTCCGCCTGGAACACCACAACATAATGGTGTGTCTGAAAGAAAGAATCACACATTGTTGGATATGGTGAGAATAATGATGAGTTTTACTGATCTTCCAATTTCCTTCTGGGGTCATGCTCTTAAATCCGCCGCGTTTACACTTAACCGTGTACCATCTAAATAGGTTCAAAAGACACCATATGAGATATGGTATGGGAAGCGTCCCATTTTGTCTTTTATGAAGATTTGGGGTTGTGAGGCTTACGTCAAGAAAATGTTTCCTAATAAGCTTGGACCCAAATCCGATAAATGGTATTTTGTTGGATATCCCAAGGAAACGAGGGGATATTACTTATACCACCCTACTGACAACAAAGTGTTTGTTGCCAGGGATGTTGTATTCCTAGAGAAGGAATTTATTTCCAAAGGAAACAGTGGGAGGAATATAGAGCTTGAAGAGGTTCAAGCCCAATAAGAAAACATTGAACCGGTAGATGTACAAGAGGAAAATGGAGATTCACAAGGTGTTGTGGAATCTCAGTCTCCACAGGTAACACAAGGACCTCGTAGATCTAGTAGGACCCACCTTGAACCTGAGAGGTTTGGATACCTTGTGACTCAGGAAGGTGGAGAGTTGATCATAGATGATGATCCAACTACCTACGTAGAGGCTATGGAGGGACCAGATTCTGAGAAATGGCTTGAAGCCATGAGATCCGAGATGGAATCCATGTACTCCAACAAAGTATGGACTTTGGAGGAACCATTTGAAGGAGTAAAACCCATAGGGTGCAAGTGGGTCTTTAAGAAAAAGACCGACATGGATGTCAATGTGCAAACTTATAAAGGCAGATTGGTTGTGAAGGGATTTCGACAAGTTCAAGGTGTTGACTATGACGAAACCTTTTCTCCAGTTGCCATGATTAAGTCCATCAGGATCATGCTTTCTATTGTAGCTTATTATGACTATGAGATTTGGCAGATAGATGTTAAAACTACATTCCTTAACGGGAATATAAATGAGGATGTGTACATGACACAACCTGAAGGTTTTGTAGATCCAAAGAATGCCAATAAAGTCTGTAAGCTACAAAGGTCAATCTATGGATTGAAGCAAGCATCTCGGAGTTGGAATCTTCGATTTGATGAGGAAGTCAAAGTGTTTGGCTTTATTCAAAATGAAGATGAGCCTTGTGTGTACAAGAAGGTTAGTGGGAGCTCGACCACATTCCTCATATTGTATGTGGATGACATACTTTTGATGGGGAATGATGTCTTAGCCTTAGAGAAGGTAAGGACTTGGCTTGGGAATACTTTCTCAATGAAGGACTTAGGAGAAGCATCCTACATTCTAGGAATTAAGATCTATTGAGATAGATCTAGAAGGCTTCTCGGACTAAGTCAGAGTACATACATTGACAACGTGCTGAAGCGATTCAGCATGGAGAACTCAAAGAGAGGCAACATCCCCATGCTACATGGAGTCACCGTCTCTACAGCTCAATGTCCCCAATCTTGTGAAGAGAGGGAGCGTATGAATGGGATCCCATATGCATCAGCCATCAGATCCATCATGTACGCTATGTTGTGCACACGCCCAGATGTCTCATATGCTCTCAGCATGATGAGCAGGTACCAGTCAGATCCCGGGGATGCTCACTGGACAGCCATGAAGAACATCCTCAAGTACTTACGAAGGACTAAGGATCATTTTCTTGTTTACGGCAGTGAGGAAGAGCTGGGTGTAAAGGGTTACATCGATGCAAGCTTCCAAACCGATAAAGATGATTACAGATCACAGTCAGGATTTGTATTTTGCCTTAATAATGGAGATGTGAGCTGGAAGAGTTCCAAGCAAGAAACAGTTTCCGATTCTACTACAGAGGCCGAGTATATTGCTGCTTCACATGCAGCAAAGAAGGCTGTGTGGATCAGGAAGTTCATTTCTGAACTTGGTGTAGTTCCCAGTAGTTGTGATGCAATTGAGCTTTATGGTGACAATAATGGAGATATTGCACAAGCTAAGGAACCCAGATCACATCAGCGGTCCAAGCACATATTGCGACACTTCCATCTCATACGAGAGATCGTACAGCGAGGAGATGTGAAGATTTGCAAAGTACCAACTGAAGAAAACATAACTAATCCACTAAGTCCCTTTCTCAGCAGAAGCATGATGGTCATGCTAGGTCACAAGGACTGAGGTTCCTTGGTGACTAGCTCTAAGTGCAAGTGGGAGTCTGTTGGTATGTATGCCCATAGAGCAAGTCATATGATGATTGTAATGGGATACTTTGTAAATGATTTGAATAATAATAAAGGCAATTTCCGATCTATATGTTTAAACTGTTTCTGAGATGATAGTGTAACATGATAGATGTCTAAAGAATGATTTTACTCAATGACATTTTAGGTTAAGGACATAAACGATGAGATCATACGGATATTAAGAGTATACATTCTTGTTTGGTCCCTAGTCGGTTGTTATTGTGGAAATAACCATAGACATCAATAACACTGAAGACTAGATTGTGTGTTGGTTTGATGACAGAATCTCATTAGTCATGATATAGTGATATCAAGCCAAGCACATAGGTACTTGTTAGAGAACAAGGTACCAGACAGACCCACCGTGAGAGTGACACATGGAACCATGACTTGGTAGTCACAATCAGCTCTCACGGTGATGGTGGTGAGTGTGATTCTTAGACCTGAAATCACTACACTCGACACATGTCGTTGGGTACGCTTTGACATCATCAAACGCAGTCCTGAAACATGGGTTATTATAAAGGTGATGATTGGGTGGCTTTGACACATAGGGATTTTGAGGGGTGAGTGATAGATATGGGATTTGTCCCTCCTGAGGGAGTTTGATGTCCTTGACCACTTGATGAGTAGGATTGAGAAAGGCATGCGCATGCACATGTGAATCAATATGTGATATTGATGTCACACACATCTCACCCAGTCTACTCTGAGATCAAGGAAATGAATGAATGTTGACATGATGACTGTTCCATGCCTCGAGTTCATTCAGGATATCAGTGACAAAGGAATTAAACATTCACTGTAACACAATTCACGGATTGTAGGATTGAAAGTTGTTCTCCAACTTTCTATTTCACTTGGGTAGCACTGATGTGTGACTAGGCACCGCTCTTTGCTTGTGAGGTCATAAGTGTTATGGACTTTCACTGCCAATGTGAAATGGACCTGCAGGGTCACACACATAGGATTTAACCCAGAAGAGGAGTTTTGTCCACAAACAATGTTTAGATTGATTACTAAATGAGTTTAGTAGTTCAATTAAACACTCAATCAATTGATAGCTCAGTATCATAGTGTTCAAGGTGTTGGACTGATTGATTAGAGTATCAGATTGATTGAAACCACAATTGACTGATTCTGCACAATCTGCACTCCCAACCGATCGGCTCATGTGATGAATCGATCGGCTCAGCTTGGTGAATAGATCATCTCAGGTGGTGAGTCGATCGACTCATGAACAGGGTGAACGATTGCTTCAAGTGTTGAAATGACCGGTTCAACAGTTGCAACCGGGCAAGTTGGGAAAGTAAGATTGGTGAGAAATTTCCTTTTCACTACTACAGAAATGGCTTATAAAGTCACTTTTTACGGTGTCGGTTGTATACAAAACCGACACCTAAACTCTATAGTGTCGGTTTATAACATAAACTGACATCCAATCTACGAAGGTCGACCAGACACGGGTACCGCTTTTATTAAGTGTTGGTTAATTAATAAACAACTGACACCTAAACTCAACCGCCAAACCCAAAATTCCAGCGAAAAAATTGGTTCCAAAATTGGCTCCAAAATTTTATATATGGCGTCGGTTCATAACTAAATAACCGACACTATAGGTTTAGTTGTCGGTTTTTTTAAATAACCGACACTTAGTATAGGTGTCGGGTCATAACTAAATAACCGACACTATAGGTTTAGTTGTCGGTTGTTTTAAATAAACGACACTTATTGTCAACTTAATAGCTCACCAGCCCGACCGATTCTTCCCTTTCCCTGTTTCATTCCCGATTTCCCTAACCTCCGACGATTTCTTGCTCCCTACCGCCGCCACCCCTCCCTGTCGTTCGTGCTCCAACGCCCGTCGCCTCCGCTCCTTCCTCTGTGCTCGCCCGTCGTCGTCGTTGCTGCGAGAAGCAGTCGCCGCCCGCCCGCCCTCTCCGCCGTTGCCGGTAGCAGCTAGGTCTCCTAGCCTCGCCGCCCTCTCCGCCGCTCCTCTCCTCGCCGCCGGCAACTGCTAGGACTTGCTCCGGCCGCTGCTCCTCTTTCCTCAAGGTGCCCGCCCTGACTTCTTCTTCTTCCTCTGCTCCTCTTCTCTCAAGCTGCCTGCCCTGCTGCTGGGCATTTTTTATTTATTTATTTACTTCTCTCAAGGTGCCTGCCTGCTCATACACATATTGATGTACATAAACCTGTTAGAATAAATGCTAAAAAGGTGTGATTTTAGGGTTTAGGTACTGATTTTGTGCTTCTACTGAGCTGAATCCTCTATTGTCTATACAATACATGTTCTATGATAAGCCTTAGTTAATTTAATATGCATACTTTGTATGTAAAACATAGTAATCGGGTACTGCTGTATATCCAAGTAAATTACATGTAACTAATAATGACATAGATTTTAGAATGCATACTTTGGTTAAATGTACTGCTGTAATTTTTGATCAAGTGATGATATGTAAATGTAGCAATAAGTTAGTAAGGTATCAATGATAAGTCTGTTGTAATGTGATGCAAAATAGTTATTGTATCATGCATATATACTTAATACTTTTTTGTTTTATAGTTGTATAGGGTGTTTTATGTGTGGCAAGTCTATTGTTTAATAGTTTAGCTATAATCATTGTTTAATAGTTTAGCTATATTCTTGGTGACAATCCTAATCACCCTTCTTTTTCTTAATGATGAACTGTAATGCACACATGCTTGGAATGTAAATGATGAACTTTTCCCTAAATATATTGCCAATCATGCTTTTAAAGACATCAATGATCACCCTAACTTGAAGAACTAGGATTTTAGGTATAAGAATGACAACACATTATTTGTTGGCCTAGAAACCCATCCAAGATTTACTCATTAGGAGTAATTCTTGGATAGTCCCCGGTTTGGGACTGTTCTTGAACACCTAATCTCGCTTAGGATGTAAGTGTATATAATGTGTGTTGGGTTTTCAAGAAAATTTCCGCAACATTTCCCCGTTTGTTCTCTAAGTACATATGTACTTGGAGAACAGCGGGGAAATGCTGCCGAAATTTTCTTGAAAACCCAATACACATTATACACTTACTAGTGAGATTAGGTATTCAAGAATGGGATAGGTGGTACACATTTATTATATATAAGAATGACATCTGCCTCTGCTAGAACTTTACAATGTGAGCTTTAGAATTTGAATTACTTTACAATGTGAACTTTATAATTTGAATTACTTTACAATGTGAGCTTTACACTTTGAATGTGAATTTGAACTTTACAATGTGAGCTTTACAATTTGAATTACTTTACAATGTGAGCTTTACAATTTGAATTACTTTAAAATGTGAGCTTTACACTTTGAATTACTACTTTACAATGTGAACTTTACAATTTGAATGTGAATTTGCAGATGGCTGACCATTCTCTTGATGACCGTGCTGATGACTACCGTGAGGGTGAGGACATCAATGCGTCGCCTCACAATGTAAGTTTTAAAAATATATCATATATTTATATATATATGTCCATTTATAGTTATATCTTGTAAATGTGAATTATTTTGTCAAATTTTAGGTTGATGATGCACAGGTACCATCTGAAGCACTTGAGGCACTTGATCAACAGCACCAAAAAGTTGACAAGAGAAGGGGCATCACTATGATGAAGAATTTAATTACGCAAAAGGGCAATGGACCCAAACTTGTTGTGGATTTCGATAATGCAGGAAATGCATGTGGTGTGAATCACAATTCATTTATTTCATATCTTGGGTTTGTTACTCGTAGCCATTGCGGTTGTCACTTAGATTCTTGGCATAATGTTTCTAAGGAGAAGAAAGATTTAATATGGAGGGATTTATGCGTGAGTTATTATTAATTTGCAAGTAGATTACTAAATTTTTGGATACTAGTTAATATCAATTCTATTTTGCAGAGTATATTTGAATTGGATGAAAAGCTGCATCGTAAATGCGTGATGCAATGCTGTGGGAGAGTCCTAAGGAACTATAGGACAAATCTCACCAGAGAATACATAAAAGAAGCCGACAAGAGGAAGAAGACAACCACTGAACAGTGGAACTTCCTGGACAAAGAAGAATGGGACGCGTTTGTCGCTTCAAGACAAACTGATGAATTCAAGGTATTAGGCGTCAGTCTCAATCTCATTAATTAATATATGTTGTATTCACTTATTCAAGATTAAGATTTAGTGTTACTAACCAAATCATTAATTTGCATACTAACTAGGCCCTCAGTGAGGCACAAAGATCAAGGTGTGCACTGAATGTGCATGACCATAGAATGGGTCCAAAGGGGTATGCAGGCGTTCACCAAAGACTACAGGCTGAGGCTACTGCTGCTCAGTCTGCTACTACTCAGGAGTCCTCTACCATAGGTAGCACACCTCTTCTTCGCCATGATGTCTGGATAGCTGGGAGGCAAAATAAGAAGGGAGAATTAACTAAGGCCGCAACTGCTGAGGCGGCTGCAAAAATGGTAAAATACAACTCTTACAGCAATCATTCGAATATTGATTATTTGTGTTGTTTACTTAAGTAAAAATTTTTGTTTTGGCAATTAGCGGGAGCTGCACGAGCTGAGGAAACAAGGAAAGTTCATCCCTGAGGGCACAAGGGATGAGCCGACAGTTGCTCTGGGTAACCCAGAGCATCCTGGACGTGTTAGGGCTGCAGGCGCTGGTGTGGGCATCAAAGCTTTTTTTGGGCCATCCCATCGCAAACATGTCCCAAAAGCGGGACTTTCACAAGAAGAGGTAACATATTTTTTCCTTGTAGATGTTACTGTAAAAGAGAATTCAAAAATTAGAATTTGATGTTTCTTTTATCCATGTATAGGTGGATAAGCTATTTGACAGGAAACTCGAAGAAAAACTCGAAGAAGCAATGAAAAAGTGGCAGGCATCTCAGACTGCCACTTACCAGACAATACCTACTGCAGACTCTACTCCTACTCCTGCTGTAGAGGTTGGGAGTAATCCTATAGAACCACCACCTAGCACATCCACTGTAAGTATTTTTATGACATAGTAACTAGTTTTTTAATTCAAGATGATACGTATATATGAAATTGTAGTCGTTTCAAAAAAAGATGATATGTATATATGTATATAACATTCTTTACACAAAAATTTGTAGGGGTTGAAGCCATGCCGTCTAAAAAGTAAAGAATATGTCGTGGCAGAGGCGTCGGCTTACCCATCCCTACCAGGGGAAACGTGTCACGGGTCTCCAGTACCAGTTGGTTGGATTCGGGTGAGCCCGATACATATATTCCCCCAGTGGATGGATCTTCCACTGCCATATGCCCATCTAGATTGTGAAACACTTGGTGAGGCAGTAGGCGGAGTGATATTGTGGGAAAAAGCATATGTCTTCTTTACTGAAAAGGTGTGGTAAATTTACATTACGTTCAATTGTTAATGTGTGTATATGCTGGCAGTTGATCTGAAATTATTATATATATATACAGGTTAAAAAGAAGACACCCATAGCATCTAGGCCTCCACTTCCACCTCTTGCATTACCTAGTTGGGTTCCACAGGAGCTACCTGTCCCGTTAGGTCCTAACTATAGGGGTATGGCAGTATGGTTAGGGGAACATGATATAAACTCCCCTATAACTGTTTCTTCTGATTCAGATTCTACAGGTCAATCATACGAAACAAAACTATTTATACTAGATATTTTGGAGTTGTTTCGATATGATTGGCTAAATACATCTGTGATAGATCTATAGATAAGGTGAGATATTCTTTATACATCCATATACCTTGTGTATGATCTGGTGATCTGGTTTCTTATTTATTAATGCATGCGTAATTAATACATATTTTGCAGCTACTTAGACAACATATGTGTAGATTTTGGATTCGAACATGTAGGGTTTTTTATTCCATCCTTGATTAGTCTAGTAGCTAAAGACCCTACATCAGTTCAACAATACTGCTGTGAGGCTTTTTCAAATTTTGCTGTAAAAAAGAAGACGGTGATAATGGCTCCATTCAATGTAGAGTAAGTTTACTTTGCTTATTATAATTTGGACTTAAGAAAATTACATTTTGTTGTGGATTTTGAGTTATTAATTTTTAACTTTTTTTCCTCTAGGGGTAAGCATTGGGAGTTATTGGTTATTGCCCCCGAGACGTTCATTGTGTATTATCTAGATCCTAAGGGGGGTAAATTGAATACAAGATTTGGACACATAATGAAAATGGCAATATTTCGGTGAGAAATATTTCATTTTTCATATCCGTTAACATATGTTATTACATTACTATTTAATTGCAATGTTCTGTGTTACATTAACATGTAGGGGTTTTAAGGAGTACAAAAAGGCTGGAGGAAAGGTCCCCACAAAAAGAACCAACCAATAATTTGGAAGAACGTGAAAGTAAGTTCCCGACTGCAATATATGTATATATTATTTATGTGAACAATGCTTAATTAGTTGTATTTTTTAATATTTTGTATGTTTGAATTTATAGTGTGCTACACAAGACAACGGATGGTCATGTGGATACTATGTCATGCGATATATGCACATGATTATCAAACATGCCGTAATGGATATCGAATGTATTGCTCAGATATTATATAGTCTCATTAGATAATATGATCGAAATATATCAATCTTATTTATAGCTCATTAACTATATATATACATCATTCTTTTTACAGGTGTTTAAAGCTGACCCCATTACAGGAAAGGACTTACCAAATGTTAATGCTCCCTATACGATGGGAGAATTAAATGAAGTAGTAGAAGAATGGGCAACAACCATACAATTAGTGGGGGCTTTAAAATATAATTGGGATCCTGATAGCGAATAATGACTAAACAATGATACTTTGTAAATGAATTTCTGAATTATAATATATGTGTGAATGTTTCTACATGTCTGGATGTTTCTACATGTGTCTGAGTGAAAATGAATGAAAGTGTTGGTTGCTATATGAATGTTTCTACATGTGTGAATGTGAATGAATGGAACTACAGATTGCTAGCATGTGTGAATGTTTATAAATGTGTGAAAATAAAATGGAACTGCAGGTTGCATTGCTAAATGCATGTGCTACTTTTTTATTGTTAATTTTGCAGGTTTGCGGCCTGTTGTCGGCTGATATCAATGGATGTCGTAAAACCTGCAGTTCATAACTGAACTAAACAGGTTTCTCATCCTGCGACCAGCCACAGCAGGTCTGCAGACTGACAGAAAAAAAAACCAATAGGCGTCGGTTATTTGTAAATAACCGACACATAATGATATAGTGTCGGTTTTCCTACAATAAACCGACGTCTATTTCCTATGGCGCGAAGATATATGGCGTCGGTTATTTGTAAAAAACCGATACTGATAGTGCCCAAGATGGCGCCATTTCTGTGGCGCGAAGGGTTTGGGCGTCGGTTTCTTACCTAATAACCGACGCCTATAGTCCCATGATGGTGCGTTTTCGGTGGCGCGCGAAGTGTTTGGGCTTCGGTTTTGGAACCGACGCCTAATGGGTGGACTTTTAGTGTCGCCCACATAGGTGTCGCTTAGAAACCGACACTAAAGGCTTTAAATAACCGACACTAAAGGTAGGTTCTGTAGTAGTGTTTGTTTCACTTGCCCAATTTGATTGGAACAAGGATTGGTATTCGATACCAATTAGAAACAAAAGAAGGAAAGTCAATCAGGAACTGATCAGGACCACGAACTGATCGGTTCATGGGTCCCAACCGATCGGTTGAGGTGTCAACCGACCGGCTCAGATCCCCAACCGACCATTTTAGTTGTGAAACGATCGGTTCAGGTTGCGAGTTGGTTGTTTTTGTGGAAAATTTCAAACCCTTCTACTCCTGCTTTAGTCCCATATTGCCCGGGATGGAGAACCCTGTCCCATGACCCTCATACATATATAGGGGTATTGGGGGCTTCTCAAAGTACAACTCATTGCAAACCAGTTGCTCTGCAAAGTTGTCGTTCTCTCTGGTTTTGGTAACTGAGAGAGCCCGAGAAAGTGCTACCCGATAAGGAAGGCACAGCAAGGGAAAGACAACTGCAGGATGCGACTGGTGGCAGGAGAGTGTGTTGGCGACTAGTACGCCGACAGGAGGGTGCGACTCCTTCTGATTCCTTGTGGGACAAGGAGAGATCAGAGTTCCAGGCAGTCCGTGTGGACGACTGCAAAGGCGGGAGACCTCTGTCACTCGGAGGACAACTATCAATCCCAACAGTCCCGGTGAGACCAAGAGTCTTCAGTCTCGGTGTGAGCAGGAGCTGCACAAACACCATCCAAGACCGGAGGTGAAGACCGCATAAGGCGCGAGGTACTGTCACCGAGCAAGCCTCAGGACAAGATATGCATCGCAAACCATCTTTCCTATTGTATAGACGTTGACGCGATTCCTTTTGTTCTGGGTTTTGGGGAGAAATTTTTGTTTCCGCTGCTTCTCTGCCTCCTCTAAAACCCAACATGCCTTACTTGAGATGTCAAGATAAGGTGGAACATGTTGATAAAAGGGTTGGATAATCTTGCGGACCCTTGCAATGGGATGCTGGTCAATGGCCATAATATGTTGTTAGGTATAATGGAAATGCTAATAATACATACTTTGTATAAAACAATTTCATTACGTGTTTCACACCTTTTTCTACTTCTTGGTTATATGATATTTCTAGCCAATCAAGTTTTATTGTATTATTAAATAGTTTACATGCATTTATATAGCCGACTTTATGCTTTAGCAATAATATACCATGTTTATCAAATTTGTAGTTGCCAAATGAAGATCTGCTGCACTCAATACTCAAAGCTCTAAAATGAAATTCAAATGGGTATACCTGAATCTAGAAGTGAGTACATATCTCTTACCTCCATGTTGAGTATCTGGTTATCTCTTGTTGTTACTGCCTTTACATATATATATTACATGTGTGAAATATTGTGCCATCCTACAGATGGGCACCCAAGTTTACTCGCCTTTGACTATGTAGCCATTAGGAGTGTAGACATAGGGTAAGAAATTAATAGTTATGTGACATTTACACACACCAAAATCCTATTCTCATTAAGACACAATAGCTGGATCACTCTTGTACACGTTTTGATAAGATCCGAGAGGAAAACACTTCCCAATTAGTATTAATAAATCCAGTTAAAAAAGAAACAATTTATAAATTTAATATTATGTAGTTGTATTCGTGTGCAAAATAAGAACAAATACGGAAGAAAATTCCCACAACCCTCAAGCCACAAGCCACAATCCACAAGCCACATGCCACAAGCCCGATCTTGGTGCCCTACCAGGGCAGGCCAGGAGAGGGGAGGTGTGTGAGGTGTGTGTGGTCACTATACCCACCAAGGAGGTGAGCTTACTCTCCCCTATGACCCTTTGGACACTAATGTCACATGTGATCCTACATATTAAGACCACAAAGGTTCTAGGAGTGAACAATGTGGATAAAACCTCTTCCCATTTTCATAGAAAAACACACTTCCTTTCCCGCCATGTACTAGATGCACTATATTGGGCTTAACCCATGTTTGACAAATGTCTAACAAGCATTTATCTAACAATCCCCCATAAAGTCCAATGTGTAGTGTGCTCTACCATTCAGTCCTCCATACTATACTTTCAGTAGATATCTTTTGGTTTGATTCTACCTAAGTTATCCAATTGTGACCCCATCATGAACTAGGTGAACAAAAGTCATGAACCTGAACATTGGGTGCTAGAGTATAGATTGGTAACAACAAAATAAAGACATGGCACAAAATAAATATGATGCATTAAGGCCTGCATCCAAAAGATATATCATGATTGATATCAGGGAACAATCCAATTCCCCTGTTGTGGCCTACACAACATCATTCATTTAGTTGGAGTCTCCAAGGATGTACTACTAACATCTTGTCTTAAGACAGGACACCATTTAGAGAGTAATATCTTACTAACTTACTATAATGACACTAACATGTTTCCCAAGGGATAGACACACATATGCTAGAAGCATCAAAAGAAATTATGTAGTGTCATCTAATTCACCTGCCAACTTGTTATTAACACATTGAACCCAAATAGGATCTCCACTCTGTTGGGTTGGGTTGCTACTTCCTCCAAATAATGAGGGGTTTCAGTACCATCCCCAACCTAGATTTTCCAATAAGGCTTGGGTAAGAACTTTAGTGAAAGGATCAACTGTATTATCTTTGCTACTGACATAGTTCATAGCCACAAACCCATTAGACACTAACTCCCTATTAGACTTTAGTATGACTTGGTTGTGTCTGCACTATTTTTTATTGTACCCAGAACTCTTTATCTTAGAAATAGTTGTAGTGCTATCACGATGAACTGAATTTGCAAGAAGTGACTTCTTTAGCATAGGTAAATTGGACATATGTCCATCTAGCTATTCAGCTTCCAATCCAGTTTCATCTAAGGCACACAACTCTACCTCAAAAGTAGACCGAGCCAATATGATCTGTCTCTTAGACCTTTAGGAAACAACTCCTACCATCAGGAATATATATCCCAAGACACCATTACTCCCAGAGTTCATGGCAATCTAGCTTGCATCATTATATCCTTTGACTACTAGAGGATGTTTACCATAATACAGCATAAGGGAACAAGTTCCCTTGATATACCTTAAAACTTTGTCAAGGGCTTCCTAATGAGTCTTGTAGGGACAAATAGTGTATCTACATAGCTTGGTCATGACAAAAACCATGTATGGGTGTATAGAATTCATAGCATACATCAAACTTTCAATAAAATGAGAGTATTGTAATTGGGACACTGGAACTCCAGTCTCATTCTTGAACAAGGCCTTGGATGAATCATATGGAGTCTTAATAGGTTTACATGATGTGTACTTAAACCTATCCAGTATCTTCTCATCCTAGTGAGACTGAGAGAGAGTTATACCATCAGTAGACCGTATGCTTTTATGCCCCGAAATCACATCAGAAACACCCATATTATGACACACATCACCACACAAGCGAGATTACTCAAAACAAGTGCGAAATTATCACTAATAACCACATTACCATAAAATTGGGTAAATTAAAACCGATCCCATATCATCATCTCAAGCGGAAATATATCTCATCTAGAGAAAAAACTTGTTCCACCTGTATCACATATGATATCGCAAAGATACCACCAAGATAACGCTCAAACTCAAGCAAGAGAAGAGAGAGAAGAGACCTAAAAGAGATACTTGCTTGAAAAAGAGAGGGTATATATACCCAAGGGTAGGAGGGAGGTAAAAGTCATGAGGTGTCAAGATAATAGAGAACCTAAGGACACTTGTTGTGATGACCTGACATCAAATCAAGCCATCACCAGTAACTAATTGTGGAATAACCATAAGCAACGGATTAACAAAACCACTAAAAATTAAAACCATTTTGCAAAGAGATCCCATACCAAGAAAACCTCATTGAAAAATCTAAAACTTATACATATCACGTTTCACATTGTACATACACTATTTCATCTCATCTCGACGACAACATATAATAGTTGCTCTGTCAAAACATATAATGAAGCAACATAAAACCTCAAGGCATACAAGCCAAAATCTCAGACCGTTCATAAAACCATTACGTAGTGACTCCAAGGACCTGAGAGTACAAAGATGACACATAAGACTTTTATCTACAAGACACGACAGACAATACACTCAACCTGAGTTGTTACTGCTGCCCCAACTGTTGTTGTTCTCCCTCTACAGAAAGGTCTCTACCACCTCGTACACGTCCACCTAAACATTGTGGATCCCACGAGGTGAGACAATTGTCCCAACGAGAGATATAACTCTCCGCCAACAATATTATTATCATAGGTAAGCAGTATAAAACTGAGCAGAGGTTCTTTTATATTAACAAGTAGGATTAATCATTGTTATAAGAAAGACAGAGTAATCTCTTTTCATAAAGTAATGCATCTATATATGGTAGAGCAATAAATCATCTATTTACTATACAAGGAATATAAAGAAACATGTGTAACATCTATCCAATTAAGATATATAAAAGAAGTGTACATCAACTAATGTCTTCCATATTTGATCCTTAAGCAAATACGCTACACGACTGATTACATATTACTGAGGAGATGAAGTATATCGTTCATACTCCAACCGACCATTGCTAAGTGCAAATCGGTACCGTACAAGGTCAATGGTAGAGCTGGCTGTCAATATCTCACCCATCTCGATCAGTATGAGACAACTTAGCATGACATCTTGTGTCAACTGCTGGCAGGACATCTTGTGTCAACTACAAATATCATGTAGGGGTATAGTGGCATCTTCTCTATAGAGTTACAGCTGCAACATGTACTCTCTTCGGGAGAAGACCACATAGCTTTCCCAGATTATAAGGAAAAGGAAGATTATACATCAATTCCTCACCTGGTCAGGAGATTATCATCAATCCCAACAACACATAATAATAATAATGAAGAAGGATTTACACATCAATTCCTCATTTGGTCAAGAGATTCACCTCATCTCGGGATAAATAAGGAAGGTGCTACATCAGTTCTTCATTAGGACGTATGAATATACTTCGTCCTTCACCCCCGCATATTCAAAAATATGCTCTCTGAGTTAAACTCATTTCACCATCAACAATTTCTGACACTGAATGGATCTATGGTTAGGGAAACTACCTGATGAGATTTTACTTGATTTTTTAGGTACATTACAGTATCTTTTATCATCAACCAAGTTTCAAACATGAATTATAACATATTCTATAAAGAAGGGTGTAGTACTTTTAAGATCTTTGAAACACTTTGAATGCATCACACTCGGGATCTCAGTCCCTTATCACTTTAATGGGAATTCTCATCCCTTCACATCATCATCATCATGATTACTGGATCTGGGTATTCAAACCCTTAGATCATCACTGAACATTGTTACCTCTGTAATAGGTAACTATTACCTCTAGGTCCTCAGACCAAGGTATTCATCACACTTGTTGTACAAGTATTTCACATAGCTCACATGGTCCATTAAATATCTTGTCACCTCTCACTAGGCAACAACTATCTTTTAAGATATCAGACGATATAAATATTATACTTGTTGTAAAGATATTTAACATGGCTCACAAGGCTCATTTAAATATGTACCATATAAAACATCATAGCTCATACCTGGCTATGCTCATCATCTCATGATTGTTGAATAGTTTGCACTTCATTATAAAAACTCTAGCAGTATATGACATCACTATACAATTCAAGAGAAATACATCCTTCCCATTATTAGGGTTAGGATTACCTATTTTATCTAAATTGGGTTTCAAATTCACATCATCACTATGTGATAAAAGAGAAATACATCCTTCCCATAATTATGGTTAGGGTTTCTCAATCTAACCGATTTGAGTTGTAAGTGCCTACCATCACCCTTCATTAGGGTTAGGTTTTCCCTTTATTAACAAGTTAAGGATTCAAGATCATATTATCAAGAATCAAACCCTAATTCATACTCCACTCATTTTAGGAGTATCAAATCATGCTTATTAACATGATTTATCACACATGTAAAAGTTTCTCTCTTATCCTCATTAGGATGTTGATTACATCATACATTGGCTCAATCCTTTTCTCAAGGTACATTGGCCTACACTTAACACACTGCATTAAACTCTTTATGTCTTAATGCATTACTTTTCATAACACAATTCATGTGTTACTTCATCAATTACGTTGAATTGAGATGCTTCCAACATATTGGGTATACAGGTGTGTACTTGACACCATATCATACTTTCATTTGGGCTTGAGGTGTAACCTTATCACTATACCATGCATCTATATCGGGCATGTGGTGTTGCCTCATTACCATATCGTGTTTAGGGTGCATCCCCTATTACCATAACGTGTACCCAAATTGGGTTGGCTATCACTTAGGTTTTATCATCTCAAGTTAGAGATACTTAGCTTCATATTGTGTAAGAGGTAAATTCTTGACCTCATATTGGGTATAAGGGTATACTTGATACCATATTGTACATAAGGTATGCACCATGTCGACATAGGGTATGTGCTGCTAGGGTTTCAACAAATGAAGTGTACAATTAACTCCATATCGTGCATGAGGTAGGGACTTGGCCTCATATCATGTACAAGGTGTAAGTAGGTATCACACATATCGTTCACGAGATATTACTCATATCTTTCATGTGGTATCACTCACCACTATATTGAGTTACCCTTCATCTTGGATTTCATATCACCATCTAGGGTTTCAGCCCATATCAGGTTTCATGTCACCATCTAGGGTTTCAACCCATATCGGGTTAGGATATAAAACTAACACCTTATCATGTAGGAGGTGAATACTTGTCCCCATATCATGCTTATGGTGTGTATATGTTTTTCTCATATTGACCATGAGGTATACACTCCTCACCATATCGTGTTTTTGGTGTGTTCATATCAACATGTCAGGATATTTATCCTCTAGGGTTTGTTATATCGGGTGGGAATATATGCTTGACTTCATGTCGTACATAGGATGTATACTTGACCTTATATAATGTACATTTTGTATGCTTAACAAAATATAGTGCATAAGGTGTGCACTTTATCATCATATCATGCAAGAGGTACCTACTCATCACCATATCGTGTTAATGGTGTATTCACTCCACCATATCGGGTTAGAGGTACTTCAACCTAATATCGGGTTAGACTTTGATGATGTCGTAATCATCAACATCTAGACTCTTGTTCTTACTATTCTTGATCATGGACAACAGTCCTAAGATACTTTTGGAACTCAAAGGAACATCAATTAATCAAAGGAATTCGAAATTGAAAGTAGATCACCAAGTTCAACAGTATTGAAGGTGAATAATAACAGAGTTGGGTTCAAGTTATATAACCCGCCTCAAGAACAACTTTAAAGTTACAAGCTCCAAAGCTTCACGTTCCTAAGGTTGAATATGAGCTTATACAAGATCCAAGGGTCGTTCACAACTCCTCCATATATAAGGAATCACCATAGTTAAGAACTTGGTGAAGAAGAAAAGAGAGGAATAACTATAACCCGAAAACCATGCTTCAACCAAGGTTGAAGATGACCATGGCCTTACCTTAAGCTTTGTGCTCGAGCTCCCCTTTCTCCTTAAGCTAATATGCATGATATCTAAGAGGGTATGCATGATATATCAAATAAAGAGAGTTGTGGGGTTCGTAAACTTCCATTAATAGGTGAAAGGAGAGGTAATATACTTGGGTTAATGAGAGAGAGTGTATAAGAGGTGTCATCACCACATACTACTAGGTGACACGTGGCCATGCATGGTTGATACATGTCCATGCATGCACACATGTATATCTTGTCATGAAAAAGTCTATAAGATAATTTAGAGATGATATTTCGGCCATCCCTTATCTTGTTGGATAAGATATCTCATCTTTATATCACAAGTTGTGCAAACCGATACACTTTTTGCAAGGAGAATCTAACTCATCATGGATCACCTCCTTGAGGTGATTAAGCCATCATGGCCTTTTCCAAGTGTTCACAAACCGATATGGGATCCCCTTTATGGCTCCTTGGCCTATAGGCACTCTCATATCAAGTCTACAACTTGATACAAATCAAATAAGGACTTTCACATTCAATCCTTTCTTAGTCTTTTCATCACCAAGAGTACTATCACTCAAAGGTGATTCAAACATGGTGTTTCCTTATTTCTCTATCCTTATATAGGGAGTAGGGACACTCTAGATGTGGTAATTTGCATATCAAACTTACATTTTGGGTAAATTACAATTTGTACCAAAATTGGTGCACAAGGCACTAGCATTATTCAAACAAGTTCAAACTTGGAATTTAGGCTTTCTACAAGCCACCACTTAGCATAATTCTCTCTCTTATGATATTAAAACACTTAATATACATACAATATGCGACATATTGCAATGTAACCCCTCATCTTGGGTAAATTGCACTTTACACTCAGACTATCATATAAGGCAAAAATAAATTGCAATTAAGCTCACACTTGAAAATAAACTTCACAAAGAGTCTTAATTACTTTTCAAAATATTTAAAACAAGTTTGTAACTAACTTACTTAAGCACAACTTCTAGGGTTAAGACATAACCCAGGTCAGTGATGTTAGATTTGTCCCACAAAAGATAGGCCATGCAAGCTTTATATGCATGCATTCAAAAAAGGGTGATAAAAACAAGGTAGGGTAGCAACCACTTAGGTCAACTACACCCTTTGGTCAAAGCAAGGGACCAGGGTATCAGTCACAACACAAGCCATCAAGATAAGTTGCAACACATCTAACCACAAGCAAACCCTAGAGACCAAAGCAAAGGACAAAAGGAATAGGTCAAATCAAACCAACCAAAGCAAGGTGATTCATTTGAAGCACTCAAGAAGACACAACACCAATGTATATACTCTCAAGAGACTCAACATGGTCGGTACCTCGATCCATGCAAAACCATGCAAACCATTCAAACCCTTGATCGATACACAAAATGCCATCTCATCATCCAAGGTCCAACAAGGCCCCCCTAAATATCATTCTCTCTCTTCATGATGCAAAGGAATAAGGAAACATCAAACATGTGACAAAATTGCAAGATAAACCCTTAACATGAGTAAATTGCAACTTGGTTAAAAAATAACATGCATACAACTTAGCTAGTTCAAACATAAACCAAACTGGGCCAACTGAAAACATAAGCATGTCACATGTTATTAAGGTGCAAATCATGATTAGATTTAGGTTTAAAAATCTCATGAAGAAAAGCAAGAAAGATCAAGCACTAAGAAAGGTAAGGGGTCTTACACATATCCTTCATCTCAAACTTGCTACACAAGAATAACTTTGTCTCATTTACTACTTTCATATTGGAAAAAATATTACAATATCATTGACATATAAGCATAACAAAATGAATCCATCATTGACAATTTTGCAGTAGAGACACTTATAAAATTAATTAGAAATAAAACCAAACAATGATATAGCAAAAATAAACTTCTCATGACATTGCTTACGGGCTTGTTTTCAAGACATATAATGAGTTAATAACTTCACACACCTTGAAATCATTCCCATGACCCACAAATTTCTTAGGTAGTTCCATATATATCTCTTCCTGAAGATCACCATGAAGAACTCTATATTCACATCCCTTTGTTAGATACAAATATTATAAATGGAAGCCAATGCTACAAGCACTAACATTGTGGTCATAAGAAAAATAGGAGAATAGATATCAAAGTAATCTATTCCTTCCCTCTGTGTGTAAACCTTAGCAACTAATCTAGCCTTAAAATTTTGATTTCCACGTATGCATTAAAGTTATTCTTAACGATCCATTTGCATCCAACTAAAGAACAACCAGGAAGAAAATCCACTAATTCCCAAGTTCCATTCAAGAGAATTGATTGGATTTCATCATTAATAGCTTCTTTCCAAACATTAGCTTATGGAGAATCCATAACATGTTTGTAAGTTACATGATCATCCTCAACATCATAAGTGAGAAACTCACTTCTAAAATCTTTGGATATCCTAGGTCGTTTAATTCTCCAAGGTTCAGTCATTTCTTCAGAATCATTATATTCATAAATAACTTGTTCGAAGTCACCCCCCACATTTTTCATCCTATCCACATGTTGCGGAATAGAACCTTTGGTAAATATATCCTCCTGATATACTTCATTGAGCACACAAGGTTTCATGGGAAATACATCCTCAAATAATGTAGCATCATGTAATTCTGTAATTGTATTGACCTCAATGCCTGAGATATCTGATTTTACAATCATGAATATACATTCATAACTTGTATCTACATAACCCAAGAAGACGACATCAACCACTTTTGGTCCCAGTTTCTTCCTTTTGTACAGGGACACATATCTTAGAAAGGAACCCCAACACTCAGAGATATCTGGGACTCAATTTTCTCCCTCTCCATAACTCAAATGGACTACTTTCTACGTGTTTATGGGGAACTCTATTCAGAATATGGAAAGCAATATTCAAAGCTTCCTCCACATGAAGTTGGGTAGACCCAAGGTTGGACAATATACCCAAGGTGAATATAAAAAGCAATATTCAGAATATGGAGTAAGAATTTAACCATATCTATCAAGGTTTGCTTTTTGCATTCTGTAATCCCATTAGATTAAGGTGAATAAGGAGTGGTAATCTCATGAACTACACCATGGAATTGACAAAATTCCAGGAACAATTTTGAGGTATATTGTCCTTCCCCATCAGACCTTATCCACTTGATTACTATACTAGTTTGACTTTTAACTTCTTTCTTTCAAATTTTTAATTTATATAATGCCTCATCTTTGCTTTTAAGTAAATAGACATAACGATATTTACTAGCATCGTCAATAATAGTTATAAAATAGTGCTTTTGATCCCTAGTAGCAATCCCAGTAAACTCACAAATATCAGTGTGCAATAAATTCAATATTTCTGAATTCCTATTCAAAGATAAAATGGCTTCTTAAAAAATTTAGATTGCACACATATTTCACATTTATTATTACTAATGTTGGATTTAGCGATTAAATTCAGATTCATCATATGTTTCATTGAGTCAAAATTAGCACGACACAAATGAGAATGCCATACATCAAATGATACAAGTTTCATGCAAATAGAACTATTATCATTCAACTTTAAAGCTGAATTTTGAAACAAGTTCAACAAGAATCTAAAATAATTTCTCCACATCATATTGATACTCCTTGTAAAGAATAAAAATTCATGAAGGCGTGTAATAATAGCCTTATTTATTTGTAGTGTACTCTAAAACCATCCCTTACTAAAATTACTGCACTAAGGATATTGTGCCAAATGGGTGGAACATGTCTAATTCTATGAAGTACAATACCTTCCCAGAAGGGAACTTTAGGTCCACCTATCTTGCTCCATTGTCTTCTGCAGAGCTGGAATTGCACAATGCCATAGACATCCCTCTAGAGGCCTTGTAAACAAAAATAGGGACTTATCAACATAAACATGTACATTAGGCTCACTGTCAATGATCCAATAAAGTGGTTCAAAAAAGAAAGCATTTTAAGTTTTAAAGACACACACCCATCATTGAGATTCAAGTATGTATTCATCATGTTGATCACAACCTCCTCAGTTGTATATGTGACGACTTTCTTAGCCTTCTTCGTAGGACAATCCTTGTTCCGGTGGCCAACCTCCCAAAATTCCAACAAGATTTGTTCTTTGATTTGTTCCAAATCTTGACCTTAGGTTTAAGTGAAATCTTTTATTTCTTATCCTTGATCAGTATTAATAAAATTGACACAAGCATCAACATCAGCGAGTAACTTGACATATTTCTCTTTTAGGTGCTCTTCTTGTATATTGATGTCCATCATGAGATTGTTTGTTGACATATCTCCTTTGTACTTTTGAAGAGACATACTAAATGACTTCCAATTTATTGGAAATTTCTCAATGATTGATATCACAACAAAACTTTCAGGAAGTACCATGCTCGTATCTGTGAGATCTTGCACCAACAGCTAAAAATCGTATCTTTGATCAGACACAGACTTACCCTCATCCTTCAAAAATTTTTAAAATTTTGAGACACAATATTTTTTAGTTCTTTGCTTTTTCGTATTATGTTTTTATCTAATGCCCCCCTTACAGAACCATGGATGTGGTAACATGTGGCTTTGTGAATGAATCATTATGTTTGTTGTTTAATGCAAACACAATCAACCCTTGGCACATTTTATCACCATTCTTCCATGTTACAATTAACTTAGCATTATTAGGGATAGTTTTTATCAGGTTGGGTTTGTCTTCTTATTAATACTTATCATACCCTACTATATTTAGCCAAATTTGCATCCTACTTCGCCAACGAGCAAAATAAGTTCTAGTTAATTTACTGGGCATACAAGGCATATCAATTTTCATGACATAACCTTGAGTATCCATACTTAACTAACAAAGATAATAATTTCTTTAAGACTATTGTTAATTTCAATTTACGCTATTACATGCAACAGAATTAGGTGCAATTTAGTTAACGTATTCATGCAGATCCAGATAAGAAAACCTACAATAAATCAATATAGGAGAATAGAAAATAAAGATCAGGAACTCAAACTGGATTGTTTTTTTAAAAATAAACATGATACTTAAATTAGTTAGCAGCTTGCAATCATCTGGATTGTTTTCGTTCTTCTAGACGATCCTACCATGAACCTGTAAAAAAACCATCTTGCTCGCGTTGTCGATGAACGATGCAGACAAAATATGAGATGCACTAACATCACATCTAAGGTTGCAGGAGCCACCGCCAGACAGACTGCGTCTACGAAGAGAGAAAGGCACTCACTTTGCACAGGAGGATAACCTCCACGAAGAAACTTGGGAGCGACAATAGAAAGTTCTGGTCTAAGGTTTTCAAAGCACTTACTCGAATGATTGATGGTTGATGTTCGTGAGATCTTATTTAACCCTAATGACCGAAAGCTTACTTATAGCCTTACACTCACCAAAATCCTATTCTCATTAAGACGCGGTCACTCGATCACTCTTGTACATATTTTAAAAAAATTCGGGAGGCAAACATTTCCAATTAGGATTGATAAAAGAAATAATTGATTAATTAATAAATTAATTACGTAGTAGTATCCTTGTGCAAAATCAGAAGGAAGACGGAAGATAATTCCCGTAAGCCACAAGGGACAGGCCCGAGCCCCTGCCCTGCCTGGCCAAGCTTGGTGAGGTGAGGTGAGGCGTGGAGTGGTGTGTGGAGTCACTGTACCCACCAAGGAGGTGACTGTACTCTCACGTATGACCGTCTGAACACTAATGTTACTTGTGATCTTACATATAAGAACTATAAAATTTTTCAGAATGGGCAATGTAGGATAAAACATCTTCCCATTTGTACAACACAATATACTACCTTTTTCTCTATGTACTAACTACACTACATTGAGTTTAACCCATGTTAAACTAATGGCTAACAGCCATTTATCTAACAAGGTGTGCCAATTTCTACTGTGTTCAGCACGGGTCCTTGAAGCATGCTTCTTGCCGACCCCGATAGGTGTTCGATATTGTACATGACTCAGACCGATTCATTTAGTATCATCACGGTGGTATTTCTACATAAGACAACAACGAGAAAAATCAGGTACACTCATCTAGTTTTGTCCTAGAGAGTGATATGATGACGGTCGATAGGGAAGTTTATGTCATGGTTCACATCGCGTGTCGCTACGATAGTCGTTGTGCAGTAGGATTCCGTTCAACCAAGGCCGAACCCACGAATGATGGAGGCCGGTCATGGATCATATACACCAAGGACAGGGAAGACCTAAGATAAATTTTATATTTGTTGCCTTCAAACATGTTGCAACTGTTTCTCTTGATAAGCTAGGCACCTCTCTAACGTGGCCTACGGAAGAACACAACGCGGCAGTAGATTCTCGAGTGTCATGTAGTGGCTTTGGCCTCATACTTCTTTGTCTCCCTCATCTTTGTTATAAAATGTTGCGTATCCTTGTAATGGCATAGATGTATGGAAAATTCTTCACAGCACACCTCCTCTACCAATATCGGCACCCCAACATCGAGAATACGCAAAACCGCCACTATTTACATCTTTTAGCACTGTGCGACACATTCTTTTAGACCGAAAATATGCTAGTGTTCTGCACTACTTGCATTAATGCATGCTGCTGCAATAAAGTAATACATTTGTATACATAATATCTGACTCGACCACACATTTGTATACATACATTTCACGACTAAGTCTGCAATCAATACTTAATTATATTCAATGCAGTACCAAAAGTCATTAGCAAATATACTAGATATAAACTAATATAGCATGTGCAGTCAGATGTTCATTTGATTTACGAGATGAAATGCAAATTTGATTACTGATTATATTATATAACTTTTTTCATGATAAATATGTGAAAATTAATATTTCTTTGAGTATGAATTGCATAACAACACCAACACCAGAAAGTCATTATTAGCATCTCTATATGCTTAATTTTTTATAGTGTAAAAAAGATTAGTACTTAAATGTATCCATTACAATGCTTAAATGCATCCAACACAGTGTTAAGAATATAATATTTTTCCGTGAAGTCAAGAATTTGTACTTAAATGTATCCAACACAATATTAATATATTCAAGACGGTACCAAAAGTTATCAATAATTGGACTCATAATAGACTAGCACAGTGTTTCTATTACTAAAATTTATGACATTCACCACTTGCACTTATCTTCTTCCCACATACAAAATAACTCATTTTAATTTTGTTTAGTACTTATAAATATTTTAATATATGATAAATGATCACACTAATTAAAACTTATAACCCACATTTTTTACGTTTTATTGCAAATTCAAATATAATACTTAAATCTATTTAAGATAGTACCAAAAGTTATCTACGGTTGGAATCAAATAAATTGTACTTTAATTTGTTCAAGACAGTACCAAAAGTTATCAACAACTAGACTCATAATAAACTATCACAGTGTGTTCTGTAATTAAAAAAATTATGACATTCAATATGTTGATATTATTATTTTGTTTAGTACTTATAAATATTTTAATATATGATAAATGATCACATTAATTAAAACTTATAACCCACATTTTTCACGTTTTTTTGAAAATTCAAATATAATACTTAAATCTATTTAAGACAGTACCAAAAGTTATCTACAGTTGGACTCAAATAAACTAACACAATGTATTATATTTATTAAATATTATGACATTCATTATATTGACATAATCATTTCATTTATTATGTATAAAATATTTTTATGTGTGTTATATGACTGCATTAATAAAAATGTATGGATCATATCTCTTCATATTTTGTTGTTAACTCAGGTACAATACTAATTAATGTTCCTTACAATACCAAAACACATCCTAAATGAGACTAAAGATAAATCAGTGTAGTGCTTGAAATCTGGAAAATTTCCTCATCACACAAATATAATACAAGATGCTATACATATTTATTATTTTTTCAAAACTTTGACATTATATATTCATAGCTCAACATAGCATACAACATATAAAGGTCGACAATGGAGGAGGTGGTGTGGCAACGCGATGCCGCTCTGGGCGCAACGGTGACCCGATCACGGCGGTGACTGGGCTTGTCAGAGGGTTGGTGTAACATACTAGATCTCAGACCCTACCCTGGAAGTTGACGCTTTGGACTTTGCCAAACACAGTTGAAGGTTAGACCTAAATAGATGTTTAGTATAATCCTAATGAGATAATGCATGTATATATCACCTTAATGTAACCTAATGTTCTAACATTAATCTTAGGTTTATAATGGATACATAAAATATGCCACAACTCATTTTGGTGGTAATATGAAGATAAGAAACTTAATTGGATGAATAATTTAGATAATGGGTCGTTAATGGGCCATATGACATATCTCATAAAAATAAGTCTTAAAAGTAGAAACAAACTTCAAATTTGAAATCTACATATCAAAATTAGCCTACATGTCAAATTTCATCTAATTTGGACTACCTTGAAATATTAGGATAAGTTTAGAAGAGAGAATGAGTAAAAGTCATAAGTAATGAATAATGTAAATATATAACTTCAAAATATGGAAATAATGGTAAATTCATATTCAACACATCAAAGATAACTTGTGGATAAATTTTGGTCTAATTTGGATGTTGTTTGTATACGTTATGTAATTTTATGTACATTTTGGACTTTTCTACAATTTACCCAATTGGGAGGTTTTATTTATAAATTGTCACAAGAATTATGATCCTTATAGGTTTCCTTATCATTCTTGAAATATTTGGGCTTTGGGGCTCCTAGTTATACTTGGTTTGGAAGTATTTCTCTTCAAGGACATTTCAGGGCATTTCCCCTTTATGGATAAGGATGTAGATAAGGATAAGGATAAAGGTCAAGATAAGGATAAAGATAAAGATAAGGATAAGGATAAGGATATGGATAAAAGAAAGAAATTGTGGGTAGTAACTGAGGAAGGTGTTGCATTGACATAGAATCTCTAGGCTATTGACACATGGAAAACTCCATGTACACCTCATGCTTGACCCCTTCCTTATCTATGAAGCTATATATACCCCTTCATAGCTCCAATTCAAAATCATTGCTCACTCCCTATTTCCTCTAGCTTAGAGTACCTATCTTTCTCTATTTCTCTGCAGAACTAGGTGGTCTAAGGGAGAAGATGTTCCCCTTGTTGAGAAAAAGGTCTCGTAGAGTTCCATCTAGCCCTACCTAGGGTTTCCAAGGTCCTCTTCTAGGGTTTTTGACCAAGGCAAGTGATTTTCTCTCTTTCTTCTTCATTTTTCCAGTTCTTCCTCTTCCTTCAACCATCCTCCAGGTCGAAGCCATGGTATTCCATGGTGAAACCCCACCTAGAACCCATAAGCACTTCATCTCCATGTTCTTTTGTTAGTGTTTTTCACCTCTAAAGTGGAGAAGGTGCTTCTTGCTCGAGACAAGAGCTTTGTTGAAGAAACCAACCTCTCTAAGCTTGGGAACCTTACTTATTAGACCTATCCACCTTCCCTAGAGGGTCTTTGGAGGCCTAGGCTTGGACTTAGGTTGGACTTTGGACTATATAGACTCTGAAGTTGAGGTATGATGTATCCCCTATTCCTCTATGTTGGGCAATTAACCTATTTTTGTCTTACTCTTGGTCCTATGGACATTATCCTGCACAATTCTCTATTATTTTGATATCATGGTTCCTATGAACTAGATTATTATTATGGCCTTGTATATTCTCTTGGACTCTTATCTTGTGCTTTGTGCCCGTATTGATGTGGATGCTTATGCCCATCTTGTAGTGGATGTTTTGTGCTTCTTTTCCCACCATGGTAGTGGATGTATATGTAGCACAATTTGTTGGATATTTTTGATTTCATATCTCTTGTTTTATCCTTATTATGCATCATGAGGTGACTACTAATATATTTTTGAATGTGAATTTATGTGGATGTGAAAATTTCCACATATGAATGCAGATGTAAAAATCCGTGCATATTTTTATATATATTGGCAGATGTGAAAATTCCTACTAGGCAGATGTTGACAGACCCTGCTACTGCCCTATTATAGAGCAGATGTATACAAGACCCTTCTCGTTCTACATTTTTGGTAGATGTGTATTTCCTATCTACATGATATATTATTCTAGTTTTATCACAGGTGAAACACATGGATGCTTTGAACTTATATTTTTCTTCATCATGATATGGATGTTCTTTGCGTGTATACTCCTTTGGGTAGTACTTACCTTTTCTATGGGAAGTATTTATAATTGATATCCTTATTTGCTCAATTTCCTATTTTAGTATGCACATACCAACTTTTGCTGATGTGTCTCTTTCTTTTCTTCTTTTATGGGGTATGCGTCCAACCCCAGGTAAAGCAAGGAGGACTTGGAATTCAACATTGTAGATGAGCTTTTGGGAGGCTTTGAAGAGGTGGTTAGATGACCCTCAGCTTGATCTTTGGCTTATATGATTAGATTTCCTTTTCGACACCGATGTGTGGTGAAGTGATGTATAATGATAGCAAACTGTGTAGTAGTTAGAACTTTCTTATTCTGTTGCTATATTTTTGGTACTATGATACATACATGTAGAAAGTATTGGTATACATCCCTTTGGTGAAGCATTTTCTATGGTATTTGTTTCAAGGGATGTGGCCTTTTATTTTCTAGTAGGGAAGTGGATCTCCTATCGGGTCCCACTCCTTACAACATGGTATCAGAGCCATTAGCAGTCGGTTGTCTAACTATTTCAGCCTTGTCTCCCTTTAGGATGTTTACCTTTATCTTAGGTTGCTTACACCTAGTATCCTTTCCTTGTGCAGGAAAACCTTATGTCTGGACAAAACTCCTTTGTTGACAGCCTAGGAGGCTTGGAGACACCTCAGAACCCTAAGTACGAGATGCCAAGACAAGACCCTCCCGTTACCTCGGGGAGTCAGACTTCTGATCAGGATACTCTTGTTGCTACTAATATTACTCTTGATCAATAGTTAACGATGTTGAGACAACTTCTCTCTTCAGCTATGATGGGGAAGCTGAACAGTTTTTCTATGCCTGAGAAACCCAAGGAGTACTCAATCATCGACTTTATGAAGATGCAACCACCCTACTTCAAGGGTGAGGGTGAGCTAGAGATGGTGGACAAAGTTGATGATTGGGTGTTGGCCATAGAGAGGACATTTGATGGTATGACATGTCCTCCACACCAGAAGGTTAGGTTTGCTGCCTATGTCTTAGAAGGACCCGCAAGAGTGTGGTGGAATGGAATTTCAAGGACTAGAGACATCTCAACCATGTCTTGGGTGGAGTTCTTAACTCTCTTCTAAGGAAAGTACATCTGTACTGCTGCTTTGAAGAAGAAGGAAACTGAGTTCTATAGTTTGAAGCAAGGTCCCATGTCAGTTTCTAATATGTGCAAAGGTTCCTTCTGCTTGAGAGGTATGCTGAAGGCTTGGGTGAAGAAAGGAAAGCTGACCTTTTCCTTAATGGACTCAACTACAACATAGGTCATGGTCTTATTCCACAACTACCCTTGACCTTTCAACAGATGGTGGATAAGGCCTTAGCTGTGGAATCCTATCCTGGTTTCCAGTCCTATAAGGAAAACAATCATAAGAGGAAGCACCCTGAAGGTGATTGTCGTTCTGAGGGCAATGTTGCTCAAAAAAGGGATAGGGTGCCAATATGTCACTACTGCAATGAGCCTAGACATGTTTGCCCTGAGTGTCCTAAGCTCAATAATGGACAAGCACCAGCTCAACAACAAGTACCTCCCCAGAATAATGGCAACAATGGAAATAATGGTAGATGGCATGTGGAAAGAAAAGCTGGAAGGATTTTTGCTATGGATGTTAAAGAAGCTCATGATGAGGACCAAGGATAAGAACAAGTTGACCCATAGTTCCATAGTTAATCCTTCCTAGTTATGTTTTCCTTTTGCACGTTGCTTTTATAGTAGTATGTAAGGAAGTGTAGTTGAACCTTTTGTACCTGAAGTTTAGTTTGATATAATAAGATGAACCCTTTAAGGGGTGGTGGATAAGTTTTCTTATGGATGTTTTGATTTTGAGGACGAAATCCCTTTAAGGGGTGGTGTGTTGTAACATACTAGTTCTCGGACCCTACCCTGGAAGTTGACGCTTTGGACTTAGCCAAACACGATTGAAGGTTAGACCTAAATAGATGTTTAGTATAATCCCAATGAGATAATACATGTATATATCACCTTAATGTAACCTAATGTTCTAACATTAATCTTAGGTTTATAATGGATACATAAAATGTGTCACATAACTCATTTTGGTGGTAATATGAAGATAAGAAACTTAATTTAATGAATAATTTAGATAATGGGCCATATTACATATCTCATAAAAAGAAGTCTCAAAAGTAGAAACAAACTTCAAATTCAAAATCTACATATCAAAATTATCCTACATGTCAAATTTCATCTAATTTGGACCACCTTAAAATATTAGGTTAAGTTTATGAGAGAGAATGAGTAAAAGTCATAAGTAATGAATAATGTGATTATTTAACTTCAAAATATGGAAATAATGACAAATTCATATTCAACACATCAAAAATAATTTGTGGATAAATTTAGGTCCAATTTGGGTGTTGTTTGTGCAAGTTATACAATTTTAGGTACGTTCTAGACTTTTCTACAATTTACCCAATTGGGAGGTTTTATTTATAAACTGTCACAAGCATTATGATCCGTATAGGTTTATTTATCATTCTCGAATTTTTTGGGCTTTGGGGCTCCTAGTTATACTTGGTTTGGAAGTATTTCTCTTCAAGGACATTTTAGGGCTTTTCCCCTTTATGGATAAGGATGAAGATAAGGATAAGGACAAATGTCAAGATAAGGATAAAGATAAAGATAAGGACAAGGATATGGATAAAAGGGAGAAAGTGTAGGTAGTAACTGAGGAAGGTGTTGCATTGACATAGAATCTCTAGGCTATTGACAAATGGAAAACTCCATGTACACCTCATGGTTGACCCCTTCCTTATCCATGAAGCTATATATAACCCTTCCTAGCTCCAATTCGAAATCATTGCTCACTCCCTATTTCCTCTAGCTTAGAGTACCTATCTTTCTCTATTTCTCTACATAACTAGGTGGTCCAAGGGAGAATATGTTCCCCTTGTTGAGAAAAAGGTCTCCTAGAGTTCCATCTAGCCGTACTTAGGGTTTCCAAGGTCCTCTTCTAGGGTTTTTGACCAAGGCAAGTTATTTTCTCTCTTGCTTCTTCATTTTTCCAGTTCTTCCTCTTCCTTCAACCTTCCTCCCGGTCGAATTCATGGTCTTCCATGGTGAAACCATAACTAGAACCCATAAACACCTCATCTCAGTGTTCTTTTATTAGTGTTTTTCACCTCTAAAGTGGAGAAGGTGCTTCTTGCTCGAGACATGAGCTTTGTTGAAGAAACCATCCTCTCTAAGCTTGGAAACCTTACTTATTAGACCTATACACCTTCCCTAGAGGTTCTTTGGAGGCCTAGACTTGGACTTAGGTTGGACTTTGGACTGAATAGACTCGGAAGTTGAGGTATGATGTATCCCCCATTCCTCTATGTTGGACAATTAACCTATTTTTGTCTTACTCTTAGTCCTATGGACATTATCCTTTACAATTATCTATTCTTTTGATATCATGGTTCTTATGAACTAGATTATTATTATGACCATGTATATTCTCTTGTGCTTTGTGCCCATATTGATGTGGATGCTTATGCCCATCTTGTAGTGGATGTTTTGTGCTTCTTTTCCCACCATGGTAGTGGATGTATATGTAGCACACTTTTTCAGATATTTTTGATTTCATATCTCTTGTTTATCCTTGTTATGCATCATGAGGTGACTACTAGTATATGTTGAATGTGAATTTATGTGGATGTGAAAATTTCCACATATGAATGCAGATGTGAAAATCTATGCATATTTTTATATATATTGGCAGATGTGAAAATTCCTTCTAGGCAGATGTTGACATACCCTACCACCACACTATTATAGAGTAGATGTATACAAGACCCTGCTCATTCTACATTTTTGGTAGACGTGTATTTCCTACCTACATGATATATTATTCTCGTTTTGTCACAGGTGAAACACATGGATGCTTTGAACTTGTATTTTGCTTTCATCATGATATGAATGTTCTTTTCTTTTATGCTCGTTTGGGTAGTACTTTCCTATTGTATGAAAAGCATTTATAATTGATATCCTAATTTTCTGAATTTCCTATTTTAGTATGCACATACCATCTTTTACTGATGTTTCTCCTTCTTTTCTTCTTTTGTGGGGTATGCTTCCAACCCCAGGTAAAGCAAGGAGGACTTGGACTTAAGCATTGTAGATGAGCTTTTAGGAGACTTTGAAGAGGTGGTTAGATGACCCTCAGCTTGATCTTTGGCTTATATGATTATATTTCCTTTTTGACACCCATGTGTGGTGAAGTGATGTATAATGATATCAAGCTTTGTAGTAGTTATAACTTTCTTATTCCGCTACTATATTTTTGGTACTATGATACATACATGTAGAAAGTATTGGTATACATCCCTTTGGTGAAAACTTTTCTGTGGTATTTGTTTCAAGGGATGTGACCTTTTCTTTTCTAGTAGGGAAGTGGATCTCCTATCGGGTCCCACTCCTTACAACATGGTATCAGAGCAATTAACAGTCGGTTGTCTAACTATTTCAGCCTTGTCTCCCTTTAGGATGTCTACCTTTATCTTAGGTTGCTTACACCTAGTATCCTTGCCTTGTGTAGGAAAACCTTATTGCTAGACAAAACTCCTTTGTTGACAACCTAGGAGGCTTTGAGACACCTCAGAACCCTAAGTACGGGATGCCAAGAAAAGACCCTCCCGTTACCTCACAGAGTCAAACTTATGATCAGGATACTCCTGTTGCTACTAATCTTACTCTTGATCAAGAGTTGACCATGTTGAGACAACTTCTCTCTTTAGCTATGATGGAGAAGCTGAACAGTTCTTTTGTGCCTGAGAAACCCAAGGAGTACTCAATAATCGACTTCATGAAGATGCAACCACCCTACTTCAAGGGTGAGGGTGAGCTAGAGATGGTGGACAAAGCTGATGATTGTGTGTTGGCCATAGAGAGGACATTTATATGGTATGGCATGTCCTCCACACTAGAAGGTTAGGTTTGCTGCCTATGTCTTGGAAGGACCCACAAGAGTGTGGTGAAATGAAATTTCAAGGACTAGAGACATCTCAACCATGTCTTAGGTGGAGTTCTTAGCTCTCTTATGAGGAAAGTACATCAGGTATGGTTGAATTGTGAAATTGGCACAGTGCAGATAGAGCATCGGGAATATGTGAAAATTAAAAGCGGCATGCGTGCAAAATGCTTGTTGTGGATTCTCGAGGCTGGGGTGTATATGATGGTGCAAGTAGTGTGCTCTATATCACTACTCTAGATGTATGCAAATCATTATTTAGTCATAAATACAAAAGATGGTGTGGTGGGTCAGATGAAATAACTATCATGTGGATCATCTTATCCTTATGCAAGATTTGAAGGTGACAGTAATAACATGCTTTCATCAAATACAATCTAATTGGTGTGTAGTCAATAACAACAGGTGATACATTTCTTACTAGCTCGGTGCAAAGGAAAATCATGCAAAATAACATACCCACCACCGTGACAACATCGAGATGGATGTGTCATGCCAACTTGATTTGAATGAGGAAACTTTCCTATGATACAAGCAACAATATGAAGTGGAAGAATAAGATTGCATTTTTCTCTGTCTTGTTGGCATTATAGCTTGTGTAAGACCACCACTAATGCCATTATCTTTCCATACATGTTAATGATTGTTAATTTTTGTGTTTTTGTAGCATTCTATATGATGAATTCATGATTAAGATTCCCACATGGTATGTTGGTCTTCATTGTTTCATGATCAAATTTTTTAGATTTCATTAGTGAAATAAATATAATTATAAAATGCCTTGAGTGTTGCATTAATAATTATAGTGATAGGTAGTAAATGATGCATATCTATACATATAAATTGTGTAGCTATATATATTTCCAATATTGTGTTTAAAGTGTATCATATTATATACTAGCACAAGTATTTCAAATTGCAAAGGGTCAGACCTAGTTTGACATGTTGATCACATGACTTCTCTCCAACCTTTTATTTATTTTATTCTATGCACTTAAATTGAATGATAAAAAGATTCATGCACATTGGAGAATCCTTAATGAACTTGGCTCGTCCGAGTGCAGAATGCATTTTGAATCTGGCATCGAAATTTTATTTCTAATCTAGAGTCTTTGTGCTGAGTTGGTGTGGTTTTTGTTTCATTTGAGGAAACTTGAAAACCCCTTCTTACACTCCCTCTACAATGCCATTTACAAAAAAATGAATGACATAGCTAATAATGATTTCAGTCCATGTACTTTTAATTCTTTGAAGTCTTGGATAGTGTGCCCACCCAAGGACTATGACTCCTATTAAAATATATTTTTCATATTGTTTCCCAATTGATCTATAGTTTCATCAAGGTACAACAAGTCTGACATTATTCACATTTTACTTTAACTTAAATATATTAAGCAAAACCAAGTATTTTTACATTAGAAGTTGTATAAGAGATTCACTATAATATGCAGTAGCTTAATTGTATTGTGATGCTACACTTAATTGATATATGATTGAAATTACTAGAAGTAATGATGGTTACCAATTTTTTTCGTGAAGTTGTACACTCTAAAAATAACAATAAGAGATATTCCACATAATGAAAACAAGTTCCATCTCCACTTGAACATAGTTTGGACATGACACAATTGTATGACATCACTTATATATATTGATGTCCACATATGGATTATTTCATTATCACAAAGTTTTCTCTTAAGAGAAATGTCTTATCTACAAAACTACATGCATTATTGCAAAATTTTAGATTATAGTTTCAAACATTAAGCATTTACCAATACATATCTTTAGCTGTCAAATTCAATCCATTTTAACCTATATAATTTATACGGCAAGTTAAAAGTTAAAATTCATAAATTAGATTGAAGTTAGTACTATACTCAATAAATATGCAAATAAGTTCTTTATAATTATTGTAAATTACTAACATTTTATCATACAAATCAATTATCTTAAAACATCACACTAATCATTATATAGTTTACTTTTGTGTGATCGTAAGTGGAAACTAAATAGAGATAAGTATGTTGTATCATTTAAATTTGATGATTATTCTTTATTATAAAATCACATCATTCATAGCATATATCTCAATGTTCAACATATGTGTGATTATTCAATATCATTGATATGTAATTTCATAAAAGGAATTTCTTGAAATTTTTAGTGATTATAGATAAAATATCTAGGAAGATAATGTTAGCATTAGATGAAATTATTTCGTATTAATTTAGGCAACGATCATAATCTCTTATTGCTTTAGGGAAACTACATATTTACCAAAATGGATAAAGCTTACGTAGAATCAAAATACAATTTTTACAATGATTGTCAAAATAATTTAGTAATATAACTAAAGTATAAGTAAGTGTAAAATATACTTAATGATGATACCAAAATGTATGACAATAAAGTGAATAAGATGTTGAGAATATATCATTGAAAAAAATTGTTTTTCATCAAACATGAGATTTAAAGGCCATAACATCAATCATGTTATTGATGATAGGTTCAAGTTAGATAGCTACAACTTATTTCATTCATAACATAATACTAATTTGGTACTCGATATTTGACAAAAGAACGTTTCACTACATCAACCAAATCGAATACTATCTATTAAGATGTCTTTCTATGGTTCTCCGGTAATAAAAATCATAGAATTTGCATTATGTTACAAGGTCGAATTATGGACTACTATAAGTGTAGTTGACATCTAATAGAATCAACCAATCCTACAAACACAAAGGTGATAATTTTATATTTCTTGACAAAATTATTATGTATGAATTTTCAATTATGGTTGTCTACGTCAATAGGAAAAGAACTTTAGCATGTGGACATAACAGAATCAACCAATCCTTCTCTTTTTCCTTTTGTACAATGTTCTCACTTTCATGTCAAATTCAAAATAAATTCAATATGAATCCATACATCTTCTATGAAAATTTGACAAAACTCATGTAGGACAAGAGAAAATTTTGTATAACACATAAAATTTTATTAATACTATAATTGTTTACACAACATGGACCTCATGTGTTTCATTTTAAAAGATAGTAAACCTTACGATATACAAATGGTAGGTGCATATTTTTCTATAAAAATAGTATACAGTTTTGCACAAAATACAACGTGCGAAGCATGTACACTCACTAATATATATATATATATATATATATATATATATATATAGTTTGTATATACATGTATGTTCATTATTCACGAGTAACTAAGTTTTTACAAGTTGTGCAACTCAATAAATAACAATTTGAACAGATTAGCAACTACTTTAGAGAAAAAAGTAACTATGTTCTCAAAAAAGTAACTTTTCGACTAAAAAGATAAAATTGTGTATAATACACAATTAAAATTCTTGAATCAATATTTAATTGTATATCTGTTACAAATGTGACTACTAATCATGTATTGTATCTGTTTCAAAGGTAAAGTAACACATATACGTATAAAGTAAAAACTACCAAAAAAGTAACTACTTCTGAAGCGGGTAGCTTCCTATTTGGGTTTTAAAGATCATCTATATATATTCTACTATAAAAAGAGTGAATTATTTTTATTAGTTATCATTAATTCTGCCAATGACCAATCAGGTTGAAACATTTTTTAAATGTAGCTTTCTCCTTAATTCTCTCTCTTTCCAAAAATTTTCTCACATTTTCTTCTTTTTGCCACAATTCGGGACCTTCCCTGCACACTAGCAAAATTTTCCACTACCCACCAACATCCTACTACATTGAATGTGGGTAATATTGGGCGACTAGTTGTTGGTAAAAGATAACTGATTTAGTATTTTGACGATAGTCCATCACATTGTCTCATTCATCCAAAGCATTTTTTGAATGAGGTGGTGGTTCTGCCATCACTATTATTGTGACAATGACATCTTCCATCCGATGTATTTTCTTCAACGACTGCCCTTAATGAGGAAATAGAGGAGCCCAAGAAAGTTAGGCATGACAATATAGGCATTAACTTGGTGAGTCGCTATTTAGGAAAAAGAGCAGCGAGAAGAGCAACAACCCGAGGGAGTAAAGTCTAGGATCCATGTATGCGCTTGAGTAGAACATGGAGCACCTTTAATGGCCAGAACTGGCATCTCACCACAGGTTTGGGTAAGTGATGTAGACATCACCACAATCATGTGTTTGTGTTTTCACTTGATAACCATTCCTCCAACCACATGGCTTAATAGGACACCAAAAGGTGATGGCATCGACCAGTCATGATTTGGACGAGTGGCTGGTGGATGACTTTTCGGTCGCCAACTGTGACCACATGACAGAGAGCAGGAATTGTTTTTGGAGCACAATGAGTAGATGTGGTGGAACAAGCATCACTTAGGTTCTCTTCCTCTTCGCCGCCATTGTTGCTTCTTCCTATAATTTTTTTCTCCTTCCCAGACACTTTTGGTGCACATTCATGGTATGCGCTCACCCAATTTGATAGTTGGTTCAGCTGTCATGTCCCCTTTGTACCCCAAAAATTTCTTTTTCTCCAGACCAAAGCTTGGTATTGCGTTGCCAAAGAGAGGGGGGAGTACAGTATCGTCGATCGGATGGCAAAACACTACGTGGTGACACTGTTAGGGAGGACGTTTTCCACTTGATAACCATCCCTCCATCCACATCATTATTAACCAATTTCCTACCGATGATGACTGGGACTCTTCCGGTACCCCTAGATGTGTGAGACCCTAAAGCAGTGCAGGGATCTTGTTCTCAATAGAAACGCCATAGTTCATAGTCTCTGACATTGTGCCTTCCCTCAAGCCCAACTACGTGCTTGCCCTTTCCATAGGAAGCACACCAACAAGGAGAAGATCTAGACATGTAATTTGTATTTGATGGTATCACCCGCTGATTTTGTTGTGCTTAAACACATCCCATCGCTAAAGGGGCAACCAAAATAAAGGAATGCTACTCTTTATTCTAGTTCCGGTGAGTTGGTTAGTTCATGCAATCATACGCTACGCAATAGCAGATGGAGAAGAGGCGATGCCAATTCTATAGGACGGATCCTATACAAATTTGATTGGATCCAATAATATTACGTTATAGTATACGTGTGGTGTTTCTCTTACTTTATTTTTTTAGGAGGTGAGGTTTCAAATAGGAGTGAGAAAGAAATTAGGTGTTTTGATTGGTTGTCTTATAGAATAAGTATAGGACGTGTCCTATACTGCCGGCTAGCGAGAAGAAGAGTTTTTCAAGGAGGATATGCCATCCTAATTATGACTAGATGTTGACCATGACCGGTCGGAAAAGAGAGTTGAATATGAAAGTTCTCAATCCATAAATCTACTCACGTAACTCCTATACAATTTGTTCGAGAGCCACAAAGTGATACATATCCTCGAATTCTTGTATTTAGATATGTAGTATTTCTTCTTTAAACATATTTATTTGAACTTTGTTTACATTTTCCTACCTATCTCCATGTCATTTTAGTGTCCTTTGGCAAACTATGTTTGCAGACCAATGTGAAATTAGAAGCAAACTAAGCTTATCACGATGCTTGAAGTTCTTCCCCCTAAATATGGATCGCAATATGGGGGCTGACGTGTGTGCCTAAATAACTCCTTCTTTGACGATGTCACTTCCTATTTTCAAACATACATTTTAATGCAGGCGCTGGATTTTCTCCATTGAAGGATTTTCTCAGTCGACATTCATATATCATGTCTAATGATCAATATGTATGTTCTAAAATCCAAACATGGGATACAAGGTGCATCAATGATTACACATCCTTGCAACTTATTTGGGCTATGAGGTGCATCATTGGTTACACATCCTTGCAACTTATTTTGCCTGACAAGATGTACAAAGTAATATCACCTTCAACCATCTATTTTGTTTTTATAGTGAAAGAAGGAAACTATAAAATGAAGAATTTACGACGTTGGTCACGACATTTGTCCACATGCTCAGATGTTCAATACCCATAACATGGCAATAGTAATTACAATATTTATAGAAAGTATTTGTTCATAGAAACAAGAATGGGGATCGTGAGGGAAACTCTAATATTCTCCCAGTGGATAACTTCATTATAAAGAGTAATCCTTTGTGTAGTGTCAAACAACATATTTATAGTACTTAAGACTTTTGACAAAAGTATGAAGACAATAAAAAGTATGTATGCATTTATATCTATTTGCTTTGTTGGTGGATGGCTTGTCATTTAGATACGTAGATCACCAATTTTTATTGCAAGTGCCTTTAGTTTTCTCTAATAATTTAAGCTATCACCGTGTTTCTTACAATCCACACAAGTAGTACTATTGATTTATGAGCTTACCTTATACAAAACAAAAAATAATTACTATCAACTAGTGTTACAATTATAATAAAAACATAAACAAACTTTATAGCAGTAGCTTACCAGAATCGTCTTTATATTTATCATTATGTTTTTAGCTTATATGCATATCACTCAAATATAACATTGTAAAAAACTCTAACAAATAAGGCTAAGAGGAGTAAATTTTAATTTCTTAATGTTTTTGTTAATCAATTGGAAGAGACTGGTTACAATTTTTTTTGATACAACATTTAATTATTAATAATATATTTAAATTTATGGGCCAGGGATGTTGGGAAGACAGACACAAATATAGGCAGTGGAAATAATTTCTTTATCTATCTATATTCTCCATAACAATAAGATCGCATAAACTACTATGATATTGGAAGAATGGTTTAACGAGTTTATACCTGGTCCTTGATAAATTCCAACGACTAAACTTGTTGTAGTATAACTATATTCTAGTTGCTCTTGGATGTCATCTATGCAGCTCATGGTCTTCACAACAAACAACAGACTCAAACATCATGTGCAACAACTCCTGGTCTCGCCACAGAATGTACACTGACATTGCCCTCTCAGTGGAAGACAATAGCCTCCTCACCTCTAGTAAAGTCCACATGGACCAAGTAGAACTCCTGTTTTTCTAGTGGAACAAATAGGAAGGAGTTATCCTTCCTGTTGGTGTACTAATCAACAACTTGCTCTCCTACAATTGTTTCTCCCTTACTATCCCTCCTTTTAGTGGGTAGGATTTGCTCAGGCTCTCTATTGGTTACCACAACCAGAGAGGACAAAAATTGTCATAGGAAATTGAGTTACACTCTAGGAAGCCCCCAATACCCCTCTATTTATAGGAATTAGGTCATGGGTTCCCAATCTATGTGGGAGTAGATGCGTCTAGAAGATCTTGAATTTTTGCAACCTATGACTCCTAAAATGGTCGACTGGCAGCCAAATCAGTCGATTCACATGCCAGACAGTTGATTCTTTATGAAAACCAGTCATTTGGCTTGTTTCCTAATCACAATGAATTTGGAAAAATCATTTCCGATTAATGCAAACATTGATTCCTTATATCAATAGGATTGATCAATTGAAACAATCAATCTTTCTCATGAATTCGGTAATGTTGCTAGAATGTTCATTTGGCCCAAAAGAGTTGATCGGTTCACCAGGTGAACCAGTCGTCTCGCTCACCTGAGCCGATTGGTTCACCCAGTGATTCGATCAATTGGTGTTTAATTCGTGCATAACTCTAGCCAATTCAATTCCAATCAGCCTGACATCCCAAACGACTATCGCAACACTTGAGCCGATCGTTAGGCACTCCAAATGGCCATCTCACTATGTGAGTCGATCGGTTGGTAGTGTAGTTAACTGATATGTTGCTTGAATTGAATACCCAAACACTTTAGTAATCAGTTTAATCATCATTCAAGATAAAACTCCTCTTCTAGATGAGTTCCTAGGTGTGCGACCCTATAGGTCCCATATCACATTAGCAATGAATGTCCATAACTAACTTATGACATCACAAGTAAAGAGAGATTCCTAGTTGCACATCAATGCTACCCAAATGAATGGAAAGTTAGAGAACAACTTCAACATAGAATTTATGTAAGGTGTTGTAGTGATTGTATAATACCTTTGTCTCTGATATCTAGAATGAACCTGAGTCATGGAATTGTCATCCTCTCAATGTTTAATCCATGTTTCTTGAACTAAGAGCAGACTATCTGAGATAATGTGACCTCAATATAATATGTTGGTTCACATGTGCATGCGCATGCATTTCTCAGTCTCGCTTATCAAATGGTCAGGTTATCAAACTCCAATAGGAGGGACAAATCCAATCTACATCACTTACAAATAGTCCCCATGTGTCAAAGCTACCTAATCATCACCTTTATGGCGACTCATATTTCATGATTATATTTGATGATGTCAAAGTATACCCAACGACATGTGATGAGTGTAGTGACTTCAGGTATAAGAACTACAATCACCACCTTCACTATTAGAGATGACTATGACAACCAATGATGGTTTCCATGTCATTCTCAAGGTGGGTCTGTCTGATACACTGTTCCCTAACATATATTTGTGTGTTTAGCTTGATATACCGTATCATGACTAATAAGATTTTGTCATCAACCAACACACACTCTAGATTTATGTGTTACTAGTGTCTATGTACCTCCTACAGTAGCAGCCAACTAGGGACATAATAAGAATGTACATACTTTTATCATCTATATGATCTCATTGTTCAAATCACTTACTTGAAGACATGCGCTATTTAGTATTGTCATTCTTTAGCCATTCATAATGTTTCCTCATCATCTCATAAGTGAGTGAAACAGAATGAATTAGAAACTTGCCTTTATTATTATTATTAATCAAATCCTTTATTTTATATGTCATGTCAATCATCATATGATTATCTCTCTAGGCATACCTTACCAGTATACTCCCAATTGCACTTAGATCCAATCACCCATGAATCTCATTCGTAGTGATATGTACATGTCCACCATGAATCTGTTGCGCAAGTGCTAATCTAACATGTTAGCGACACTTTGCTATATAGTCAATATATTTCATGTTTCTTATCTCTTCGCTATGAGATGGAATAGTCATAATTTAGTATCTGATATACCTTGCCTAACAAGTGCCTCCATTGTTGTCATAATATTTCTATTGAGTCATGAATGGTTGGAACATCTATAAGCCCATCATATGAACTTCTAGATCCATATAAACCACTATGTGTTCATAACACAAGTATACTCAGCTTTTATTGTAGAATGGAATCAATGGCTATCAGTTTGGAACCCTTCCAACTAATAACATCCTTTTCTTTAAATCAAAAATATTTTATTTGCGAGCACTTTTATCATTTCAAAATCTTGCATCAGTGTAACCCATTACACCCAACTCTTTCTTTATTGCTATCTCTATTGATTAGCAATCTGTCCTTAAGTACTTCACAAGTATTAATGGATATCTTTAATGGCATTCCAATAACCCTTATTGAAATTTAATATCACCTTATCATGTTAACTACATACAAGATTAAGTGGGATAAGCACATAACATGCATGATAAACCCATTGCTACAGTACATTGTTGGTATATATGCCCATAGATCCATCCCAAGCGATTGCATGGAGTCAGATATTAATTAATCAATTAATACGATTATTTGGTTAATTAATAAATTCCAGAATATTCTAATTATTCCACGAGCGTTTTAATTAACGTAACGTTTCTATTTACAGATGGGTTTAGGAAACCCTACTTCCCTTCGTATCCTATTTAAAGGAGGATTGACGGCCAATATTTATATAAGATATCGAGAGACGCTTTTAGTTTATGCTCATGCACGTAAACCCTAGCTGTCACCATCCATAGGAGAGGAAGGAGAGCAACGCGCCACTAGCACGCCGCCACACAAACACGACTCCTTCCCGCCGACTTAGGAAGCGCGACGTGGAGTTCCAGTCCATCTGCGTGGACGAAGTAGAGATGCAGACGCTGAGACGCCTGCGTTTGGTGGACACGACGACCATCCGTGCACATTACGAACGGCACACATCATCGCACAAGAGCACCACCGGATCTTCTTGTGACAGTGAACGAGAGAGAAGTTCCGTTCGTGTAGGTTAGCAACGTTGCATTGTCATGCAGTGGGAAATCGCCGGACTTGCTTCACGATAAGGTATATCCCGCAAACACTCCTTCCAAATATGTTGTTGTCGACGAGATCCTGTTTTGGGTTGCATGGATTTTATTGCTTCCGCCGCACATATTTTCTCCACAAAACTCAATAGTGGTATCAGAGCAGCGTCGATCTACGGCATATTTGGATTCATTTCGATATGATCGAATCGATGTATACTATTTTTATGTTGCATACGATGCGAATTAAACTTGCCAATGTGAAAATATAAACTTATTTCCACATACGCCGCAAGCTTCTATTTTTGACGTTTTGGACGGGGTCGACTATGGAAAATATTGATTTTCCTAAGTGCACGGAAGTAAAATTCCATAGACCCTGTGTTTTTGACGTTTTGGATGGGATCCCCGCACAGGGGCGCTGCCCCTGTGTACCCCGTATTGTCTGCGTGGGAGTCAAAAATTTATTGAATGGGGAATGCCCCGCATTACAAGTACTGCAATTTTAATATGTATATTGGTATATGTAGATATACCTATGATAACATACACGTCGCCTTTAAAATCTATTTTATGTGGTGAATGCATGCACGGTTATGGCCTAGTATCCCCTTTTGTGAATGTTGTGAATGAATGTGGATGTCAATCTTGTGGATACGTTTGTTTGTGAATGATATGGACGTATAATGGATGCATATGGATCCTTTGTATAAAGTATTCAGCTTGCATGCCGAGCCTCATCTCTTATTTCAAAGTGTAATTAATTCCTTCCCTTTATATTTGTACACATATGATGTAATAGAGATATGATTAGTTTTAGTCTTGTAAACTTGTTGTAAGGAGGCCACTTGAAGATCCAACTCCAAGGAGTGTCCATGGAGAAGCACCATGAAGATCTAATTCCAAGAAGCAACCTGAAGATCCAACTCCAAGGAGCGTCCATGGAGAAGAAACAAGAAGATCCAATTCCAAGAAGCAACTTGAAGTTCCAACCTCACAAAGTATCCATGAAGTTGTTCATTGTAATGTTGATCATTATAGGCTTACATGTTGATTCACAGGTGTTGCATGAGATGCATAAGACCATAGGTGGACCGTAATCCTTTGTTGCTCCAAAGGATTACAATAGTATGGACATAACCGATGTATTTTTGTTTGTAATTGCATGTCTATCGTTTGTGGTTGTGGATATAGTAGTATATGATACGTACTATAAGTATGTGGTGTTTGGATATGTATATGTATTGATAAAACCCATCAATTAATAATATTAAGTTTTAGTTGCCTTCCATAAAGCAACACACATGAAAAGCTTGATCAACTATGTGTGTGCACGCCTCTGCGTGGTACACTGTCTATCTCGTGGAAGTGTGATGGTGGGTGTGTGGGTCTGCCTCCGCAGGGTGCACACTCATCGTGTTGGCTTATGGGTTAGAATTAACTAGGGAACCTTGATAGGATCAAGTACCTAGAGGTACACAGATGTATCATGGTAAGGAGTTGTGTATGATCATCTATCCAAGAGTTGTATATGATGCAATTGGCAAAAGTTGCCTACTTTAGTATTTGGTCTTTGACACCGGCGTTGGCTGGGCATTGATCCAATTATTTTGGGTCTTGGTTCACTAGAAGGTTGTGCATTGCAATCTTCCGAGTTGATAGTGAGGGCTATCAATTTGAATAAAATAGCGGTAGCGTAATTAATTAAAGGCCTAATTAATCTCGTTTATCAAATCTTTACAAGTCAGAATGTTTTGGACTAAATGCAAATTTTTTCTTTTGTAGCAATCAAATGGCAAACAAAACTCACACTTTCTCGCTGCGATCGGTCCTTGAGAAGGACAAACTTACTGGAACCAACTTTCAAAACTGGTTTAGGACGCTGAAAATTGTTCTCACACATGAGCGTAAGCTCTATGTCCTTGAAACACCAGAGCCAGTGGAGTCCGCCGTAAATGCGCCCAAGGCTGAAAAGGATGCTTACAAGAAGCACCTTGATGATGTCGTGGATGTCAAGTGCCTGATGTTGTGCTCAATGAACTATGAGTTGCAAGAGCAGCATGAGAACATGAATGTCATAGAGATGGTAACACATCTCAAGAACATGTATCAACATCAAGCAAGACAGGAGAGATATGATGTCTCAAAGGCTTTGTTAAAAAGAAAGATGAAAGAGGGAGACTCAGTTGGCACCCATATACTCACCTTGATTGGGTACGTGGAAAGCCTATACAAGCTGGGATTTCCCCTAGGTCAAGAGTTGACCACTGATGTGATTCTACAATCGTTGCCTGAATCATATAATCATTTTGTCATGAACTACAACATGAACAATTTTGACAAGCCGTTGTCAGAATTGTTGGGCATGTTGAGGATAGCTGAAGCACAGATGAAGAAAGACAAACCCAAGTCTGTGATGGTGATCAGCAAGGAAAAGGGAAAGTCAAATGGCAAAGGCAAGGCTAAGAAAGGTTCTAAAGCCGGGCAGAAGCCAAAGTCATCTGCGATCAAAGCTAAACGTGGGATCTCCAAAGAAGGCAGTTGTCACCATTGTCACCAGCCTGGACATGGGAAAAGAAACTGTCCTCTCTACCTGGAGGAACTGAGGAAGAAGAAGCAGGGGATAGAGATCTCCACTTCAGGTATATACGTTATTGAGATAAACGTAAATACTTCTTCATCATGGGTACTGGATACCGGATGTGAATCTCACATATGTTCTAATATGCATGATCTGATAAGAAGTAAGCCTTTACGAAAGGGCCAAGTCGAGCTACGGGTTGCTAATGGAGAAAGAGTTGTTGCCACCGCAGTTGGAGTTATTAGTTTATCTTTGCCTACATGCCTTGTAATAGAATTAGAGAATTGCTATTATGTACCTGCCGTTAATAGAAATATTATTTCTGTATCTTGTATGGACAAGAGTGGATTTGAATTTCACATTAAGAATGGAATTATTTCTATATCTAAATATGAGATCTTTTATGGAAATGCCCCTATGTCTTATGGTATCTACTTGTTAGAACTTGAGACTAGCATATACAACGTAAATACTAAAAGGTTAAAACTTGACAACTCAAACAAAACATTCTTATGGCATTGTCGTCTTGGACACATAAACGAGAAGCGCATATCTAGACTCCATAAGGATGGTTATCTAGACTCTTTTGATTTTGAATCATTAGAGACATGTGAGGCATGTTTATTAGGGAAGATGACCAAGACTCCTTTCACTGGACACAAAGAGAGAGCCAGTGATCTGCTAGGGCTCATACATACTGATGTATGTGGACCTTTTAGATCAAATGCTAGAGGAGGCTATCAATACTTCATTACCTTCATTGATGACCTCAGTAGGTATGGCTATGTATATATTATGAAACACAAGTCAGAAACTCTTGAAATGTTTAAGACTTTCATGAATGAAGTAGAGAAGCAACTTGGTAAGAGTATTAAAGCACTCCGTTCAGATCAAGGTGGTGAATACTTAAGCCAAGAGTTTGAGGACCTTCTGAGAGACCGTGGTATTGTATCACAATGGACTCCACCTGGTACACCACAACATAATGGTGTGTCAGAAAGAAGGAATCATACATTATTAGACATGGTACGATCAATGATGAGTTTAGCCAAACTTCCAATATCGTTATGGGGATATGCTCTTGAAACTGCAGCATTTACACTTAATCGTGTACCTTTCAAATCGGTTCAAAAGACACCATATGAGATATGGAATGGGAATCGTCCCAATTTATCTATGTTAAAGATTTGGGGATGTGAATCTTATGTTAGGAAACAATTTCCTGAAAAGCTTGGACCCAAATCAGAAAAATGCTATTTTGTTGGATACCCCAAGGAAACTCGGGGATACTACTTCTACACACCAACTGACAACAAAGTGTTTGTTGCTAGGACTGTTGTATTTCTTGAAAAGGAATTTATTTCTAAAGGAATTAGTGAGAGGAGTGTAGAGCTCGAAGAAGTTCGAGACCAACAAGAAAGCAGAGAACTTGAGGAGGTACATAAGAAACATGAAGATTCACAAGTTGTTGTGGAATTTCAAGTTCCAAATGTAACACATGAACCTCGTAGGTCTAGTAGGACATGGCTTGATCCTGAGAGATTTGGATTTCTCATGACTCAAGACAGTGACGAATTGGGCATAGCAGATGAGCCAACTTCCTATATAGAAGCTACTAAGGGACCAGAATATGAGAAATAGCTCAAAGCCATGAGATCTGAGATGGAATCCATGTACACCAACAAGGTATGGACCTTGGTGGATCCACCCGAAGGGGTAAAACCCATAGGGTGCAAGTGGGTCTTCAAGAAGAAGACTGACATGGATGGAAATGTTCAAACCTATAAAGGTAGATTGGTTATGAAAGGATTCCATCAAATTCAAGGTGTTGAATATGATGAGACATTCTCACCAGTTGCCATGGTTAAATCCATTCGGATCATGCTTGCCATTACAGCTTATCATGACTATGAGATTTGGCATATGGATGTTAAAACAACATTCCTTAATGGGAATTTACTCGAGGATGTGTACATGACACAACCTGAGGGTTTTATCAATCCAAAGGAATCCAATAAAGTCTGTAACCTACAAAGGTCAATCTATGGATTGAAACAAGCATCTCAAAGATGGAATCTACGTTTTGATGAAGTAGTCAAAAAGTTTGGCTTTAGTCAAATTGAAGATGAACCTTGTATTTACAAAAGGTTTAGTGGGAGCACAATCATATTTCTCATATTGTATGTGGATGACATACTATTGATGGGAAATGACATCCCTACTCTTCATACAGTAAAAGGTTGGCTAGGGAAGACCTTCTCTATGAAGGATTTAGGTGAAGCATCCTATATACTAAGGATCAAGATCTATAGAGATAGATCTAGATGGCTTATAGGCCTAAGCCAGAGCACATACATTAGCAAGGTTCTAAAGAGGTTTAGCATGGAGGGTTCTAAGAGAGGTAACTTGCCCATGTCCCATGGGGTTACAATCTCTAAAGCCCAGTGTCCTAGTTCATGTGATGAACGGGCACGCATGAGTAAGATTCCATATGCATCAACAATTGGATCTATCATGTATGCAATGTTATGTACTTGTCCTGATGTGTCGTATGCTTTGAGCATGACGAGCCAGTATCAGTCAGATCCAGGTGAATGTTACTAGACAGCCGTAAAGAACATCCTAAAGTACTTGAGAAGGACTAAGGATCAATTCTTGGTATACGGTGGTGAGGAAGAGCTCGTGGTAAATGGTTACACCGATGCTAGCTTCTAAACTGACAAAGATGATTACAAATCGCAATCTGGATTTGTGTTTTGCCTGAACAACAGAGTTGTGAGCTGGAAGAGTTCCAAGCAAGAGATGGTTGCAGATTCTACAATAAAGGCCGAATATATTGCTACATCTAATGTTGCAAAGGAAGCTATGTGGATCAAGAAGTTTATTTCTGAACTTGGAGTGGTTCCAAGCGCTGGTGATGCAATTGAGTTGTTTTGCGACAACAATGGATCAATTGCACAGGCTAAAGAACCAAGATCGCATCAATGCTCCAAACATATTCTATGGTGGTTCCATCTCATATGAGAGATCATACAATGAGGAGATGTGAAGATTTGCAGAGTACCTATAGAAAACAATGTGGCTGACCCGCTCACAAAAGCAATTTCACAACAAAAACATGACGGACATGTTCGATCACTTGGATTGAGATTCATGAGTGATTGGGTATAAGTGCAAGTGGGAATTTGTAGGTATGTATGCCTATAGAGACTATCATTCGATGATTGTAATGGGATACTATGTAAATGATTTGTAATACTACATTGATCATATCAATAAAGGCAAGTTTCCAATCTATATGTTTGTGTTTTATATTGTAAGAAGATCATAAAACTTATAGATGTCTATAGAATAATATACTCAATGACATATGTCTTCGGGTTGATGACCTGAACAGTGAGATCATATGTATGCTAAGAGTATGTATTCTTGTTTTGTCCCTAATCAGTTGTTATTATGGAAATATCCATAGACATCAATAACACATAAGATTGGAATGTATGTTGGTTGATGGAAGAATCTCATTATCTATGATATGGAGATATCAAACCAAATACATAGATACTTGTTAGAGAACAATGTATCGGATAGACCCACCTTGAGAGTGACACATGGATACCATGATTGGTAGTTAGAGTCACATCTCATAATGATGGTGGTGATTGTGGTTCTTAGACCTGAAGTCACTACACTTATCACATGTCGTTCGGTGTACTTTGACATCATCCACCGTGGTCCGAAATAAGGATTGCCATAAAGATGGTACTTGGGTGTACTGTGACACATGGGGATGATTGTGAGTGATGTAGATGGAATTTGTCCTTCCTACGGGAGTTTGATATTCCGGCCACTTGATAAGTGAGACTGAGAAATGCATGGCCATGCTGATGTGAGTCAATATGTGATATTGAGATTACATATATCTCAGACAATTTGCTCTAGTTCAAGGAACATGGATTGAACATTGAAGAGGATAACAGTTCCATGACTCGAGTTCAATTAGGATATCAACGACAAGGGAACTATACAATCACTATAACACCAGTCATGAATGATAGGTTAAGTTGTTCTCCAACTTCTCCAATTACTTGGGTGGCAATGAAGTCTTGCTAGATACCAATCATTGCTTGTGAAATCATAATATGATTATGGATATCACTGCCAATGTAATTTGGAGCCTACCGGGTCACACACATAGGATGTGTTAGAATAGGAGTATAATTGTGGATTTGATTGGAATTGCTCCGAATCACATTGATTACTAAAGTGTTTATGTAATGGATTAGAATAATATTGGAGTGACTGGCTCTAAGTGCAAGTGGGAGTTTGTTGGTATATATGCCCATAGATCCATCCCAAGCGATTGCATGGAGTCAGATATTAATTAATCAATTAATACGATTATTTGGTTAATTAATGAATTCAGAATATTCTAATTAATCCACGAGCGTTTTAATTAACGCAACGTTTCTGTTTACCGATGGGTTTAGGAAACCCTACTTCCCTTCGTATCCTATTTAAAGGAGGATTGACTGCCGATATCTATATAAGATATCGAGAGACGCTTTTAGTTTATGCTCACACACATAAACCCTAGCCGTCACCGTCCATAGGAGAGGAAGGAGAGCAACGCTCCACTAGCACACCGCCGCACAGACACAACTCCTTCCCGCCGGCTTAGGAAGCATGACGTGGAGTTCCAGTCCATCCACATGGATGAAGTAGAGACGTAGACGCTGAGATGCCTGCATTTGGTGGACACAACGACCATCTGTGCGTGTTACGAGCGGAGCACATCATCGCACAGGAGTGCCGCCAGATCTTCCTGTGATAGTGAATGGGAAATAAGTTCCGTCTGTGTAGGTCAGCAGCGTTGCATCGTCGTGCAGCGGGACATCCCTGGACTTGCTTCGTGATAAGGTATATCCCGCAAACACTCCTTCCAAATATGTTGTTGTCGACGAGATCCTATTTTGGGTTGCGTGAATTTTATTGCTTCCGCCGCGCATGTTTTCTCCAAAAACCCAACATACATGGCATCTTATTCATGATATTTCCTTTCTTCACATGAATTGGAATATATGGTTCATGAGTGACTAATCCAGATTCTCTCTCACTGAATCCTTCCATTTTGAACTCTTTCAATATCTTTCTATAGTGTGTTCTTAAACTTACATTGTGAAACATTCAATAACTATCTCTATAGGTCTTAATCCTTATCTCATAGGATGTTTCACCTAATCCTTCATTACTGAAGGTGTTTTTCATGCTAGTTTTCAATATTCAAATATTGAGATGTTATTCCTCATAAGATGTGGAATATTCGTATATGCTCTCATTATTCATTTTGTAATCACAGATTTCATCTTTTGTCTTGATTCAAGTCAAAGTCTTTGACTATCTTGTCTAGTCAAATGATCCCATTTCTGAGGTGCTTGTTTCAATTCCAGATGAAATTTGTAGTTTATAGATTTTATTTTTAATCATGAAGTTATAAAACCTCTAGGTTGTGTCATGTACACATCCTCTTGTATATTCCTTTTAAAGAATACAATTTTAGTCTTCATATGCCAAATCTCATTGTCTATTTTCACTATAAAAACAAGCATGACAATCGGTAAAGAAATTCCTATCATATTCAACAACTTGAACTTATTTCAAAATACATCAACCAGTTTGTCCTTTATGTTGTCCATGTAGGTCTTCTCCACAATACCCTATTACACCCTTTTAAGTATTACCCCTTTAGGTGGAACTACCAAGGTCCTACCTTGCTATGTTACATGAATCCTATAATGGCTTTGAGCCACTACTCAAATTATGGTTCTCAATAGCTTCTCGTTGATTGATTGCTCAATTTCTTATGACCAACTTGTTTGAGTTATTGACTTCACAATCCTCAAATCTCAGAAGTGTTCTACTATAACTATTTTTTTCTATGTCACTTTACGAACTTGAGATTCCACAACAACTTGTGATTTTCTTAGTTTTCATAGTAACTCTTTGTTGACCTCAAACATTTCAAGTTGTACTTTTACTCCCACTGATTCCTTAGGAACTCAATTATCCTATCAACAAAACATTATTGTTATTGGATTGGGATTAATATTGACGTTTAAGATTCATGGTTTATGGATAAACCATTTCAAGAAACTTCTTTCACAATTTAGGTTTCAATCCTATAAACATCTTTGGGACATTCCTATATCATATGACAAATGATGTCTTTATAAAAAAAATCATATGGTGCATCATTTATTGATGGGTATATATATTTTAGGATGTAAGAAGACTAGATTAGATAATCATTTCATAATTCTTTGTGGTATGATTCCTTTATTATGACACATCATTGTGTTCATATGGATTTCACTTGTGATACACTATCACAGTTCTATCCTGAACATTCTCAAGGTATTGATATAAAGTATTTCAACATTTGAACTCATCAAGGTTTCTTATACTTTTATAAAAGTTATATCTCATTTATGATCTGCTTGAACACTTCAAGAGATTTATTCTATTTTACTAAGTACATATCTTCATATTCCCAATAAATGAAATGAACTGTAAGTAACTATCTATAGCATTCATTCCAAAAGATATTCATGCATCATATGTATGAGGTCTAGTGTAAGCATATCCTTCCACTACATTTAGTTAAGGATATCATGTCACCTTGTGTGCAAGTAATACTTGCATACTTCCTTAGGTTCAATAACCAAGGGAGTCTATATTGACATCAACATGTATTCTAGATATGCATTTATTATATATACGCCCAAATGACTTTTTCTAATGATTCTTATGAGTTATCAATTGTAATCCTTTGGTATTAACGTTATAAACATTCATCTCAGGATTCTTTAATACAAATACCATTTAGATGTTTTGGGCATTGCCATACAAGATCATGTCTTTGGAACAAAAACATCAACAACTCACATTGTTTATTTACCATCCTTGTCATACAAGATGTGTGAAGTAAATGTTTCTATTTATTGGCATAATGAAATATCAGTTCTACTAACTCTATTACATGCCCATTGGGCTAAGATTAATTTAAAAATAGACTAAAGCTGTAGTAACTCTTGCTTCACCTTGTCCATCTTTGTCCTTTCATGAAGGTTTTACTTCTTGTCAGATTTTACACATCAAGTATGTCAAATCTATGTCTGGTATAACATACTAAGATGAAGAAGTAGTCAAATTTATCTTATAATATTTATACCTAAAGTGGAGGCCTCAGTGCCTTCCTTCTTCTTCTTTAGTTCTTCTTACCAGAGTGGGAAATTTCTCCTCCAATGTCCAGGCACTACTACAGAACACGCCTTTGGCGTCGATTGTTTAACCCCTTTTAGCGATGGTTCTCAAGCGACGCCTATGTGGGCTCCGCTAAAGGTCGAACTCTTCGGCGTTGGTTTTATAACCGACGCCAAAAGGCTTCATGCCACCGAAAAACGCACCAGCAGGGCACCTATAGGCGTCGGTTAGGTATAATAAGTCGACGCCAAATGGGTTCACGCCACAAAAAGGGCGCCATCTACGACACTTTCTGCGTCGGTTTGCCAATAAAAACCGACGCCATATATCCAGACGCCACGGCCATGCTTCCCTGCACAGCCGTGTTTAGTACTATAGACATCAGGTTTATACTAATAACCGACGCCATTTCCCTCCACGGCCGTGCTTTCCTGCACGGTCGGGTTGTTTGTCACATTAGGCGGCGGTTTTATCCAATAACCGACGTTGTAAGTCTTTGATGACGGTTTTCTATAAATAACCGACGCCTATGTTTTAATTTTTTTTCTTCTTATCAGTTTGCAGGCCTGCTGTGGCTGGTCAGCAGGATGAGAACCTGCAGTTCAGTTTTCTAAACTGTAGGTTTACGACATCCATTGATATCAACCAACAAATAGGCCACAAACCTGCAAAATCAACAAATATACTTTTCACACAAGTAGATACATTCAGACATCAATTCAATTCTCACATTCACACATGTAGAAACATTCAAATACATATATAAACATTCAAATACATGTATAAACATTCAGACATGTATAAACATTCAGAAATATTCATTTACAAAATATCATTCAACATTGCTATCAGCATCCCAATTATATTTACAGTCCCCACTGCTTGAATGGCTCTTACCCATTCTTCTCTTACTTCATTTAATACTTCCATTGTGTATGGAGCATGTACATCTTTTAAGTATTTAACTATAGTGTGGTCAATTTTAAACACCTGCAAAGAGAATGATGTATATATATAAGTAATAATATAAAAATAAGATTGATATATTTCATACTAACTAATGAGACTATATATAATACCTCATGTATGGTATCGATGTCCAATGTGGCATAACAAGTGCAGCACGCACAAGTGCATACAACCAATGCGGTATCGATGTCTAATGCGACATACAATACATAAAGTGTAGCACACACAAGTGCTTCAGATTCATATAACAACATGACATACTAACACATATATAGTGCATAACAACAACAACGCCGAATTTACATATAACACTAGCTTAGTACATATATAGTGGGACTAAGGTGACGAGTTAACAGGAGGACAAATAGATTTCGCCACGAGTTAACATTGAAGAAGGTCTACTAACCTACACTGAGCTAAACAAGTTTATCAGTATTATCCTAAGGCACAAGTACCGTTCGTCGGGACAATGACGGTCGTGGAAGCTTAGTGGCCACTAAGCTTCCACGGCCGTCATTGTCCTGACGAACGATACTTGTGCCTTAGGCTAGTACTGATAAAATTGTTTAGCTCAGTGTAGGTTAGTAGACCTTCTTCAATGTTAACTCGTGGTGAAATCTGTTTGTCCTCCTATTAACTCGTCACCTTAGTCCCACTATATATGTACTAAGCTAGTGTTGTATGTAAATTTGGCGTTGCTGTTGTTATGCACTATATATGTGTTAGTCTGTCATGTTGTTATATGAATCTGAAATACTTGTGCGTGCTGCACTTTATGTATTGTATCTGTATCATGCTTCTCTTCATTGTGGCTTCTTTTGCTGTTTCATGGCTTGCTGCCTATATATCTATATAACCTTAGTGTGGGATGCTTTCTCATTGAGCATCGCTGATAGCCTAGTTAGTTAGCACATTGATTTGGTTAGTAACACTAAAGGTTAATCTTGAATAGGTGAATACATAAAAACGTATATTAATTAAATTGGGAGTGGCGCTTAATACCTTGAATTCATCTGTTTTTCTTTGGGTAACAAACTCCTCCCAGTCTTTGGGGACCAAGTAGTTCCATTGTTGTGTGGCTTCCTTCTTCCTATATTTATTTTTCAAAGAGAATACAAACAAAAATTATTAGTGTAGAGTTAGTGAAATACTGATCAATGTCTAGAATTGGAATCAATCAAGAACCTATTCTCAGCATCGCGTATGTAATCTCGGGTGAGATTGGTCCTATAGTTCCTTAGGACCCTCCCACAATGTTTAGCATTTGTATTAACTAGAAGATAATGAAACATCAAATCAGAAAATGATATTGATATTAAAAAAGCAAACATTTAGCTTCAATAAAAAAATATAAACATGCATGCCTCTAAAATTGTGATCTTTTATCAATTAAAAATCCTTCATTGTGATCTCTGCGCACATATAAGTCATCATTAGCTTCAATATTTTGTGGAGTTGGGAACCCAAATGAGAATGGACTGGAGTCATCATACTTATCATAGTACTCTTCTTCATCTATAGGATCTTCAATGAACTATCTTTTACCATGAAGAACAACCGACCATTTATCATTTGCAGGATCATCGATATAGAATATTTGTTTTGCCTGTGATGCCAATATGAATGGTTCACCCTTCTCGCCAATCTTTTCAAAGTTCACTAAAGTGAAACCCAATTCATCCACTATAAATCCTTTGGTGTTATCAACCCAATTACATTTAAAGAGTGGAATTCTGAAATCTATGTAGTCAAACTCCCATATGTCTTCAATGACACCGTAATATGACATTTTAGCTTCATGTGGACTCTTATCCTTTGCACTTGCAAAATACATAGTCGACGCTTGAAGAGTGACCCCACTGTTTTGGACGACACTCTTATCATCTTGGCGCTTTGTGTAATGTGTGAACCCATTAATGTCAAACCCTTCATAAGACATAACATTTGGTTTTGGTTTAAAGGTGAGGCATTTGATAGTTTCCGTAATATCATTTGGTGTTTGAGATAGTTGATGTAAGACTTTATCTTCAAACCACTTAGTAAAAATATTGTTATGCTCTCTAGCAAGCCACATTGAACTTGCTCAAGGATGTTGTCTCTTGATGAAATTGGTATGTTCCTCGATATAAACACTCACTTCGTCCATGTTGTGTAGAATATACAAGTGACCTTGTTCCAATTGCTCATGGCTGATTACTTTCACCCGTGATCCCAAAATTCCTTTGCCCTCCTCAATATTCTTGTCATTAACAGGAGTGTTATTACCACTCAGAAAGTCATTGCAAAAATCCATAACCTCTCTCGCCACATAACCTTCAATAATACTCCCTTCAGGCCGATAACAGTTTCAAACATCACCTTTAAAAACGCTCATGTATCGTTCAAAGGGATACATCCAATGCAAGAAAACTGGTCCCAACATTTTCACTTCCCTAGTCAAGTGGACAACAAGATGTACCATGATATCAAAGAACGAAGGAGGGAAATACATCTCAAGATGACATAGGGTAACAACCACTTCTCTTTGCAAATTATCGAGAGTATCAGGGTCAATAACTTTGCTGCATAGACTGTTGAAAAAGAAACAAAGTCTGGTGATTGCAAACCTTACATGCTTCGGCAATATAGATCAAATTGCCACGAGCAATATTTGTTGCATTTGAGTGTGATAATCATGAGATTTAAGACCTATCAACTTCAGATCTTTCATTGATACCAATCTACGGATGTTGGATGAGTAACCCTGTGGCACCATAACATTTACCAAGCATTCACAAAAAGCTTTCTTCTCCTTTCTAGACAATGTGTAACAAGCGGGAGGTAAGTATGTTCTTTTATTACCCATTTCACGTAATTCTGTTAATTCTAACCTTATTCCCATTTCACGTAGGTCCAGTCTAGATTTTATCCCATCTTTAGTCTTACCTGGTATATTTAACAGAATACCAATGACGCTATCACAGACATTTTTCTCAACGTGCATTACATCGATACAATGCCTGACTATCAAAGAACTCCAATAAGGAAGATCCCAAAATATTGACTTCTTCTTGAATGAAGTATTGTCACTCCGTGTGGCCATACTACATTGTGATTTCTTACCAAATTCATTGACAATGTCTTTTACTCTTTCATAAACAACATCCCCTGGTATAGGTTTAGGTGCACTCTGTTCATCATTCCATCCATTGAATGCTTTGTGCTTCCTACGATACGGATGGAATTTTGAAAGAAACCTTCGATGTCCAAGATATACAGTCTTGCCGCCATGTTTTAGTCTTATTGAATCAGTGTTTTCTTCACATATAGGACACACTTTAGCTCCTTTGACACTATATCCAGACAAATTCGCGTATGCTGGAAAGTCATTAATAGTGCAAAACAACATAGCATGCAAACGAAATGTCTCTCTTCCTGAAGCATCATAGGTCATCACACCTTCAGCCCAAAGTTTCTTTAAGTCATCAATCAGAGGTTCAAGATAAACATCAATATCATTTACGGGTTGTTTAGGGCCCGATATCAACAACGACAGCATAACATACTTATTTTTTATACACAGCCAGGGAGGAAGATTGTATATAACAAGCATGACTGGCCAAGTGCTATGTTGGCTGCTCAATGTCCCATATGGATTCATCCCATCTGTACAAAGCCCAAGTCTTAGATTCCTATCTTCTTCACCAAATTTGGGGTACAATAGATCAATCTTCTTCCACTGTGGGGAATCAGACGCATGTCGTAGGATCCCATCATTATTTTTCTTAACATTTGCATGCCACCTCAAATTCTTCGCATCTTTCAGATTTGCAAAAAGCGTTGAAACCGTGATATTATAGGTAGATACCACATCACCTTAGCAGGATCCCAGTTTTGGACTCCCCTAAAGTCATCAATTTATAACGTGACGCACCACATTTTAGACAATCTTTCAAATCCACATAGTCCTTTTGAAATAATACACAATCATTCAGGCATGTGTGTATCTTCTTGGCCTCCATTCCCATTGGGCACAATAATTTCTTTACCCGATATGTTGAGATTGACAGCTCGTTTCCTTCAGGAAGCATTTCTTTCAACAAAGTCAACAATGAAGTGAAGCTTTTGTCGCTCCATCTATTATTAGCTTTCAACTTATACAATCTCAACACAGTGCTAAGCTTCGTAAACTTAGCACAACCTATGTATAACGGTATCTCAGCATCATGCATAATGTTTCTAAAGATAGGAGGTGGATCGGTGTGCTCTACCCTACAACTATCCAACATCGCATCAATGATATCTACTGGAACTGGTTCATTCACATCCACATCATCGGAGGCAATTTCTTCTTCCACCCAAGCACTGCTATCAACATCCACTAGTTTTGAGTTTGAAATCTCTACATGCCAGTGCCATTCTGAACAGTTTTGTACAATCCCGTTGCACATGACATGACTTTTGATTTTGTCACCAGTGCTGACTTTCAAGTTGTTACCACAATGCCTACATGGACAGTAGAACCTATCTCCAGGTTCTTTCCTATGTTCCCCGACAAATATAATAAACTGATCAAGACCAGATATAAACTCTGGGGTGCAGTGATTGTGAATGGCCATCCATGATCTATACATTCTATGATAAAAAAGAAAACAAGTATATATTAGGGAAAGATTAGGGTCTACGGTTAACAAATACATGTGATGTCATTCTTATATGTAATAAATGTGTACCACCTATCCCATCGTTGAACACCTAATCTCACTAGTAAGTGTATAATGTGTATTGGGTTTTCAAGAAAATTTTGGAAACATTTCCCCGCTGTTCTCTAAGTACATATGTACTTAGAGAACAAACGAGGAAATGTACCAAAATTTTCTCGAAAACCCAATACACATTATACACTTACATCCTAAGTGAGATTAGGTGTTCAAGAACAGTCCCAAACCGGGGACTATCCAAGATTTACTCCTAAAGAGTAAATCTTGGATGGGTTTCTAGGCCAACAAACACAATAATAGATATGTACATGTTAGGGTTTCATCACAATTAATGTGAGGGTTTCATCACAATTGATGTTAGGGTTTCATCAATGTTAGGTTTAATCAAATCAAATCAAGTTTAAATCTTAATTACATATGTACTAACATCAAAATTTACTGAATTAGGTCAAACATTAGGATTAGAAGCACAAATATATGCAAGCAAAAGATTTATTCGTATCCTAGGATTTACATAAAGCATTACCTAAAGATTTGTTCATATCCTTACCAACAGTAAGCACAACCATGGATGTGTTGGCCTACCATGGCCATGTTGTCCAGCACGGCCGTGGTAGGCCAACACAGCCATGACCGTACTTGCTGTTGGTAAGGAGCTAGGGAGAAGGAAGCAAAGTGGCTAGGGCTACCTGGAGCTAGCGTGGAGAAGAGCGGCGGTGAGCTGCGGCATCAGTGGCGGCGAGCAGGCGAAGAGAAGAGCAGAGCGGCACTCGTAGTGGCACCAGGAGACGAGCAGAGCAATAGAGAAGAATAGAGAAGCAGTGGAAGCAAGCGGTGGTAGCAGCAGAAAGAGGATGCGACGGCGAGCAGAGGCGCACCAACAGCAACGGCGGCGAGCAACAGTGGGGGTCGTCAGCGATTTTAGGTGAGAGCGGCGAGAACAGGAAAATTATCACGAAAAAATAGGAAGAAAGGGGGAAGAGCCGGGTGATTGGGTCTATTAAGTTGGTTAACAGCGTCGGTTATCTACAAAACTGACGCCTATTACTCTTCAGCATCGGTTGTTAGTAAAAAACCGACATCCAATTAGACAATCTTTGCCCTAAATTATTTGGCAGGAACCATTATCAATGTCGGTTATCAAAGGATTAACCGACACTAAAAGCGGAACTTTTCATGCAAATATCCTTCTTAAATAGGCGTCAGTGAATAGTTAAAAAACCAACGTTGTATGTGACACAAAAATTTTTCGCTCGAAATTTGGCTTTCGTGGGTGATTTTAGGCATCGATTTGTTATACCCAGCCGATGCTGAATACAAAGAGATACCCGTGTCTGGCTGGTCTACGAATATAGACGTCAGTTTCCCTAAATAACCGACGTTGAATATTATAGACATCAGTTTACCTTAATAACCGACACCCAGAAAAGCGACACTGAATGATGTTTCTGTAGTAGTGGGGCTGGTGAAGATGGTGACAATCACCTCTTTTCTTGACTCCTCCCTTTGCCTTGAGATCTGAAGATTTGGGCTTATGGCCACTTTGCAACTCTTCTTATCTTTGTCTTTGCCTTTAGACTTCCCATTTGTATTTCTAATCACCATCACAGACTTGGGATTGTCTTTATTTCTTTATGCCTCAGGTGTTCTCAACATTCCCAACAACTCTGTCACTGGCTTGTCAAAGTCATTCATGTTGTAGTTCATTAAAAAAAACTGACTGCATGACTCTTACAGGGATTGTAGAATCACATCAATGGGCAACTCTTACCCAAGGGAAATCTCAATCTAGCTATGTTCTCCACATACCCAATGAGTTTGCATACATGAGGACCTACCAGATCTCCTTCTGTCATGTTCCATTTGAAAAATGCCTTGGAGACATCATATCTCTCTTGTCTTTCTTGATCTTAGAACATGTTCTTGAGATGAGTGACCATCTCAATCACATCCATGTTAGACATTGGACATCCTCAACATCTTCAGTTTGCTTCTTGTAAGAATCCATGTCAATCCTTGGCACATTTGAAAGGTGTTCATCTAGTTTTGGCGTTTCCAGGACATAGAGCTCTGGCTCCTATGTGAGAATAATTCTCAATGTCCTGAACCATTTGTGGAAGTTGTTCCCATTTAGCTTATCCTTCTCAAGGATCGATCACAGAGAAAAAATGTTGTTGTTCACTACCATTTTATTCTACAAAAGAATTTTCCAATTTTTTCAAAAACTTAATTTTGATTTTATTATAGTTGATGACATTGATTAGGTCTTTAATTAACCACCAATCTCATTATTTTGATCAAATTGACAACCCTCAAGTATTAATTCATAAAATGTCAGAAAATCAATTTTCTAATGAACAAGATCCAAAATGATTCGATTATCACCCAACCAACGCTAGCATAAATAATCAACCGTTAAGGTTGGCAACTATTTTCAATTGTATCATATGCAATTATGAATAGATAATATGTGCAATTCCTTGATATAATTATCTGTATACTTGTGGGCCTAGATGCTCTAACAATCACCAGTTAAGTCTGACATGAAAGCCAACATGATAATAGTGCACCCTTCTTTGGCAAAATCTACATTATTATCATCACACTTCTACGATATAGACAGTGCACCATGCTTTGGCGTAACCTATGCTTGGTCTATCAAACTTTTCATGTGTGTCATTGCTGGAATGCATCTTAGACTTATTATGTTTGATTGAGGGATTTATATGTATATCATATATATATATATATATATATATATACTTACATTGTATCCAATCATCACATAAATAGTACATATCATATACATTCTATATCCCACAATGTGAGCTTGCAATATAAAAAGTGATGATTATGGCCATGTCTACTATGATTTCTTTAGAGACACAAGGAATTAGTACCACCTAGGTCAATCATCACATCCCATGTATGAGCCTGGTATTGGTGTAGTTCTGTTCTTTCCAATCCGGGTTGATCAGTTCAACCGTTGAATCGGTCGTCTCGCCTCTTGGCCTGTCGGTTGGTCTCCTGAAATGTTCATCTGGCCTCCTACTCAAGCGATGTTTGGATACCTCCAGATGGTCGGTGGGGTCCACCAGGTGGTCGGATCCCTCCCACAGTCTATACTCCTTGGTCCTCCAGATAGTCTTCTCAATCCATGAGACGATCGTGTCGCCTGACATTGATCCTCATATTTGTCATTGCAAGAAAAGAAACTATACTATTTGTACTTTATTTCTTTGTAAAGAGATACCTCAAGTTATATTCGAGGGGTGCAAAGGTAGGAAATAATTAACTTTACATTGGAAATAAGGAGGTAGAGGCTTGGTATGTAAACCATAATAAAATAGGAATGAAAACCAAACCATCCAACCACACACAAATATTGGGTTATTGGTCGGCCATACATGGTACACATCCACCATCAAAACCACATTTAGGGCGAAGCATGTGAAATACATATATACCATATCATATATATACATATCTATCTATATATATATATATCTATATATCTATATATATCTATATATATCTATATATATCTATATATATATATATATAAATATATATTAGTTTGGGTTTATGTGGTCTTTGATAGGATACACATACAAGACGGTTTAAGTATTCACATCGTATGCAATAAATAAATGATAAAACACAAATTCAATCATATGTATTATCCCAAATCATAGTAAATTGATGTGGGTATGATACCACTATTGGGAAATACAGGCACAACGATAGACAACAGAAATAAAAAATATTATCTATCCATATTCCCATAACAGAAAGATTGTGTCAACTACTATGAAATAGAAATGCTGGTTTAACAAGCTTATGCCTAGTCCCAGAGAAAGTCTAGTGACTACAACTTGTTGTAATGAAAATATCTTCTAGTTGCTCTTGGATGGTGTCTGTGCAACTCTTGATCTTCACCATGAACAACAGAATGGAAGGATGTCTATAATAGCTCCTAGTCTCATCATAGACTTTAACCTAACATTATCCTCTTAGTGTCAGACAACAACCTCCTCACCTTTAGAGAAGTATAGATAGACCAACTAGAACTCATAATGTTCTAGTAGAACAAGAAGAAATGATATGTCCCTCTCGTTGGTGTACTAGTCACCAACTTTCTCTCCCATAATTTTTTCTCCTTTGTTATCTTTCCCTTTAGTGGGTAGGACTTGCTTGGGCTCTCGATTGATTACCACAATTAGAGAGGACAATAATTCTCATAGGAAATTGATTTGTACTCTTGGAAGTCCCAATACCCCTCTATTTATCGGAGGGATTAGGGAATGGGTTCCCAATCTGTGTGGGAGTGGAGGGACCGAAAGATCTTGAATTCTTGCAACCCGCAACTCCCAAAATGGTCAGCTGGTAGAAAATTGATCAGTTCACATGCCAAACAGTCGGTTCACTATGCAAAACAGTCACTTGGCCCATTTCCTAATTGCACATGAATTTGAAAAAATCGTCTCCAATTAATACAAACATTAATTCTTTATATCAATAGAATTGATCAAAGGAATGATCAATATATCTCACAAATTTGGGAAGGTTGCTTGAACCTTTGTCCGACCCAACCAAGCTGATCAGTTCACCAGGTGAACCACTTGTCTCGCTCACCTGAGCTGATCGGTTCACCAGGTGAACCGCTTCTCTCGCTCACCTGAGCCGATCGGTTCATCAGGTGAACCGATTGTCTCGCTCACCCAAGTCGATCAGTTCACCAGGTGAACCACTTGTATCGCTCACCCGAGCCGATTGGTTCACCCAGTGACCCAAACAGTTTGTGTGTAATTCATACAGAACTCTAGTCAATTCAATTCCAATCAGTATGACACTCTAAACGACTGTCTCAACACTTGAGCCAATCGTTTGGCATTCTAAGCGATTATCTCACCTTGTTAGTCGATCGGTTGGCAACGTAGTCAACTGATATGTTTCTTAAATTGAATACCTAAACACTTTAGTATTCAATCCAATCATCATTCAAGATTAACCTCCTCTTCAAGATGAGTTCTTATGTGTGTGACCCTATAGGTACCATATCACATTGGAAGTGAATGTCCATAACTAACTTATGACATCAAAAGTAGAGAGCGGTGCCTAGATGCACATCAGTTCTACCCAAGTGAATGGAAAGTTAGAGAACAACTTCGACCTATAATTTGTATAAGGTGTTGTAGTGATGTAAAATTCTTTTGTCTCTGATATCCAGAATGAACTCGAGGCATAGAATCGTCATCCTCTCAATATTCAATCCATGTTTCTTGAACCAAGTGTAGACTGTCTGTGATAATGTGACCTCAATATCATATATTGGTTTACATGTGCATGCACATGTGTTTCTCAATCTCACTTATCAAGTGGCTAGGATATCAAACACCAGTAAGTGGGACAAATCCCATCTACATCACTCACAGTCAGTCCCCATATGTCAAAGCTACCCAATCATCACCTTTATGGAAACCCGTATTTCAAGATTATGTTTGATATTGTCAAAGTATACCCAATGACATGTGCTGAGTGTAGTGACTTTAGGTCTAAGAACCAAAATCACCACCTTCACTATGAGAGATGACTATGACCACCAATCATGATTTGTATCTGTCACTCTCAAGGTGGGTTTATCTGATACACTATTCTCTAACATGTATCGGTGCGCTTGGCTTGATATACCATATCATGACTAATGAGATTCTATTATCAACTAACACACACCCTTGTATACCGTGTTATCAGTGTCTATCTTGTTGGCTAAATTGGACATTATTATAATCCCTTTGTTTTGATGATGACAAACATTTCATTCTTGTGGATCTAACGTGCTACTTGAGTGTTGCAGGAACAAGGTGGATGACAAAACCTTGGAAGATCTATATGCTCAAAATGTATTAATTTCATGATTGTAATAAAATGTAAAAACTTGTATAAATATATAATGTACAAGTACTTGGATATCATGTAAATCAAGTGCTTAGATCTTCCCTATCCAATCACAACACTTAGATAGGTCATCCCCTATAATAGTGTCACAACTGCACACTGATACACACACTTAGTACATAGTTTAAAACATTGAAACAAAGTCATTCTCGGTCGACAAACTTCTTGACCGAGACACTCTCGGTCGACAGTCTTCGCGACCGAGAATGACCCAAGTAGCCATTAGACACAACAGATAAGTTAGTTGGGAGTTGGAATCGAACGTTATACACACTTGCTCCAGACTGTCCCTCGGTCGGCAAAAACTTCGACTTACAGGATTCTTGGTCGACAATTCCTCGACCGAGAAGAGTTCTGTCTGCACTTTTCAAAGTTAATTAACTAGCCATTGCTAAAACAATTAGTGGATACCTAACAGCTAGTTAAGCACTAATAACCCCCTAGAAAGTGTCTAGATCATCCTTAAGAACTCATAGGCCATTCCTATAAATAGGACATGCCTTAGGACACCCAATATACACTTGTGCAACACTTGAGCTACATACTTGCAATTGGCAATCCATTTGTGTGAGCAATTGAGCAACTCCAACACTTTCTATTCATTTCCATTTCTCCAAATTCGTGTCCTATAGGATAGAATCTCCTATCCACAACACTTACACTTTCATATACATTGGTTAGGAGATCAAAATGGTTGATATAGGAAATCAAGCCTTGTGCTACAAGCGGTAATTGTAATTTCCATTTTCTTTCTTGTTCTCTCTTATTGCTTGTACTCTCCTTGCTACTCCTAGGGTTGGAGGCTGCGGATTGGAGAGGGTTTATCTTATCAGGTGGAGAAGGGTCTTCTCGGTGGAGAAGGAGGACTTTGGACTACTTCAAGAAGGTTGTCTCAACGGGAAGCTACTTCAAGAGGAAGGCTACTTCAAGGGGGAGCTTGAAGTTACTTCAAGGAAGGCTGCTTTAAGGTTGGTGAGACTACTTCAAGGTGAAGGCTGTCCAAAGGGTGGTGAAAGTGTTGTAATTTTATGTAACATCCTTGCGAGGTAATAAAATTAAATACTTTCAAAATCCAAATTGGAAACAATTGGGTAGTGGACTGACTCCTTTAGTTTTTGCTAAAGGTGGAGCCACTCTAAACACCTTGCCTCTTTCTCATTATCTCAATTGTGGTTGTTTGAGTTGAATTATTATTAAAACTTTTATAAAACCCTATTCACCCCCCTCTAGTGGTTTTTCATTTGGTATTAGAGTGAGGCTTCAAGGAGATCTAATCGAGTCTTGAAGAATGAAGGGCGGTGGTGTCTACAACCACAAGCAAAGGTAAGGCATGGACCAATCTTCAACAAGCTGTAATTGGTGCTTAGGAACAAGGCACACAACACCTAGCTGTCCATGGAGGTTAAAGAAGGAAGATAAGCATAAAGAATGCCTTATTTCTACAATAAGTGAAGAAGAAGAAGAGGTAAGCCTTTTTTATTTATCAAAAGATGATTTAATTGCTAGCCTCCAAGAAACACATGATAAGTACATTGAGTGCAAGAAGAAATTAAAGAAATCTAATAAAGCAAATGATGAGTTACATGATAATCTTCTTGCTCTCACATATGAAAATGAAGATCTTAAGGAGACATTAAACTTAGCTATTAAATACCATGATATTAAGTTGAAATCAATAGAGGAAAATTGCAATCTTCTCTCTCTAGAAAATATAAACTTGCAAGCCCAAATTAATGATCTTAAAAAACAACCAATCCTATGCAATCATCTAGATTATGATACTATTGTGAAAGAAAGAGATTCTTTAGTATCTAATCTAGATCAAGCAAAGTTAGATATCAAAAGGAGAATGGATGAGATTTCTAAGTTACAACAAGAAGTTAGTAGCTTAAGAAGCAATGATGTTCTTGATAAGATCTTAAATGATTCTCATTGTCAAATTGGAATGAGAGGACTAGGTTACAAGCCTAAAGGAAAATCCTATCAAAAACCTAGTGGGGGAAGGACTCAAGTGCCAAAGACTCAATCTATGTATGTACCTAAAGGCAAGTATACATATGTACCCAAGAACAATCTAGATCAAACTCATAAAAAGAGAAATGAGATTGATTCTATATGTTGCCATTATTGTTTGCGTCTTGGACATTATTCCTTCTCATGTCCTTACAAGAAAAAGGATGTTGAGTTGGTATGGGTTACAAAACCCCCAAACTAAATAGATTAAATTAAGTTGAGATATGACCAAAGACTCTAAATTGTATATCTTCATGTCTATCTCAACTTAACATAATGAGATTAAAAAATGATTCAAGTAATTAAAATTTCTGACTTGAAAATACACATTTTTATATAAACCTGCAAAGACACATCTTTAATAACTTATTTTAGTTTAAGTTCCTAAAACTTAGAGATTTGAATATGATTAGTTGAGATTTGACTCAAATGTTACTTTGATACTTAAATGTTTTATCTCAACTAAACTGAATTTTAAATTGCATAATTGAATTGAAAGTGATCTATGTTTTAATTGCAAATAATTACTGAAAAATGATACAGAAACATTCTCGGACGAGAAAATGTTTGACCGAAAACATTGTCGGTCGAGAATTAGTCGACCGAGCAGGTTACTATTTTTAAGCTTGCAACAATATGATAAAACATGTACAAACAGCAACATTCTCAGTCGAGAAAAACATCAACCGAGATAAATTTGATCAAAGAATAGTTCGACTGAATCAAGTTCTGTTGAACCTGTTTAATTGATCCAGTTTGTTATCAATTTGCTATTAATGATTGATTTAATTTGCAAATCAAGAATGAATCTTGGAGACAAAATTCTTTAAGCTTGCATTGTGACTTATTAAATATACTTTTATCAAACTTGTATACTTTTTGCAATCCTTCTTACAAAATGAATCAACACAGAAATAGTATAGATTGCAAGTTCATTTTTAATTGCTATAATCTCCTACATGGTTTGGCTTAAAATAGAAAATATGAACCATGATTGGTTTAATCAAGGAAATTACTATTTTATCACAATCCACATGGTTTGTCCTAAGTATTCCTTGGTCTATCTATATAAAAACCATGTGTCTTGAAATTTGCTCTTAAATGATGATCATCATTGTATTTCATAAAATTATGGATATGGTTTTACTATTTTCCATTCTTTACTTAGTTTGCCTAAAATAATCTTTGATATATATATACAAACCATGAATGGATATTGTTTTCAAAATGATCATTGCGATTCAGCCTATTACATATAAAGATGATGAAAATGCCATTTTGCATAATAGTAAAACTCTATGGCACAAATGCATCTTGACACAATATATAATGATTATCGTGTGCATGGCTTGTATCATCTCATGTAATAAATGAATGATTTTTACTAGATGACACTATGGCCAACTAAATAGTTTGTTTCTTAGAACAAGAATATTAATATCTTATCTAGCTGTTTGTTCTAAGTAATCAAAAGCAAAATATTGATTTTAAGAACTTGAGATATAAAACTTGTTCTTAATTTATACTCAAGGATGACTGATTCTACAGAGTTAATCTAGAAATAAGTTTTAAAATAAAAGATATGTTTAAGATAAAGAGCTATTTCAAGGCGACATTTAAAATCTATTATAACCAATATCAAGAGCAAGGTACTAAATTCTTATATTGCTTATAAATAAATGATTGAAAGCTGCATTCTTTCTATGAATGAACATGTAGTAGATGTAGCTAAATTGCCTTTTTGCAAGAAAAACAATCACTGTGGATATCACAATTCCTTATTTCATGAAGCACATACATTTTGAAAAATTGCTTAAGAAAATCAAGAACAAAGACTTCATTGTGATGCCTATATTAAGTTTTCAATTGATAAAACTTCTTCAAAATAGGTATCACTCAAAGTGCTTCAAATTGATATACATTTGATCATATTACATAAAAACTTTATGTTTCACATATTAATGTGTAACTCAATGAGAGTGCTCAAATAGGAAATCTACAAAAATTGCCTCTTGGTTAAAATCAAGTTTGACCAAGGGGCACCCAGGTCGAAGTCAAGGTTGACCTAAAATAAGCTTGACCAAATGCTTATTTGTAAATAATTTTCTTACACTTAATCTTAGTATATTGAAAACAAGATTTTAGTGCATAGTTCTCATAAAAAGTTCACTTATTATGATCTAATATTTATTATGACCTTAGAATCCTTAAATTATCTTGATTAAGGGGGAGCTCACAAAAACTATCTTGACTATAAGATTTAGAAAGAGCTTACAAAATTTGAAACAAGTTATGACCTTAGTATCTTTAAAGTAATTTTGGAGCCTACTACATGTATGAATATAATGGAATTCTCTAAAAAAATCTAGGCTTAACATTATGTGTATTTGGTTAGAGATACATTCATGTACTCTAAGCTTAAAAGATTCTCATATCAATTCAAAGCTTCACATCCTTTGCAAATGATTGAGAAATAAATTGTGGCTAAATTTGACAATAAGTGGTTTGCATCCCTTGTTTTTAAAACTAAATATCTTATTAAGGGGGAGCATCTAATTATCAAATTAAGGGGGAGTAATAAAAGTCATACTTAATGATTATCTTGGTTATCTTTTTGAAATGACAAAGGGGGAGAAATAATATAAAATTAAAAATATAAAATGAGTTTCATAATTATTCGGCCAGCACACACTTGCAAACAAGAGAACGACTACAAAAGGTAAACTTCTGGTATGAAACTCATATGATTTACATTTCCTTATTTTATATTTTGGAAATGTTTGTCATCTTCAAAAAGGGGGAGATTGTTGGATAAATTGGACATTATTATAATCCCTTTATTTTCATGATGACAAACATTTCATTCTTGTGGATATAACGTGCTACTTGAGTGTTGCAGGAACAAGGTGGATTACAAACCCTTGGAAGATCTATATGCTCAAAATGTCTTAATTTCATGATTGTAATCAAATGTAAAAACTTGTACAAATATATAATGTACAAGTACTTAGATATCATGTAAATTAAGCACTTAGATCTTCCCTAGACAATCACAACACTTACATAGGTCATCCCCTACAATAGTGTCACAACTGCACATTGATACACACACTTAGTACATAGTTTAAAACATTGAAACAGAGTCATTCTCGGTCGACAAAGTTCTTGACCGAGACACTCTCGGTCGACAATCTTCTCGACTGAGAATGACCCAAGCAGCTGTTAGACACAACATACAAGGTAGTTGGGAGTTGGAATCGAACGTTATACACACTTTCTCCAGACTATCCCTCGATCGACAAAAACTTTGACCGACAAGATTCTCGGTCGACAATTCCTCGACCGAGAAGAGTTTTGTTTGCACTTTTCAGAGTTAATTAACTAGCCATTGCTAAAGCAATTAGTAGATACCTAACAACTAGTTAAGCACTAAGAATCCCCTAGAAAGTGTCTAGAACGTCCTTAAGCACTCATAGGCCATTCCTATAAATAGGACATACCTTAGGACACCCAATACACACTTGTGCAACACTTGAGCTACATACTTGCAATTGGCAATCCATTTGTGTGAGCAATTGAGCAACACCAACACTTGCTATTCATTTCCATTGCTCCAATTTCGTGTCCTATAGGCTAGCATCTCCTATCCACATCACTTACACTTTCATATACATTGGTTAGGAGATCAAAACGCTTGATATAGAAAATCAAGCCTTGTGCTACAAGCGTTAATTGTAATTTCCATTTGCTTTCTTATTCTCTCTTATTCCTTATACTCTCCTTGCTACTCCTAGGGTTAGAGGCTGTAGATTGGAGAGGGTTTATCTTCTCAGGTGGAGAAGGGTCTTCTTGGTGGAGAAGGAGGACTTTAGACTGCTTCAAGAAGGTTGTCTCAACGGGAAGCTACTTCAAGAGGAAGGCTACTTCAAGGGGGAGCTTGAAGTTACTTGAAGGAAGGCTGCTTCGAGTTGGTGAGACTACTTCAAGGTGAAGGCTGTCCAAAGGGTGGTGAAAGTGTTGTAATTTTATGTAACATCCTTGTGAGGTAATAAAATTAAATACTTTCAAAATCCAAATTGGAAACAATTGGGTAGTGGACTGACTCCTTTAGTTTTTGCTAAAGGTGGAACCACTCTAAACACCTTGCCTCTTTATCATTATCTCAATTATGGTTGTTTGAGTTGAATTATTATTAAAACTTTTATAAAACCCTATTCACCCCCTCTAGTGGTTTTTCATATCTACCTTCTACAGTATTAACCGATAAGGGACATAATAAGAATGCACATACTCTTATCACCCGTATGATCTCATTGTTCAAGTCACATACTTGCAAATATACCTCATTGAATATTTCCATTTTTTATACATTCATGATGTTTCCTCATTATTTCATAACTTAATGAAACAAGATGAATTGGAAGCTTGCCTTTTTTATTATTATTAATCAAACCCTTTATTTTTTATGCCATGTTATCATCATGCCATCTTTGAATAATACTATTCCTTAGGTTATTCTACAAAATTACCTAATTAAGCCATCATTCATTCTTATAAGTTAAAGGAATAAACATTTTTGAAAATTGTATAATTATAATTTATTTTGACATAGAATATAGGTAATTAATCATAAACATATCATTACAAAATGTTTTATATTTTTTTACCATGTACATGAGCACATATGTGTTTAAATAACTGTAATTATAACATCTTTAGGTAATATTATAATTTCTCCAAATTGTCATCCTCTCTCTAATTCTTCTTTATTCAAAAGTAATTTTCTCTTTCCCCTAATTACGTAAATTTCCTTATCTACTTTAACGCTGACCATCCTATAATCTCTCCCAAATTCCTCATCTCTCCTCCATGTATTTGTCACATATAATATTTCACTAATATAATGAAAGTATAAATAAAATTGGTTCCTCATGTAGATAGAGCCTATGCATAGGCAATTATTTAATTTGGCATGTATATGTACATTACATCCTTACACCAAGTCCATCTAAACTCAAAACTATAAATGTTGATAAAGTTATGGTGTCATAAGATTCAATTAGAAAGAGCAATGTTATATAATAAATAACTATATGAATATAACACACATATAGTTATTTTTATTTTCAATTTTATTAATAGAAGAAAATTATAATAAAATGTATTTTTTATATATTTTACGTGCATCGACACATGTCTGTTTACTATTACTATAAAAAGAGTGAGTATGTTTCACTAATTACAACAATGCCACCATCCAATTACAAAGAAACATTTCCAAAATGCTAAACTCTCCTTACCTCTCTTTACTTTTTCCTTTTTTTAAGTCTTTTGCTTTTATTTGCTCTTTCCTTCCACAAAAACCAATGGAAACCCATCAGTCCACTCTTAACACCCCTCGCTCACCACATCCCCCATTCATCTCTGAAGAGTAACTTCCCTTCTCTAACCCACTTGTGGGTAGGGCTGTCAATGAGGATGATATTATCCCTTTACCCTTTATTCATACCATGTAGGGTAAGGGTAAGGGTCAAGGTTTCTGTTACCCATTTCTCATTTAACCTTTTTACATTTCTCCGTCACATTAAAAGGGGAGGGTATAGTATGGGCAGTATCCATACCCTTTTACCCTCATTTATTTAACAAATATATATAACTATATAGAAGCTACTAGTTCAATTTCCACTTTATTTTCTTCAATATGAAAGATTTTGGGATGTGGCTTGCTTCCCACCCCCTCTCACACTCAAATTCTTATAGTATATTATTATTAAATGTTGAACTAGTTGATAGGATCGAGGAACAATGAGAAAAGGATGACCACACCACTTTAATATAAGTTATGTTTGAAACAATATCTAAACATATTATGCAAGTATAACATTTTCTTATTTATATTCATATTTGTGAAAATATAAGTCGAGAAATATGTGACTTAATCTTTATCACCCTACACACCACCTTAAAATAAATTAGATGTTTATTAAATTCTTTAAATAAAAAACTTACCTGTTTATCCTTTACCCTCTGCGGAAGAGGGTAAGGGTAAGGGGATGGTAAGGAGATTGCCAAGAAGGGTAATTACCCTTATCCACTACCCTCTGGAGGGTAAGGGTAAGGGAAGAGCCTTACCCTCTCCATGCCCTTCCCATTACTTCCCTACTTGCGAGATTCTTTGTTTTCCCAAAACTAAAACTGATGAGGAACGTGTTAAATTTTTCATCTTTAACTTCACTATTTATTTCACAATTCCTTACTATGAGGGAATCTCCCTTCGTTTTACATTCTAGAAGTTCCAAATTTAAATGGGCTCATCATTACCAAAGGCAGTCACATGTTGCATGAGACAATAGGGCTGTAAATGGGGAGGATATGGGGAGGGTAAGGGCTTACCCTTATCCTTACCCACCAAGTGTGGCGGGTAAGGGTATGGGTAATTCCCCACTCCACCGATATCCTTACCCTCCCCTTACCCTTACCCTCTTACCCATAGGGTAAACGGGGAGGGTAAGGGTGAAGCGAGGAATTTTTATGTCTTCCAAAAGTTTGTTCTTATATTATCAATAATGGTTTGCCTAATATATTTATACATTTTATTGACATGTCAAGATGCTCTATAATGTATATTAACTACTCAACATGATTCTATTCACAAGGCAAGGATTGTTCATGTAAAAAAAGTAGTACTCCTAATATTAATGTATGAACAAATAACTCACACCCAAAAGAAAACGATGCTATACAAAAATGATATTATATGACAATATAATATAAAAGTTGTTGTAAATGGTGTTGCATACACAATCAAGTTAGCTACATAAGAGATAGATAAGAGTATCATGTATTGTATCAAATGATGACCGCATAATATTAAATAATACATAGACTTAAACATCACAATGACTATATATTTAACATATTTTACATAAGTCTTGGCGGGTAGCGGGTTAGAGGGTATGGGTAATGGCTTACCCTTACCCTTACCCACTAAGGTAGCGGGTTAGAGGGTAGCGGGTAAGCGGGTAAAGGATAAGAAAATCATTTACCCTTACCCTTCCCCTATAGGGTATGGGTAAAGGGTAAACGGGTTAACCCTTACCCATTGACAACCCTATGAGACAACCTCCTTAGGCTCTAATTTGTTTGTCGTAGATGACCCAGAAAATTTATAAGCTGGAGTTCCTCATGTAGTTTTTCATGATCGGTTTAAAATGAGTACTGGACCTTGAGTTTCGTGATTTAACTAAATCCCCATTTATCTCTCCCTCTTTGTGCATCTCTCCCGGGACACGAAATCTCAAGTCAACAACTTCCCAACACCTTCCCCCTTTAATTGCTCCCACGAAATCCATCTGCACCCCACTCTCCCCTTTAACTCCCACTATGCCATAGTGAAATGCAACTCCCATTGTGCCATCGTGAAACGGAACTCCCATTATGCCATTGTGAAAAGCAAAACAAAAAACTTTGATAAAAAAAAAAAACTTGAAACTTCCCCATCGCAACTCCCATAATTTGTTCCACTTTTTTGCTATTTGAATTCCTTTATACCCCTCCCTTTTCAATTACAGTTACGATGGTAATCTGTCATTTATCGGTGGCAACTTAAGCCATCCATTCGCCTATATAAGCCTAAGGTGATTCGAACCTTAACACGCAAAACCAATTCGGTTGTAGTGGTTCTTCCCCAATGGGGGGTCCATCGAAGCTGCGTGATGTCCTTGACTCGGCTCGTGCTTCAAAGCGCCGCCGCCAACAGCAGTCCATCCCTCTAGATATTCTCTCCGAGATACTCTCCCGCCTGCCTGTAAAAACCCTCTTGCAGCTGCGATCTGTGTGTCGCGATTGGTGCCGTCACATTACAAGCGATCAACATTTCAAGAATCTTCACTTCGAACGTTCCAAGGCTCGGCGTGAGATTGGAATCTACATGTACGACGTGAATCAATGCCGTCCCAAGGAAGCCATCTTCTGCTTGATGGATCGTCAATGGCCCATTCTACGTGCCGCCACCCATCGTACGGTGAGAAGGGTGCTGCAGTTCCCGTTCGAGATCGGGACGGGGGAGTTGCAGTTCTGCTGTGGGCTGTGGCTGGCAAGTCGAGGTATGTCTAATTCTGAAATAGTGATCGTCAATCCTGCGACGAGGGAGATGGTACGCCTCCCCAGCCACCCGCCCGGAGCATAGTCACAATATATTCCGACTTTTTTAAAAAGTCGCGTTTTAAGACGTATCAAACGGAGGAATAATTCCCAATTTGAACATAGTCACAATATATTACGTTTTATTCCCGTATTATTCACAAATTTGACATTTTCTTCCCGTTTTCTACTTTTTTAATGTACTTCTCATTTTATATTATTTAAGACTAACTTGATTTGAGTGTGTGTATATATATATATGCGTGTTTGTATATGTAAATACACACACACATATATGTATGTATGTGTTATATATGTTGCAATAGATGTATAGATATGTACTTATATATTGTGCACATGTTATATATATGTGCAATACACACACACATATATATATATGAATCCTCCGATCTTTCGTCGAATTTTTCCCGAATCATTGACCGAATTTTTACCGTACGTTGACCGTATTTTTACCGTACGTTGACCGTTTTTTACCCGAATGTCCCGCATAATTCCCGAATCCCGTATTTTTCAGTTCGACCGAACTTATCCCGAATACCGAATTTGTGACTATGGCCCGGAGGATATGAAGATCCCTCCTCCCGTTTTGCTATTGGTTGTACAGGCGCCGGCGGGGTGGTGAAAGTCGTGGCCTCTACCTACCAAATAGACGATGGTGGTATTAAATTCCATGTCTTTAATCCCGGTAGCAGCGCCCCATGGAGAGAGGCGAAACGGCTTCCCGGTGCCTGGAACAGAACAAAGTTTATCGGGTATGAGTGCTCACGCGTTTCTGTGAACGGGACAATATATTGGCCCGTCGTTCAGAGTGATGATAGTCGAGTCGTGTTAATAACGATCAGCTTAGAATTGGAGCAAGTTGGCTCTCCGATACGGATTCCCCCCTTTAACTGTTCAAGTGATATCGGTTTGTTGGACATAGACGGTCGGCTGGGGATTGTGGGAACCACCTATCCTCGTCATCGCTCCGACTATAGCATTCTCCAGGTGTGGCTCTGGGATGCTGATGTCAATAATCCACACTCCGTCGTCGACCAATTTGCTTCTGGCCGGTGGGAAAAGATCCACGAAACCAGTCGTTACAAGGGTACAGCTGTACAGCAATTTGTATACATTGGGGATGGCAACATTCTATTCACTGATTTTTCTGGCAGATTGTTGTTTATCAACATATGGAGAAATACATCTTGTTTCAAGAAGGTAAATGTCATGCCAGCTTTCACAGACGACAATGATGACGATGATGGAAGTGACAATGATGGAATTAGTGAAGGCGATAGTGGTGAATATGATGAAATCGATATGCAAGGGACAAAGAGAAAATGGTTGTCTATGAGAAGGTATTTTAGAAAAGGTGTGTTACATCAGCCAGCTTCTTCTGTTAAACCGCAATTCTGCGTGTACCATGAGAGCTTACTGTCATGGTAACTAATATTTTCCGTTTCACTTAAAGTTTTATAACGTGATTGCCTGATACGGTAGAGATTAAACATTCAGTTATAGATTAGCCACTTCTTTGAAGAAAAAAAAAATTACAGTTACGGATCTTTCCTCACCATTATCTACCGTCAAAATACAGGAATGAATATAAATTAATTTATTATCTTGGATTCAAATAAGGACTCACTCCCCTTATGCCGTCGTTAGAAGAAAAAGAAACGAGCTTCAACCAAATTCTTATTCCGGATATGTATAATAGAAGGTTACAATAAATAGGAGATAGGGGAATACATCTTAATTTTTTAATTTTAATCTCATACTATATTTCGTTTAAACGATCTCCCTACCTTGATCTTATCTTTTTTGTTCCTAAACTTCTTAACAACATTATAACACGCTTTGTACGTTCAGTTTGTTAAACAAAAGCTCGTGTTGTTGACTCAAGGTCAATTATGTCAATGTTGACTCACGTCTAAATTGACTAAACCCGTGTTTTGATAATGACTAACCAGTCCACATATTGGTGTCTAATGTCTCTACTTGAGTGATTTCAGATTAGGTATAGACACACTCCAAATGTCCTAACTTGCACATATCAAATTGGAGAAAAGACAAGTCAAAGTCATACAAGTGCACGTTTTTGTAATATGATGTATATCCATTAGAATCATGTTGTAAATCACTTGTAATGATTGTATGACTTGTAATTAAGCTTAGAAAAATATCAGGAATACTTAGATCAAATATTAGAGCACTTTAGATGCAACTTTGAAAATCATTTACAGGCACTTGATCGGTCTATTTTCCCACCCTAAAACTCGACCGATCCACCTGGATTGATTTTCTGAAGATTGAATCGGTCCAGTTTCCCACCCTGAAACTCGACCGATCCACCTTGGCTGATTTTCTGAAGATTGCATCGGTCGAATTGTGCACTCACAGAACTCGACCGATTGGGAAGTGGGCTACTTGATCGGTCCAGTTACACCCATTGAAACTCGACCGAATGCACTGTACGTAAAAGTGCAAAAAAGTGTTTCTAGCCGTTGTGGAGTTGCAACAAATGAAAATAGATCTGTTGCAATCCACAAAAACAGCTAGTTTTCATTCACAAGTGTTCCCAAAGGCTAAGAGGCATCCCCATCTATAAATAGGACCCCTTGGGCTTCATTCCAAGGTTGAGCATTCACTATGAAGGTTCCTATTCTATAGTTGAGTGATCCTACAGCCTTCTCTCTCTCTCTAAGCTTAATCGCTTGCTACATCTATTAGAGTGAGTAGGAAATCTGTAAGAGAGCTAGTCCTACATGTATATCTTGTGAGGCTCTCACTTCCACCACCTCCACTTCTCTCATTTGCAATCATAAAGATGAAGGTTCTCTCTCTTGTCCAAGAGAGGTGAAGAAGAACAAGGGAAGGAGTCCCTTGGTGAAGATCAAGGCTGAAGGCTTGGAGCTAGAGTGGGTAAGCCCTTGGAGAAGGCAGAAGACTCAAGCTCAAGTGGGTAAGACCTTGGTGAAAGCTTCTCCGAGTGAAGGTGAGGTCAAAGGCAGAAGATCCAAGAAGAGTGGGTAATTCCTACAAGGCTGAAGACTTGGGCAAGAGTAGGTAAATCCTTGGAAGAAAGGCGGAAGACTATTGCAAAGTGGGTAAGTCCTTGGTAAGGTTGAAGACTCTTTGTATTGGATAGGTAAGTCCTTTGTTTGGTCATGCATTGTATGTCTTATGAATGAATATAAGAGTGCAATAGTTTAGAAGTCCTAGAGGTTGACCTCTCTAGGAAAGTGGACTGACACACTTCTAGTTTGAAGTGTGGAACCACTCTAAATATCTTGTCTTTTGGTGCATGTTCAATCTCTCTTATCCTTGCTATGCATGATTTTGTTGCACTCAAATTGCCTAATTAGCAACCTTATCTTGTCATATATTTTGAAGGTTTAATGAGTTTTGGTTAAGTGCTTTCAGCTCTATTCACCCCCCCCTCTAGAACTTCTAATCACCAATCTAGGATCCAATAAGTAGTATCAGAGCAGGTCTTCTCCAAGCATACTTCCACAAGTAGGAGAATATGGGTGATTATGAAGATGGGCAACCTTCAAAGAGAGAAATAGAAGGACACAAGAGAGAAAAAGGGATCACAAAGGCTCCATCAACAAACGAAAAGCACTAGTGGAAGATCTAGTGAATGTGAAGATGGAAGATGCCATTGCGCCCTCAAGACAAGCTCAATTAAAGATTTAAATGAGGTAAATCCAAGTGTTGAGATTCTAACCAATTATTATCTTAGTCAACTAAATGCTTCTAAATTTGCAAATACTAGCTTGCTTGATAAGATTAAATTTTTAGACTCTCAACCTTCTATGACTACTTCATTTATAGAGCTTGCTACTACTATTGTTTCTCTCTCTATTGTTTCTTATGCTCTTAAATGTGCTTATGAGGGTCAAGAGCTTACTTTGCAAGGAATAAAATGTGTAGATAAAGTTTATCCTTCAAAGATTACTTGTCTTGCATATGAACTTGCTTCCTTGCATAGTAGTGTAATTGCTCTTGACCCTCATACTATCTTTTCTTATAGAGAGAAAGTTTTTGATGCTCTATCTTGTGATAAAGCTTCTTATATGACCAAAGATGTTTGCTTAGAAATCTATCTTGTTCATTCTAGAGATGATATGAATCTATTGTGTTTTACCTTTACTACTCTTATGCATGACAATCATAGTTTGAGATCTTCTTTGCAAAGATTCTTAGGTGATAAAAAGAATCTTAATCAAATCCTAAACCATACTACCAAACAAATGGGTAGAGATGGCATTGGACTTGACTGTAGTCAAGGGAACAACAAAGATAAAGGACCTCCTTTATTCCATGGAGAATCCTCTAGTTCCAAGACTATGGGCACATGCAACTACTGCAATGAATTTGGTCATTATTCTAATTGTTGTCCTTTTAGGAAAGCACCCAAGAGCAATAGGACTTGGGTTGCTAAACTAACCCCTCCGGACCCAAAAATATGATTGGGGACCATTTCATCTTTTTTCTTGTAGGTACCTGCAAATGGATTGACTTCAGCTATTGAATTGCAAATTAACTTCTCAATCCACATGAAAGAAGAAAGGTGAGATGTGTAGAGGGTGACAACAAGTGGAAAAAGTAATGGTAAGCACAAAGGTAAATGTTTCGTTGCGTATAACCATTTCTAACTTGTTTTTGTCAAGTTAGTGTGCACTATACATATGGTTTTTGAGTCAAAAGTGGTATTTTGTGATTCTCTTCACACTCTTGCTCAAAAACTATTTCTAATGCTTCTATAGTGCATTACTAACTTACTTAGACATGTTTGGATATGGTCTGTATTTTTAACACGCCTTTAAATATGATTTTATGAAATATATGTGCTTTTTGACAGCTGCTCTGTCGGTCGAGTTTTCCCTAGTAAAACTCGACCGATAGGCACCAATGGGTGTTGCCAATAGCTGTCATCGGTCGAGTTGTCCATGCACAGAACTCGACCGATAACACTGTGCATAGAATATACATTTGGCTTATTGGATGAGAATTTCTCTCTCAACTACATTTTCTCAACCAATAGCCTTATTCTTTGGCACTCTCATTTGGTACCTTTATATATGCATATTTCCATGTTCTAAATTGCCTATCTTGCTTACAACTCTATCTCTCTAATTGCTCTAAATTGGTATATCTATATCTTGCAATTACTTGCTTTGAGTTATTTTGCAGGTTTTGATGATGATCTCTTTGGATCTCTTGGTTGTGTCTAAAAATTGCTTCCATTGTACTCTAACTTGCTACATCTCTATAGGTTTATATCTCATTTCGATACAACCTTGAGGTTCATAGGGGTAATCATCTTATGGTAAGGATGCATATCTGTTGAGTTATATCCTTTCATACTTCTAAAATTACATATCTCTTTGTTTGGATATATCTCTACATCTACTCATAGCTTGCTCTTTGACTTGTGTATCTTTTGGTATCTCTTGCTATGATCTATATCCTACTAGTAGTCCTAACTTGTGATATCATCTACTAGTACTTCATACATGTAGTTCTAACCCTGTTTATTATTGGAATATTTGCTCATCTATATGCTATGCTTGTATCTTGTCTCATACATGCTCAAGATTGTTCCTTGAATTGCATATCTACTATCTTGAGTTGCTTGCATAACATTGTGATGCAGGGTACATAGAGCTACATTATATGTAGAAATTGGAGTATTTTTGGATTTTATGAAAATTTTGCTCCAGTTTCAGTTTTTGGTGCAAGACTAGTGTTTTTCATGCAGAAACTACCTTCTAAACAAGACTCATGCTTTGTGATGAGCTCTGATGGTTTTTGGTCAAATGCCATCATCTTGAGGGTCAAAATTGTGTTTTATTATTTTTCTGCAATACTTTATCTTGCTTTTTGGGTTGTTCAAGTTTATGTTTTAACTTGCTTTTCTTTATATGCTTGGACAAGCCCCTATCTGTGCTCTTCTACTCTCCTTATATATATTTGTGTTATCTCCTTTCTCTTTAAACAAGTGATGTTTCTTATTTTCTTCATAACCCCACTTTTTGAAATGACAAAGGGGGAGAAAGATATGTCTTCTTTTAAAAGAGGAAGAAGGCATGTCTTACATGAAGAGGAGAAGCATGTTCATGTAAAGGGAGAAGGTAAAGGGGAGAAGACATATATGTGTAGAACATATATGAGTAGAAGACATAGTATTCTATAAATGTTATGAAAGCTAACCATGCAGGAGAAATAGCATCAATTGAGGGGGAGTATGAAAACTCCATGCGCATCAATTGAGGGGGAGCATATGAACTCAATCCCATTGAAACCCCTAGGTTTCTCCAAAGGTATGAATTTACTTTAAAGCTTTCAATACATTTATGGAATGGTTTGTCATCTTCAAAAAGGGGGAGATTGTTGACTCAAGGTCAATTAGGTCAATGTTGACTCACGTCTAAATTGACTAAACCCGTGTTTTGATGATGACTAACCATTCCACATATTGGTGTCTAATGTCTCTACTTGAGTGATTTCAGATTAGGTATAGACACACTCCAAATGCCCTAACTTGCGCATATCAAATTGGAGAAAAGACAAGTCAAAGTCATACAAGTGCACATTTTTGTAATATGATGTATATACATTAGAATCATGTTGTAAATCACTTGTAATGATTGTATGACTTGTAATTAAGCTTAGAAAAATATCAGGAACACTTAGATCGAATATTAGAGCACTTTAGATGCAACTTTGAAAATCATTTACAGGCACTTGATCGGTCGAGTTTCCCACCCTAAAACTCGACCGATCCACCTGGACTGATTTTCTGAAGATTGAATCGGTCCAGTTTCCCACCCTGAAACTCGACCGATCCACCTTGGCTGATTTTCTGAAGATTGCATCGGTCGAGTTGTGCACTCACAGAACTCGACCGATTGGGTAGTGGACTACTTGATCGGTCCAGTTACACCCATTGAAACTTGACCGAATGCATTGTACGGAAAAGTGCAGAAAAGTGTTTCTAGCCGTTGTGGAGTTGCAACAAGTGAAAATAGATCCGTTGCAAGCCAAAAAAATGGCTAGTTTTCATTCACAAGTGTTCCCCAAGGCTAAGAGGCATCCCCAGCTATAAATAGGACCCCTTGGGCTTCATTCCAAGGTTGAGCATTCACTATGAAGGTTCCTATTCTATAGTTGAGTGATCCTACAGCCTCCTCTCTCTCTCTCTAAGCTTAATCGCTTGCTACATCCATTAGAGTGAGTAGGAAATCTGTAAGAGAGCTAGTCCTACATGTATATCTTGTGAGGCTCTCACTTCCAACACCTCCACTTCTCTCATTTGCAATCATGAAGATGAAGGTTCTCTCTCTTGTCCAAGAGAGGTGAAGAAGAACAAGGGAAGGAGTCCCTTGGTGAAGATCAAGGCTGAAGGCTTGGAGCTAGAGTGGGTAAGCCCTTGGAGAAGGCAGAAGACTCAAGCTCAAGTGGGTAAGACCTTGGTGAAAGCTTCTCCGAGTGAAGGTGAAGTCAAAGGCGGAAGATCCAAGAAGAGTGGGTAATTCCTACAAGGCTGAAGACTTGGGCAAGAGTAGGTAAATCCTTGGAAGAAAGGCGGAAGACTCTTGCAAAGTGGGTAAGTCCTTGGTAAGGTTGAAGACTCTTTGTATTGGATAGGTAAGTCCTTTGTTTGGTCATGCATTGTTTGTCTTATGAATGAATATAAGAGTGCAATAGTTTGGAAGTCCTAGAGGTTGACCTCTCTAGGCAAGTGGACTGACACACTTCTAGTTTGAAGTGTGGAACCACTCTAAATAGCTTGTCTTTTGGTGCATGTTCAATCTCTCTTATCCTTGCTATGCATGATTTTGTTGCACTCAAATTACCTATTTAGCAACCTTATCTTGTCATATATTTTGAAGGTTTAATGAGTTTTGTTTAAGTGCTTTCAGCTCTATTCACCCCCCTCTAGAGCATCTAATCACCCATCTAGGATCCAACACGTGTCAGATTTTCTATTTGCTGATTGGAACAACTAAATTGCACTCTATTTCTTCTTGGCCATAGAATAAAGAGGAACGTAGGCATTTACCTTTTCTTGTAATTGTTATGTTAAAAATTATCAAGTTAGAATATTACCAACACACCACCACATGCCTAAACAATTGTGATATCCTCCCACCGAGCACCGGAAGAGGGTAAAGCACACTCACTCTCAGTTTACCTAACATTCAAACAAAACCCACATTCTTACCTTCTAAAAATGGATGTGTACCACACCGCTCTACCACCACTACACTCACTAAAGTACACCAATTTTTAGCTGATGCCAGTGGTCAGATATCATTAAATCATATAATCAATATCCTCTTGCTACTTCCACTTCCAACCGCATCGTGTTACTACTTTGGATTCTATGTGCTGGTGTAAGACAGACTTTAGACGCCCTTTGTACTTTGTTCGCTGTGATTTTAGTTCCACACGAAATCTAACAATAATAGGAACAACATCTGTTACTATTGTGGAAGACCATCTCCCTATTGACGATTACATGATTGCTGAATGCTACTTTTGTCTCCTCTATATTTTTGTTGAAATCTTTATGTCATTGCAACTTGCGGCTTCGACATTCACTTCTTTGGGATTTACTTGAATGTAAGAACTTCCGGATTTGAACATATATCAATCTGCATATCAATGATGACACAACCAAACATTGTAGGCCAGTGTTCTGCATTATAACACCATTAACATGGAACCGTTAATGTAGGGCTATCCAAGCTTTTTTAATAGCATCAAAAGGTCACAATGTTAGCTAGGTGCAGGTCACTGATTGCTACTTCTGTAGGACAACCACTGCAATAGAAAAGGAGGACATGAATGATGACCATATTTGATTTGATATCATTCAAGGATGTAGCTGGCAACAAATGAGTTGAGGTGGTAGTTTTTTTTCTTCTGTAAAACATCAAATTGGTATGATGATTTGATCAAATGCTGCCTGTGGGAAGAGGCATGAACCTATGTGGATCTTCGAGGCCCAAGCACAAGCACCGAAGGGATAATACTACTGGGCAAGGTGTATTGTTTCCATAAAAACCAGAGCGTCATTGATAAGTGTGTGGTTTGAAAAAATGCAGTGTGGCGTTGAACTTACTAGTTTCTATATGTCGGGTAGGGCTGTAAATGAGTAGGATGTGGTTCGCGTATGGTCATATTCATAACTGTAACTATTTAGTTAAGCGGTTATAGACCCGCTTTGTCAAAATTTATACCCGTACCATATCCATATCTGCATAATCGCTAGTTATAGATGGGTAATTGGGTATATGGTTATGGATAAGCTTGTTAGAAGAATACACCACAAACTTTTAATATAACAAATTACCATGCTTATATGGGTAGGTATGAAAAAATATCATTCATGGCATAGATGAGAGAGGAGCAGAACAAGAGAAAGACTTTATGGTCTTCTCAATTTCATAAAATGTACGTGTGTGGCTATGAGAATGCATTAATAAATGTGTTTATTCTACTATTACAAGGTACTTTTATTTTCTAGAGGTGAGTAGTATAATAAAGAACATTACCTTCTAATATAAATATTTACTATTACAAGATACTTATACTTACTATATACAATATGCTCCATTACATTTTAATATAAATCATTTACATAAAAATATAATTAAGTGGGTAAATGGGTATACGAGATACGGGTATATAAATAACCATAACCTCACCATGTGAGAGGCGGATACATAGATATAAGGATAAGAGATTATATGGTTATAAAAATTTATACCCATGACAGATTTAGAGGGTGTGGGTTTGAAGGTATGCGGGTATATCCATACCTATTTACAACCCTAATGGCGTGTACGTCAATTGTAAATTTGATTTGTTTGACCTATATTTTAGTATTGTAGTGTCATATTATATTAGTCTGTTACATGATCATATCCTATTATATTTTATAACTTGCTCTATGTAAAGTATGAAAGTGGCTTTCACAATATTACATTAATATGAGCCAACAATGTTTGTTAGCATATATCTACGTCCTATATAGTAATTGATTGGCGATATCCCATAATTTCTAAAGTACAGACATGTACATTTGCATCAGACATATCATCACCTTATCTTACTTTCCGTGACTGGTTTTATAAGTGTTATGGGCTTTGGTTAATATTTCTTGGTGAAAGAAAACAGCTGGATATAACCATCATGATTTACAAAACTCTAGAAGGTTAGTATGCATCACCAACCAGTCATCTACATATGACTATGACTTTAAATAGGGTTTTTGCATTTATCACCCAAAAAGTCAACTATCAAAATAACTTTCAATAACATGCAATTATTAAAGTGGTGTGAGTTGGCTAGGTAATGAATAGTAGATTTTTTTTACTATAATAAATTCAATAGTGAGAATTGTGCATTATCAAATTTTTAGTACTTGCACAATAAAACATGTAGAAATTGAATTTGTAATGTGTAGCAATATCATTGTCAAACTAATTATTCATTCATTTATTTGTTCATTTTCACAAATATACATATATAGAGAGTGAGTTTGTTAAAAGAATCATCGATTAATGGTTTGCAATCAATCATGAAAAAAAAATCTGTATGTAAAGTACCTTTGGTCATGACTGAGACAGATTGACTTCTGTTTCTTTATATAAGGAGAAATTTTAGAATGCAACATAAATGTAGGATTAAATTTTCAATCACCATAATTAAAATGTTTCAAAACTTTATACTTAAAAAATGGCTTCATTCTTGTTCTCATAGAAAATGAGTTTGTAGATACAATCGAAACTATGGTATACACTTTACATATAAACTTTAAACTTGTACACATTTTAATATCTTCACATGAGTGACTATGTGAAAATTTAACGCCAAAATATCTTCATGAAAATATTACTAAAAAAAGTCATATGGTAATCTCATATCCAACTCTTAGTAGTTTTTATGACACTGTTAATCGTATTTTTATATATAAAAATAAATTAAAATTGTATTAAGTATTTATGCAAATTGTGACTTGATTTTTTTGTTATAATGTGACTCGTTCATGTGCATGTGTGAACGCCATCCTTTTTCCTTGAACTATACATCGACGTACTCATCTTAGAGCTCTTATTCCATCATCCCTCCACAACAAGATCAACTATTCTTTTCTTAATGTACTACCCTCTTATAGAAATTTTCATTTTTTATGGAAAGCCTATTTTTATTGAGAATGCTTTCAAAATTGGTACATATGTACCATTGCTTATTTTCACGGATGCAGAGGCTCTTACAGTCTTCTATCCTTGAAATTTGAAGGTGAGTTTTACGTTGTAATTTGGATGAAGTTTTGTTGTTGGACATTATTTTATGTGATTTGAAAAATACATTTTCAGTTCAAACAATGTTTTGAGTTCGGTTTTCTTTTTTATATGGAGGTGTTCTTATAATGATGTTCATGTTATATTTTTTACCTTCTTCCCCTATTATTGTTTAGGTTTAAGTTTCCTTATCGTGACAATTTTTTTATGATATAATAAAGAAAATTATTTACTATTAACAGGAATAAAGATGTGAGCCCTCTCTACTACATCTTTAACATTATTTTTTTGAATGACACATCTTAATGCACTCGTTCTTCGTTCAGCAAAGGTGATATTTTTGGTGGGCATGAAAGGTTAGATGACTATGATTATCTATTATCACATGAATCATAAAATGTTATTGGTCACTAAATACACAACGATATACATCGTAAAAGTTGTTCTTTTTGATAGTTTGAGATATTATGCCAAGAAGACATAATATCTCAGTGGGCATAGTTTCTTTGTTATCGGGTATGCTACAGACACTTGCACACCAAATCACAATTATTAACCTGGTGGATTACTTTTTGAGATATAGTGTGTACGTCAGGTAACACGTAGATGACATCTGATAGTCATTTTCAATGATCTTTCTTTGTCCAATGTTAATTTTGCATGATCTAACATCATTGTACAAGTATAGAACTTCCATTATTGTGGGATTATCCTGACAATTGGGTTAACGTTATGGATTTCCATCAATAGAGAACTCAGCTCCAAGTGCAACATCCAACAAACGATCCACTTCTCAAAATCAATCATCAATGTTTGATCAAATTTGCTAACAACTGATCAAGACCTTATTTTCTAATTTCAGTTGAGATACCTATGAATCCAACTATGTGTTTTCTTCACAGACTAGTAGTTGCTTAAATGGGAATAAGGAGTTGAAGTGTACATTTTGGGCCTTAATGTATAGATATTATTTGGTTTGAGTATAAGTTGTAATTATTTATGTAAATGGTAAGACCAAAACAAAGCATTTGTATCATCTTAATTTAGTAATGTCATGATATGTATTCATTTTGACTTGGAAAAGAAATTGGTAAGGCTAACAAAGAAGAGGTTAGAAAATTTTTATTTCTTCATTGATAATCAATCATGGATAAAGTCATCACAAAAAATTAATTTTTTACATGCCATTTGATTAATTTGATCTATCTTCAAGTACAAGGAACTTTGTCAAAATAGTTGTGCACCATATTTTACATTACTCAAACACGTTATTATTCAATAATATTTTTAGTTTCATAAAGTTATATTTTATTGAAAATGATTCATAGGTATTAGTGTATCCACTCTCCAATTAAATCTATATTTATTATTATAAAGATATATTCAGCAAAAATTAAACCAACTAATATTTCACTTGCATGACACTTGTATGTTTATACTTTTTCTCTTTTAAAATTATCAAGAATAATATTACATTATTGTTAAAATGATACAAATTCCTTGATTATCCATATCCTCACATTTATTGTATCACTAGATCTCTCTCTCACGGCCACAATCTCCAAATGATCATTCTGTCTCCCATAATTTATATCTTTCCTCACACCCCATCCCAACAACTTAACTTCCTTCTATCTCCAAACACTTCTTAATCACCCGTGATATCAAATAAACCTCTCTCCCCCTAACTATCTCTCTCTTCTCTATCTGCATGATTATCTCATTCCAACTACTTAATTCTTTTTCCCATTCTCACCATCGCATCATTACCCATGACATCAAATTTCCATCATATCACTCTTGCCATGGTAATATATTATAGAGAGAAACCTACCAATGGTGGTAAAACACTTGGATTACTTAAAATTAATTTATATATATGCTTAAGAACATCCATGTCTTCCTATTTGTGGATGACTACATAGGCTTCACTAATAAATTGTGTGTTTACTTTTCCTTTAAATGTCCAATCAATTCTATTGCATTTTTTCATCCTCCTTAATTCTCTATATACTCACACGATTTCACTACCACTTCTAGCTAAAGAATTTATACTTGAATAAAATAATTAGATGTATATCTCTCTTTCACCACCATGAATCACCTTCACTTTCTTCTCTCTCCCACAATTATATAATTCCCTCATAACCCACTCAACAACATAACTTCTTTCGCAACTCTCACCATCTCTTAATGATCCATGAGCTGAAATTTAATCTCTCTGCCTCTCCCTAAACTTGCTCTCTCCCTCCTCTCTTCTTAATTGTCTCATCCCAATAACTCAAATCTCTCTACCATCCTCATCATCTGTTGATTATCCATGATTAAACTTTACGATACAATATTTTATGGTAAAAACATACGTCCACAACCACTGTGAATACGTAAGGGAAAACTTCTCACTATAATAAATAAGGTTTTCTTATATGTGTGATATTACAATACTATATTTTATAATCTTGGAGTGAATCAAGAAAGGATTATATATTTTTGTATCACAATGATATAAGTAAATATTTTACTATACATGGATCATGAATAGAATAGTGAGAAAGAGAGTTCTAATTGTTATGAGCCTAACTATTATACATTTTCATTGCTTATTTGGTTGGGAATAGAAACAAAGACAACTAATAGGAAATAGTGGACAGAAAGGGTAACATGAGACACATTAAGTAATATTTAGATTTTGTCATAAGTCAATTGGGAGTAGGAACATGAGGTAATGGTAAGTTGGTGAGAGAGTTTTGGTGTAATTAAGGTACCCTTGACATAAGATTTGATAATATAAATCATGATTGATAATTCATATGAGTCTAGGAGAAAGTTTGAGATCATTGGGAATATTATTATTCTATTAGTAAAAAATATGTGAGGTAATTGTAGATAAGGGGTGGATAGATCCATGTGTCATTAGGGACACACTTATGGATTTGATTTGACTGATGTTGTTGGATCAAAATATAAAAATGAGAAAATAAGGGGGAGAGAGACCTATAACTATATTTTTTAATTCTATTTTTTTGTTATTTGATTAATTAGAAAATAATACACAAATTCCTTCAAAAATGATTATACAAGTAATTACACAAATAATTAATATTTGATTTTGCAATTGAAGAGAGTGGGTAAAAGTTTCCAAGATAGAGAGAACATAGGGGAAGATACCAATTGAAATATAGAAAAAGATGGAGTGTGAAGATAAGTTATTGTGGTAGAATGATTTTTCTTGAAGAAATATGCTTTTTCATTGTAAATGGATAAGGTATAGAAACAAAAAAGGAAAAAAATGGTTAAAATGTGGTAAGAGAGAGATATATCGAGTTTTATGATACATGTAAGGACCCTAACCTTCATTTTGAGCATACCCTGTTTGCTTTGCCTTGTTTTTAGAGGCTTGCCTAATCACCTGAGGTGTTATTAGTGTTTGTTGTATTTTGTTGTGGGGTTAAGGTGCCACTTGCAATTTACCCAAGTTCTAGGGTTTCTGTGCAAGATTGCCACATTGAGAGATCTCTTTGTATCTCTTTGCATCCTCTAGGGCTAAGAGGATGAGTTGGGTGCCTTGCTTGAGTTGTTTGGGCCTTGTTTGGGCTTGCTCATTTAGTTTTGAGCCTTGGGGTGGGGCCTTGTTGCCTTGAATCAGGCAAGAGAGCTCCCCTTGCTTCCTTGTGCCAGGCAAGGGTGGTGTGTCTGGCAGGTGCATGTCGGCCAGAGGTGTATCAGCCAAGTGTTGCTGGTGGTGTGTCGGGTTGGTGTGTTGGGCGACACACCCGCCCTCCACCTAACCTCGTTGGCGTCACCCTGTTATGGACATGTGGTGTTTGCTTTGCTAGGAAGAGGAAGGCGTTGGACAAGTGGAGCTAGATGAGCTAGCATGTGGCTTTGCTCCATGAACAAGTGCGCTTAGGGAGGACGACACCTTGCTTGCTTCTATCTTTTACCCTCTCCTATATATATCTCTCTTTTCTCTTGCTTGGGATCTCTTTGCCCCTTAGCCGTTTTCTCTCTCCCTTGCTGGTCGAGAATGAGTAGAAGAGAAGGAGATGAGGTAGTCGATATACCTTATTGCTACTTTCTTCTTCTCTAGTTGGTGGCTGAAGCTTGGAGGAGGTTCTTGGAGCTTGGAGATTGGAGCTTGGAGAGTTGTGCTTAAGACAGGTTACATAACTTCTAACCTAGCTATATTATCTCTTTTATATGTTGCTTATATGTGTTATCTTGATCGGCTATGCTTATCTTACTAGTAATGCTCATGCTTTAGCTGGTAACATTACTGTCTGATACATCCCCTAGATCAGGTTGGGCGTTATGTTATATCTACCTTTGTGTTGACCGATCCTTTAGTAGTGTGTCCTTGGGCAAAACCCCTCTCTTACTTTGTTGTTGAGAGGTGAGCCTATGGTTTTGGGTGACACACTGAGTTGGTTTGGCCGATAGAAGTGTTGATCTACCTAGTTGCACGATATGCCTAGTTGGTACCTTGGGCGATATGGGTGGCTATGCCCCTCCCTCCTTGAGTCTGAAGTGAGCTCTAGCTCCTACTTGATATGCTTGAGTTTGGCAATACCCCTCAATCAACCTAGTTGTTGTGAGGTGAGCTAACACTCTCTCTAATCTTGGGCGATACGGTGTGGTTTCCTGATATCTATCCCTTTCTCTTTTGTGTTCAGGTTTGGGCGATACAGTAGCTTGTTGCTTCCTTGTCTCTTGGGCTGATAAGGTTATGGTGGGATGATCCTTGTCTTGGGCGACATGCTTGTTGTGGTTACCCTCATGGGCGATAGAGTTTGGTGTTGGGCATCATGGCTTTGCCATACCTTGCCTGATACCCTCTGGGGTAGTGTTGCCTGATATGGACCTTAGGATGGTTTTAGTTCTTGGGCGATATGCTCTGATGTGTTAACCTCTTGAGTGTTTCCCATCACAACATTGCCCGTCATGGGGCGTTGCACGATGCAAGTTGCATGTTATGGCGTTGTACGATATCAGTTTGCTTGTGGCTTTCCCGATATGGGTGTTGAATGATAGTGATGGACGACACAGCTAGATGTGGTTAGTTTCCGTTTAGCCGATACCTTAAGGTTGGGTTGTAGCATGACCTTTTGGTGAGGGTTTGTCCTTACCTGATATACCTTTGGTGAGGGTTGATGCCTACCCGATATGCTCTTGAGAAATCTTTATGTTATGTTGGGTTTTATGCATCTCTACATGATAGAAGTTATATCTCTTTTGATGCATATGTGAAGGTTTAGTAAATCCTAATGAGAATTAAGGATGTTTCCTATGAAAGAATGATTGTACTTCTGTGATTATGCTAACCATGCAGGTCCCATCAATTGAGATGTGTGATCAGGTATGAGCTATGATGATGTCATTAGTGACATTTGCTTAATGTTAAAATGATGTGCTATAAGAACTATAAGAATGCATGATGTGTGTTTCCTATGAGATGGTAACATGTTCTTGATGATGGGATGGAATCCCTATGATGACTAGATCCTTGTGATGGATCATGATGATTGGCAAGAGGCCAAGTGGAAATATGTGATGTAAGATCCTTGAGATAGATCATGATTGTGGCAACACATCCCATTATCATACAGATAACGAGGTGTTACGCGAAAACGTGTGGAAATCACCCTAACCACAGATTATGAAAATACGGGTTAATTAAAACCGATTGTGGAAAACTGATAAACTGTGAAACCATTACTTTCCAGTCCTCTTCCTGCACAGAAACATGTCATATATATACACGAGGTCTGATACGTGTTCACAGCTTACTGATACAGCGGTCCATCCATCACATGAGTTCACCACCTGTTCATATACATCGAGGCCATCATCTGGCCAACAACACAATATACAAAACATCATCGACCGTTCATCGTGAAACAACGTCAAAACACTACCAAGGACCTGAGAGTACATGGATGACGCTAGACTCTACAACCAAAACATCCAAAACAGCAACATATCCATCGCTTGCCTTCTACTGCTCTTCAAGCTGCTCGGCCGCAACACCACGACCACGACCACGTCTACCAAGACCACCTGAAAACCAGCGGAGTGAGACAATCGAACATTGTCCCAGCAGAAAACATAACTCCCCACTGCAACTAAAAACCTCAACAAGATAAACCATAACAGCAGATAACTATTAACAGGTATAACGAGAGCAGTCTATATAAGCAAGACTATTCTTATCGACTAGCTTACCAGCTGTACAAAAGCACATAACCAGATATTTCTCAAAGGGACGTGATTGACAAGATAAAATATATCACTGTGTAACATGACCATCAAAACCAAGACATATGACCTCATAACCTGATTATCAAGATACGACATACTGCCACATACTTGATGAATATAGAAGTACCTGCAGATATACCAGAATTAAATACACAAATAAGGCCTCAACCAATGTTTCGTGTTTATCTTAAGCAGTAAATACTAAATGGCTGTATTACGTATTATTATGCCCCGAGGACTTGAATCGTACCATTCAAATCCAACCTCTGGCTGCAAAGCCCAAGACTGGTGCCATACAATGGTCAGTGGAAGAGCCGGACTCCACGACCTCCCACCTCGTGGTCAGTACATGAGCACAACACAAGCATGACCTTAGTCACATGTTGAAGTGGTCTAAGCCACTGGGTCAGCTCCATAGGCTACCCTCACTCTAGCCCGCCTTGGTACAGGTCTCGGCGCTAGCAAAACTGAGCCACTGGCCTGATCACCGTACTCTGAGCCATGAATGCATTTATGCTCTGCACATCACATATCCTGAGCCATGGGCCTGTTCACCATGCTCTATATACGTATCTGAGTCTGTAACTGAAGTTACACTCTCACCTCCTTACTTTAGGCTAGGAGTAACCTCGCATATTCAACAATATGCGCTCCGGGTTAACCCGTAGGAGAACCCGTTTCACCATCACCAAGTCCTGACAATGATGGATCTATGGCCAGGGCAAACTACATGATATGATTTCACTGTGATTAATTAGTATCTTTTAGATGGATTGCAGGATTCAACCAAGTTATATAACATGCAAGATATATCAGAAAGTAAAGAACATTATATTATTATTGAAACCACATCAACCTGATCCATCACAAGGATCCAACATCACATGTTACCACTTGGCCTCTTGCCAACCATCCAGATCCATCTCAAGGATCCAACATCACATGCCATGGGATCTCAATCCCTCATCATGTATCGTCACTGCCTCTCAAGGCTCACATCATCATCATGGGACCAACACATCACATATATAATCTCATAGAACAATTATCAAGGTAATATTAATTATCACATATGTCACATAGCCCTTTCATGGCTACACATCACCTGCATGGTTAGGATGTACAATAACCATAGATTCAACATAAAGAGTATGCTCATTATCATGAACTATCATTCAAGATACTTTATTCATTATTATTACACTATTTGATGGTCAAGCTTGTTAACCACATTATTAACAAACCATACTGATGCTTACCCGTAGCTCAAGATTATACAAACAATCAAGGTATTCACTTTATATAAAAGCATGTTGAATATACAGAGCAAACACTACTGTTACCAATATCATTACTGTTACCATCCATTATCATCATCATTACCTTTGTCATCAAGCCTCCGTTAATGTAACTACCATTAATCATTGCCATTAACAATTAAGCATAAGACCTATATTATGCATATCGATACTACTCTTGTTATCATTATTTCCATTACCAACATCATCATCTACTATCATCTTTATTGCTATGCTATTAAGCAAACTATTAATGTAACTATCACTTAGTATCATTATTACCAACATTCACGTTACAACTAACACCATCAACATTATTAACATTTTTACTATCGTCCATATTGTATTATTAACATAATTTCCATCATTAGTACTACTATGTTATTGTTATCATTACTTGAGCAAGGCATCACCAACGTTATTTGATTATGCATAAGCATACACTGCCAACACTCCTAAAACCATCACTATAGGTTCACATACCCTCACTAAAACCTCACTAACTCACATGGCTAGGACATGGGGAGGCAGCAACGATGCACTGCACCCCTCACTCTACTCGCAACGTTGTGTTTCCAGGGTACCAGGCGACAGGGGTGTCACGCGTCAGGGAGAGAAGAGAGTGGCACGCGTCAGCACTATCGGGCAACGCCCGTTGCCACAACCCTGCCGGCCGACACTCAAGGAGGCGTGACGCCCGTCACAGGGCTGATGTCCGATACTCCTACCAAAACGACCAGGTCATCACAAAGGAAAAACCATCAAGAGAGAGAAAGGATGGAGAGAGCACATCCCCAAAACGTGCCACAAGCAGATACCAGCCGAACGGCCGATACTCATAAAAAAGAAGGGGCATGACGCCTGACACCGACCCCACCTATCGGCCGTCACAACCCAAGGGATATCGCCCGTCACAGGGCTGACGCCCGATACAAACGCAAGGCTGACGCCCATCAGGCCTGTCGCCCAACACACACTTCCCCCATATCGCCCAACATAGGTATATCGGCCACCAAAGGTATAGAACAAGGAACTACTAATCATATGAATAAGAACATAACTAGAAGTAAAGGAGTTAGGGTTAGAAGCTATGCAACCCGCCTTGAAACTCCAAGGAAGAAGAAGAAGCACTCCAGATCCAAGGGGTATCATCCTCCAGCTCCAAGGAAGATGTATCGGCCAACACAATAGCAAGGGAAGGGATATCGTGCACTCAAGGTGGAGGAGAGACCAAAAAGAGCAAAAGAAACTAAGGCAAGGGAAAGAGCTTTATACATAGAAGGAAGGGGAGGAGAAACCAAGGTACAACCATGCCATGTGTCGTCCACCCAAGGGACACTTGTCCTAGGGTTCCTGCCAACACACTAGCAAGGCATGGGACACTTGTCCAAACCATGCACCAGGTGTCCACTACACAAGACCAAGCATCATGGGCGACACAGGAAGCAGCTCTGCTGGCGACACACCAGCCTGCTGGGCGACACAAAGCAGGTCCTGGCTGACACAGGCTCAAGCAAGCCCAAGCCCAGGCACCTCAAGGCCCAAACAAGCTCAACTCAGGCCCAGAAAACTCAAACAACAAGCCCAAGCCTTCCTCTCAACCCTAGAGGAAGCAAAGAGGGTAAAACATCCCACAAGATGGCAGACTTGCACACAAAACCCTAAACTTGGGTTATTTGCAAGTAGCCCCTCGAACTCTCAACAAAGCACAACAAAACCCTAATCACCACTTAAAGGTGATTAGCAAACATCAAAGCACCGAGATTAAGCAAAACAAACAGGGTAAACCCTAAACGCAAGTCAGGGTCCTTACAAGCTAACCCCCTTTAAGGGATTTCGTCCCCGAAATCCAACGAGAAAAGCGAGGGATACTTCCTCCTCATCTCTTCCTCAAGCTCCCATGTGGCTTCCTCAACGCCACGACGCTGCCAAAGAACTTTCACAAGAATCAGGTCCTTCCTCTTTAGCTTCTTGATCCTTCTGTCAAGGATCGCCACAACACCTTCCTCGTAGGTCACATCTGCATCAAGCTCAACCTCAACTGACTGTATCACTGTGCTTGATTCCGGATGACTTTTCTTCAGCATACTGACATGAAACACCGGATGCAACCTATGCAACTCTGGAGGCAACTCTAACTCATAAGCTACCTTGCCAACACGTGCTTTGACTGAGTAAGGCCCCATATACCTGGGAGCTAACTTACCCTTCCGTCCAAACCTTAGCACACCTTTCCATGGCGAGACTTTAAGATATACTCTGTCTCCTACCTGGAATTCCAAAGGTCGTCGGTGATTATCTGCATAAGACTTCTGCCTGTCTTGTGCCACCTTCAACTATTGTTGTATCACCTTGATCTTCTCTGTCATCTGCTGTACTAACTCAGGATCCAAAAGTTGATACTCACCAGACTCAAACCAACACAAAAGAGATCTGCACTTCCTTCCATACAGAGCTTCATAAGGAGCCATGTCAATGCTCCGCTGATAACTGTTGTTGTAGGCAAACTCTATCAAACTCAGATGTACATCCCAATTGCCTAAAAACTGCAAAACACAAGCTCGAAGGAGATCTTCTAAAGTCTGAATAGTCCTTTCAGACTGTCCATCTGTCTGCAGGTGAAAAGCTGTACTGAACCTCAACTGCGTTCCCAACGCTCTGTGCAACTGTTCCCAAAAGCGACTTGTAAAATGAGGACCTCTGTCAGAAACTATCGTTGCTGGAACACCATGTAAATGTACTATCTCATCCACATACACTTGAGCTAGTTTCTCAGCTGTATATGTTGTCTTTACTGGTAGAAAATGGGCAGACTTAGTCAATCTATCCACTATCACCCAAATGGAATCATGATTCCCAGTTGTCCAGGGTAGACCAACTACGAAATCCATGGTTATATAATCCCATTTCCACTGTGGTATCGGCAAAGGTTGCAACGTACCTGTCAGCTTCTGATGTTCAACCTTCACTTGCTGACAAACCGCACACCTTGCCACGAACTCAGCTACATCTTTCTTCAAACCGGGCCACCAAAACAAGTCCTTCAGACTATGATACATCTTAGTGACACATGGATGCATCGCATACATCGATGTATGTGCTTCCTCAAGCACCAACTTCCTCAGATCATCAACATATGGAACCACCATCCTATCTCGATAGCAAACTAGCCCATCTTCGGACTCATGAAACCCATCACGCTTGTCGCTACCGAACACTAATCTGATCAACTGTACCGCATTATCTGTCTGCTGTGCATCCTTGATCTGCTGTCTCAACGTAGGATTAACTTGCATCTGTGCAAAAAGACCAGACAACAAAGAAACTTCCATCTGCACATTCATCTATCGCAGAGAAACAAACATATCTCGTCTATGGCATACCAGAGAACTCAACTGTGCCTTCCGTACCAGAAGAAAAGAAGAAGACTTTCTGCTAAGCGCATCAGCTACCACATTTGCCTTACCAGGATGATACTCGATAGTGCAGTCGTAATCATTGATCAACTCCATCCATCATCGCTGTCGCATGTTCAACTCTTGCTGCGTAAAGATGTACTTCAGATTCTTATGATCCGTAAAGATCTGACACACTTCCCCATATAGATAGTGTCTCCAAATCTTTAACGCATGAACCACTGCTGCCAACTCCAAATCATGAGTCAGATAGTTCTCATCATGCTTCTTGAGCTGTCGCGAGGCAAAAGAAACTACATGATCTTCCTGCATCAACACACACCCTAAACCTTTCTTGGAAGCATCACAGAAAACAACATAGCCTTTCCCAGGCTCTGGCAAGATCAACACTGGAGAACTGGTCAGCTTCTCTTTCAAACTCTGAAAAGCTTGCTGACATCGATCATCCCAAACAAAAGGTACATCCTTCCTGGTCAACTTCGTCATTGGCAACGCGATCACACTGAAGTCCTTGATAAACCTATGGTAGTATCCTGCCAAACCAAGGAAACTACGAACTTCTGTCGGCGTCTTTGGTTGTTCCCAATCTGCAACGGATTGCACCTTCTTCGGATCTACTTTGATTCCTTCAGCAGATATCACATGACCCAAGAAAGCCACCTCATTCAACCAGAACTCACACTTACTAAACTTGGCATACAACTGATGTTGACGAAGAAGAGTCAACGCTCGACGAAGATGTTGCTCATGCTCTTGTCTGTCCTGACTATATAGAAAGATATCATCTATAAAGACTTCAACAAACTGATCTAAGAATGGTCGGAACACTTTGTTCATCAGATCCATGAATGCAGCAGGTGCATTGGTTAGCCCAAACGGCATAACCACGAACTCGAAGTGATCATACCTTGTCCTGAAAGCTGACTTCGGTATGTCCTCCGCCTTTATCCTCAACTGATGATATCCAGACCGTAGATCGATCTTCGAAAACACTGTAGCACCACGCAAATGATCGAACAGATCATCTATCCTTGGCAACGGGTATTTATTCTTGATCGTGACCTTGTTCAACTGCCGGTAATCCATACACAACCGCATCAAACCATCCTTCTTCTTAACAAACAACACGGGAGCACCCCACGGCGACGTACTCGGTCGGATAAAACCTTTCTCCAACAACTCTTGCAACTGCTTCTTCAACTCTGCCATCTCTGGTGGAGCCATCCTATATGCTGATTGTGCAACTGGCTATGTTCCCAGAACCAGATTGATCTCGAAATCAATCTCTCGAGGTGGAGGAACACCAGGAAACTCTTCGGGAAACACATCTGCAAACTCTCGAACCACTTACACCTCCTCATGACTAGGACCCTTCGCCTTGGTAACCACAACGGTATCCACCACGTGAGCTAAGAACGCCTCACATCCTTGTCGTAACAACTTGTCTGCCACCATAGCTGATACCAAACACGTCGGAAGAATCTTCCTATCTCCCCGGAAGATACACTTCTCTCCAGCAACATCAAACACTGCCTGCTTGGAACCACAGTCCAAGACAACCTTGTACTTCTCTAAGGTATCCATCCCAAGGATAACATCGAAACCATGCATATACAGTGGTATAAGATCCACTTGGATATGATGTCCCGAAAAAGACAAAACACAAGATGGGCACTCTTCTCGAAGCAAAGAGGAACCATCAAGAGGGGTTTCTAACAACAAGCTATCCTTCTTACAACTAACAGGTAAATGACAGTTTTCAAGCATACTATAGGCGATAAAAGAGTGTGTAGCACCCGGGTCAACCAGAACAGATATCAAGCAAGAAGAAGACATATCAGAATGAAATAACTCCATCTGATCTGTCACCACTCGCGGGTTGACTATCGCCTCCGGCTGACTCATGGCATAGAATCGAGCCATTGCTTACTGTCCACGACCTCTACTTCCTTGAGCAGACGATCCAGCCTGAGACGCCTGACCGCGTCCTCGTCCTCTGCTACCACTGGCCTGTGGTCTCTCTGAACTCTGAAAACTCTGCCTCGGTTGCTGTGTCACTTCAACATCTCTATTCGGACATTGTAACTTGAGATGCCCGGTCTGTCCACAAAGATAGCAAGTCCTGTCCTCAAACCGTGATCTAGCTGGTCCTGTCACTGCCACAGAAGCTGAACTGTGTGCCTTAGAAGGTGAAGAAACGTAACTTTTCCCCTTACTCAGAGACCACTGAGAGGGCACACCAGAACTTCTCGTCACTGACGGTGCTGAAAACATGGGCTTCTTAAAGCCACTAAACCTCTGTCCATGAAACTGGGCAGGTCTTTTAAGAGACATAGACTCTCTTTTCTCCCTTACCGTCCTCTCGATCCGTCGAACCGACTCCATGAACATAGCAAACAGCTCTCGGTTCTCCAACATAGACACCGGGGTTTTCAACTCAGCACTCAAACCCTTCTCGAAACGTCTGATCCGTTCCTCGTCTGTTGTCGCCATGTAAGGACAAAACCTCAACAGATCCATAAACTTAGCTTCATACTCGGTGATGTTCATCATTCCTTGTCTCAGGTTCTCAAACTGACTAACCTTCTCATCCAGATACGTCTTGGGAAAGTATCTGGTGATGAACTCACGTAGAAACACTTCCCAACAGATCACCTCACCAGACCGCTTCTCTTCTTCGATGGTCCACCAGTGACCAGCACTACCCTTCAGAAGGTAGACAACATGCTTTACCTTGTCTACTTCAGGTATGTCAAGGATCCAGAAAGCCTTCTCGAGACTTGTCAGCCACAGATCTACATCCGCTGTATCAACCGTTCCAGCATAATCCGAAGCTCCAACTTGCTGAAGCCGCTCAAAGGTCTTCCCAATACCCGATGCTTCTCCATGGGGAACCTGTGCTCACGGAGGAGGCACTGGTAATCACTCAACCATGAGATTCATCGTAGCCATTAACTGCCCCATAAGCTGTTGGTAAGCAGGATGTTCAAGTATGGCTCGGTTAAATTGGGGAACCTCAGGCACCCGATCTTCATGTGCCCATCCGTCTGCTCCATCAACCGATGCAGCATCACTGTACTCAACAGAGTGTTCTTCATGGTTTCCAGACATCTTGACTTTTCTTCTGCTGAGGGCAGAAGATATTGTAAGAAAACCTGGACACTCATAAGAACAACTCAATGTAGTCCTAAATCCCTATAGACTCAGCGAACCTAAATCTCTGATACCAAAACTTGTGGCAACACATCACATTATCATACAGATAACGAGGTGTTACGTGAAAACGTGCGGAAATCACCCTAACCACAGATTATGAAAATACGGGTTAATTAAAACCGATTGCGGAAAATGGATAAACTGTGAAACCATTACTTTCCAGTCCTCTTCCTGCATAGAAACATGTCATATATATATACACGAGGTCTGATACGTGTTCACAGCTTACTGATACAGCGGTCCATCCATCACATGAGTTCACCACCTGTTCATATACATCGAGGCCCGCATCCGGCCAACAACAGGATATACAAAACATCATCGACCGTTCATCGTGAAACAACATCAAAACACTGCCAAGGACATGAGAGTACAGGGATGACGCTAGACTCTACAACCAAAACATCCAAAACAGCAGCATATCCATCACTTGCCTTCTACTGCTCTTCAAGCTTCTCGGCCGCAACACCACGACCACGACCACATCTACCTTGACCACCTGAAAATAAGCGGAGTGAGACAATAGAACATTGTCCCAGCGGGAAACATAACTCCCCACCGCAACTACAAACCTCAACAAGATAAACCATAACAACAGATAACTATTAACAGGTATAACGAGAGCAGTCTATATAAGCAAGGCTATTCTTATCGACTAGCTTACCAGCTGTACAAAAGCACATAACCAGATATTTCTCAAAGGGACGTGATTGACAAGATAAAATATATCACTGTGTAACATGACCATCAGAACCAAGACATATGACCTCATAACCTGATTATCAAGATACGACATACTGCCACATACTTGATGAATATAGAAGTACCTGCAGATATACCAGAATTAAATACACAAACAAGGCCTCAACCAATGTTTCGTGTTTATCTTAAGCAGTAAATACTAAACGGTTGTATTACGTATTATTATGCCCTGAGGACTTGAATCATACCATTCAAATCCAACCTCTGGCTGCGAAGCCCAAGACTGGTGCCATATAATGGTCAGTGGAAGAGTCGGACTCCACGACCTCCCACCTCATGGTCAGTACATGAGCACAACACAAGCATGACCTTAGTCACATGCTGAAGTGGTCTAAGCCACTGGGTCAGCTCCATAGGCTACCCTCACTCTAGCCCGCCTTGGTACAGGTCTTGGCGCTAGTAAAACTGAGCCACGGGCCTGATCACCGTACTCTAAGCCATGAATGCATTTATGCTCTACACATCACATATCCTGAGCCATGGGCCTGTTCACCATGCTCTATATATGTATCTGAGTCTGTAACTGAAGTTACACTCTCACCTCCTTACTTTAGGCTAGGAGTAACCTCGCATATTCAATAATATGCGCTCCGGGTTAACCCGTAGGAGAACCCGTTTCACCATCACCAAGTTCTGACAATGATGGATCTATGGCCAGGGCAAACTACATGATATGATTTCACTGTGATTAATTAGTATATTTTAGATGGATTGCAGGATTCAACCAAGTTATATAACATGCAAGATATATCAGAAAGTAAAGAACATTATATTATTATTGAAACCACATCAACCTGATCCATCACAAGGATCCAACATCACATGTTACCACTTGGCTTCTTGCCAACCATCCAGATCCATCTCAAGGATCCAACATCACATGCCATGGGATCTCAATCCCTCATCATGTATCGTCACTGCCTATCAAGGCTCACCTCATCATCATGGGACCAACACATCACATACATAATCTCATAGAACAATTATCAAGGTAATGTTAATTATCACATATGTCACATAGCCCTTTCATGGCTACACATCACCTGCATGGTTAGGATGTACAATAACCATAGATTCAACATAAAGAGTATTCTCATTATCATGAACTATCATTCAAGATACTTTATTCATTATTATTACACTATTTGATGGTCAAGCTTGTTAACCACATTATTAACAAACCATACTGATGCTTACCCGTAGCTCAAGATTATACAAACAATCAAGGTATTCACTTTATATAAAAGCATGTTGAATATACAGAGCAAACACTACTGTTACCAATATCATTACTGTTACCATCCATTATCATCATCATTACCTTTGTCATCAAGCCGCCGTTAATGTAACTACCATTAATCATTGCCATTAACAATTAAGCATAAGACCTATATTATGCATATCGATACTACTCTTGTTATCATTATTTCCATTACCAGCATCATCATCTACTATCATCTTTATTGCTATGCTATTAAGCAAACTATTAATGTAACTGTCACTTAGTATCATTATTACCAACGTTCACGTTACAACTAACACCATCAACATTATTAACATTTTTACTATCATCCATATTGTATTATTAACATCATTTCCATCATTAGTACTACTATGTTATTGTTATCATTACTTGAACAAGGCATCACCAACGTTATTTGATTATGCATAAGCATACACTGCCAACACTCCTGAAACCGTCACTATAGGTTCACATGCCCTCACTAAAACCTCACTAACTCACATGGCTAGGACATGGGAAGGCAGCAACGCTGCGCTGCACCCCTCACTCTACTCGCAACGCTGTGTTGCCAGGGTACCAGGCGATAGGGGTGTCGCGCGTCAGGGAGAGAAGAGAGTGTCGCACGTCAGCACTATCGGGCAACGCCCGTTGCCACAACCCTGCCGGCTGACACTCAAGGAGGCGTGATGCCCGTCACAGGGCTGATGCCCGATACTCCTATCAAAACGGCCAGGTCATCACAAAGGAAAAACCACCAAGAGAGAGAAAGGATGGAGAGAGAACATCCCCAAAACGTGCCACAAGGAGATACTAGCCGAACGGCCGATACTCATCAAAAAGAAGGGGCATGACGCCCGACACCGACCCTACCTATCGGCCGTCACAACCCAAGGGGTATCGCCCGTTACAGGGCTGACGCCCGATACAAACGCAAGGCTGACGCCCGTCAGGCCTGTCGCCCAACACACACTTCCCCCATATCGCCCAACATAGGTATATCGGCCACCAAAGGTACAAAACAAGGAACTACTAATCATATGAATAAGAACATAACTAGAAGTAAAGGAGTTAGGGTTAGAAGCTATGCAACCCGCCTTGAAGCTCCAAGGAAGAAGAAGAAGAACTCCAGCTCCAAGGGGTATCGTCCTCCAGCTCCAAGGAAGATGTATCGGCCAACACAGCAGCAAGGGAAGGGATATCGTGCACTCAAGGTGGAGGAGAGACCAAAAAGAGAAAAAGAAACTAAGGCAAGGGAAAGAGTTGTATACATAGAAGGAAGGGGAGGAGAAACCAAGGTACAACCATGCCATGTGTCGTCCACCCAAGGGACACTTGTCCTAGGGTTCCATCCAACACACTAGCAAGGCATGGGACACTTGTCCAAAACATGCACCAGGTGTCCACTACACAAGACCAAGCATCATGGGCGACACAGGCAGCAGCTCTGCTGGCGACACACCAGCCTGCTAGGCGACACAAAGCAGGTCCTGGCCGACACAAGCTCAAGCAAGCCCAAGCCCAGGCACCTCAAGGCCCAAACAAGCTCAACTCAGGCCCAGAAAACTCAAACAACAAGCCCAAGCCTTCCTCTCAACCCTAGAGGAAGCAAAGAGGGGAAAACATCCCACAAGATGGAAGACTAGCACACAAAACCCTAAACTTGGGTTATTTGCAAGTAGCCCCTCGAACTCTCAAAAAAGCACAACAAAACCCTAATCACCACTTAAAGGTGATTAGCAAACATCAAAGCACCGAGATTAAGCAAAACAAACAGGGTAAACCCTAAACGCAGGTCAGGGTCCTTACAATGATGATGTTGATTGCATTGAGAAAGATAGTAACATTGTGATATAGAATGATGGAACCTATGTTGTTTATTCTTGTTTATGATAACTTGGTTGCCCATAAATCCACTTAAATGCATTAATTAATTATAGATGAACCTTTAATGTAGTTTTCCCTAGACATAGATCCATCATCGTCAGTAGTTGGTGATGGTGAAACAGGTTCTCCTGCGGATTAATCTAGAGCGCATATTGTTGAATATGTGGGGTTTCTCCTAGCCGAAAATAGGAGGATTAGAGTGCAACTTTGGTTGTAGACTCAAGATGTGTATGAGAGCATGGTGAACAGGCCCATGGATCAGTGTGATAGATCATGAATGCGTTCATGGCTCAGGAACACGGTGAATAGGCCCGTGGCTCAAGGTATGATAGCGTCGAGACCTGTACCAAGGCAAGCTAGAGGAAAGGGTAGCCTGTGAGAGCTGACCCTGCGACTAGGGTCACTTAAGCAACAAACTGCGGTCCTGCTTTGGATATCTTGCATGACCACAAAGAGGATGAGGTCGTGGAGTCCGACTCTTCTATTGACCTTGTATGGCACCTACTTTGGGTTTCGCAACCAAAGGTTGGATTTGAGCGGTACGACTCATTTCCTCAGGGCATAATAAATGGTAATCTAGCTGAATAGTATATTTGCTTAGGGAAAACACAGAACATTGGTTGAGGCCTTGTATAATGTATGATTGTCTTATATACATGCTCTAAGTATTTCTTGCAGTTAGCTTTATGCCTCTCTGATACCATGGTAAGCTGTTATATATATAATATTGTTCTTCATATTTCATATATGGTTTGGTTATCTGCTACATGCTTTGTCTATTCTAGCTTCTTTAGATTTTATAGTTCGGTGGAGAGTTATGTTTCTCGCTGGGACTGTGTGTTTGACCTTGCTGGTTTCACCCTTTTTAGGTAATCGAGCTAGATGTGGTGGTGATCGTAGTGTTGCGGCTGAGCAACAAGAAGATTAATAGATGGCAAGGTTGGATATGTTGTTGTTGTGGTTGTTTTGTAGTAGAGTCTTAGAGTCTTTCCTATACTATCAGGTCCTTGGAGGTGTTTTAATGAAATTTCACGATGTATGAACTTAGTATGGTTTCTTGTATCCTGTTGTTGGCTCTGGTAAGGCATGTTATGTATATAAAAAAGGTGATGTATCCTTGATTTGTATGGAACAGCTGGATCCTATATGATGGCAGACATATACCATGCTCATATATATATATATATATATATATATATATATATATATATATATATATATATATATATATATATATATATATATATATATATATATATATATATATATATATATATATATATATATATATATAACATGTCCCTTGCAGGATGTGGATCTGGTTGTGATAGTTCCTTTCTTATGATGTTTTCCGCAATCGGTTTTAATTAACTCGTGTTTTTGATAATATGTTGTTTATGGTGGTTCCACACGTTTTCCCGTGGCGTTTCACTATCTTTGTGATGGTGGGATGTCACAATATACATGTTGAATTTTCTAATGCAAATATCATAGCAGAAATAGTCAAAATTTGTGTCAGATTGTGTTCGAGGAAATCAGAATGGACGATCATATAAGTTAGTATAGTTTTTTATTTTTTTCCTAAACATTATTTGCTGATACAATTACGATTCGTTTGTTCCTGTTAACATGGTTGACAAGTCTTATCTTTGGAATAATTTTTACAATGACGTTATAGTATACAAATAATACTTTTATAGGATCAAAATCTTATTTATTTTATAAACCACTGAAAGAGCTCTTCATAAAATTTGAAATTGAATTTGACTTTTAAATGATATAAAAACCCAACAAGTGTGTGTCCTTAGTCTTAACTGAAAGATACAAAAAAGTTATTTTTAAAATTTTAAATTTTATTATTTTAAATTTAATATTTATATTGTGACACGTGTATGTGCACGTGCGTGTTCACTAGTATATAGTATATATATATATATATGTATAAATATATATATATATATATATAGAGAGAGAGAGAGAAAGAGAGAGAGAGAGAGAGTATATATATACATGTATATATATATACATATATATATAAACGTATATAGTATATATATGTATATAATCAACTATCAGTATGAACACCTTCAAATTGTGACATCATGCCTTCTGAAAATAGCCATAGACTACTTGGGAAGATAGCACCATCAAGGGGAATAGCCATCGATACTCATGATTATTAGGTCTTTTGTAAGTAGTTCAGCAACTGTGTGGTAGTCGTTAGCATAGGATAGTTGAAATTTTCTTCTCTACTTTTTTATGCTTCTCAAAAGGTCTTTAGATTAGTCCTCTTTTGAAAAGTTTTGATTTTATCTTGGTTGTAAGGCACGCATGATATGTACCCAAAGTTTTGGATTCATTTTAATAGTAACATGATTTTTCACCGACCAAAAAAAATGTATATATATGTGTGTGTGTGTATATATATATGTATATGTATATATATGTATATGTATATATATGTATATATATGTATGCATATATATATGTATATATATGTATGGGATTAAGAGAGAAAGATTTATCCCCCGTCTCCCATATCCCGTGGCAGAGGCCGGACGCTCGGGAGGATGATAAATCAGGAGATGCTTCTCCGTGTGGTTTCGAACCCGGGTCCCTTTATTGGGGACCAGCGGAATTCGCCAACCGGACTATTCCCTTACTGGAAGTATATATATATATATCTTTTGTACACAACTTTTACTGTGTAATCTATCCAGTTTGAACTTTGCAATGTAGTAGTTTTTTTTTTACAAAATAGTTACGTTTGTTTAGTGTAGTTACTTTTCTGAAAAAATAGTTACTACTCGGGATGCATGGGTAGTGAAACCTTAGCTACCCGCACGAACAACAAATGAACCCCATATGTATGTATATATATATATATATATATATATATATATATATATATATATATATATATATATATATATATATATATATATATATATATATATAGAGTTAGGCTAGAATACACTCGAGTGTACGGATCGTACGAATACACTCGAGTGTGTTTGCATATCAAGACAATTTTTTGCAAAATGTAAACCGTTGATCTTCACCGTCATACTATAACTAGGCTACATACAAATTTTGAGCCCATTTGGATGAGTGTAAGTCACTCATCCAAGGGCAGCAAAATCAACGCGTGAAACTAATTTGAAATGCATAATTTTTGCGGTCTTCATAACATGAGCTATACATATCCAAATGTCCTCAAATTTTGCGTATGAGTTGTTCACGATATGTTTAAGAAGATCAACGGTTTAGATTTTCAAAAAAAATATTGCATCATGAAAAACTACTTGAGTGTATTCCGCTCCGGATACACTCGAGTGTATTCTAGCCTGACTATATATATATATATATATATATATATATATAGACACAAACACACACACACACACACACATATATATATATACATATATATATATAAGCTGTAATTGTATATATGTAACAACTGTAGCTACTATGAATGTAGTTCCATATGTACATGCATATATTTATAAACACATGCATATATATGTAATTCTAAAGGAGTTGTTGCTCAGTGGAGAATGCATGGGCTCCCCATAGTAGGGACCCAGGTTCAAATCCATGGTTGTGCAATTTCAATGATCCTTGGTCCCGTCAAACAACTCAGTCTTTGTGTGAGTTTACCTTTCGACCTTGATATGTGGGTTGTATCCAATCTTCGGGGGTATTCCTTTTCCTTTCAAAAACTAAAAATATATATGTAGTATACATATCTATACATATATATATATATATGTATATGTGATAACCAAAAACAAATTAAGTCATCATAAGTAATAATTGTGGAATTACCATAAACAACGGAATAATAAAATTCACTAAAATTTAAAACCATTTTGCAAGGAGATCCTCTTCTAGGAAACTCTTACTGAAAGATCCAAAACTTATACATATCATGATTTACATTGTACAATATTGTTTCATCTCATCTCAAGGACAACATATTACAGTTGCTCTATCAAAACACATATTAGAGCAACATAAAACCTCAAGGCATACAAGCTAAAATCTCAGATCATTCATGAAACCATTACGAACTGACTCTAAGGACCTGAGAGTACAGAGATGACACATAAGACTTCTATCTACAAGACACGACCGACAGAACACTCAACCTGAGTTGTTACTTCTATCGAGTTGTTGTTTCTTCTCTACAGAAAGGTCTCTACTGCCTTATGCACGTCCACCTAAAAATTTTGCATCCCACGGGGTGAGACAATTGTCCCAGGGAGAGATATAACTCTCTGCCGACCATAATATTATCACAGATAAGCATTATAAAACTGAGTAGAGGTTCTTTTAACTAGTAGGATTAATCGCTATACAAAAAGGACAAAGTAATCTCTTTATTTAAGAAAAATGATGCATTTATCCATGGTTGAGTAATAAACCATCTATCTACTTTACAAGGAATGTAAAGGAACATAAATAACATCAATAAACTAAGATGTATAACTAAAATGTACATCAACCAATGCTTTCCGTATTTGATCCTTAAGCAAATACACTACACGGCTGACTACATTTTACAATCACACTTATGCCCTGAGGATATGAAGTATACCGTTCATGCTCCAACCTTCCACAAACTTCTCACAAGTTGGTATCATACAAGGTCAATGGAAGAGCTGGCTTCCATGACCTCTTCCATCTCAGTTAGTACGAGACCACTAGCAGTGACATCTTGTGTCAAACTACAAAAGAGAATGTCAGGGTATAGTGGCATCTTTGAAAAGAGCTACAGCCGCAACATGCACTCTCTTAGGGGAACACATACCAACAACCATCCCCAGTTATAAAATTACTGAGTCATGGCATACAACCATACTCTGATCCACATGCCAGTTCACCGTGCTCATCACTGAGTCTACGACCGCAGTCGCACTTGATCCAGGATATGGCATATAACGAATCCCCATTTTTTTGAGTTCGTAAAGGGATCAACTCACATATGATCATCCAAGCTTACGCCCCCACATATTCAAAAATATGTGCCTTGGGAAAAACTCGTTCCACCATTTCAGCAAGTTCTAATTCCGATGGATCTATGGTCAGGGCAACTACATTTTATGGTTTCTAAAAATATATTAAGTGCATTACAATATTCTTTTAGCATCAAACAAGTTATAAGCATTAATCATAAACAAAGGCTATAAAGAAAGGTGTAATACATCTATCAAGTACTTTTCTAATCTTTAGAACACATTTAGATACATAACACTTGTGATCTCAGTCCCTTATCACATGACTGGGAATTCTCATCCCTTCACATCATCATCATCATCATCATGATTACTGGATCTGGGTATTCAAAGCCTTGTATCACCACATCATATTGTTACGTTTGTAACAAGTAACTATTACCTCTAGATTCTCAGACCAAGGTATTCATCTCACTTGCTGTACAAGTATTCCACATAGCTCACATGGTTTTATTAAACATCTTGACACCTCTTATGAGGTAACAACTTATCTTTTAAAATATCAAACTGTAGAATCATAATACTATATTGTACATATATTTTAACATGGCTCACAAATCTCATTTAAATATATAACATACACAACATCATAGCCCATTCTGTGCTATGCTCATCATCTCATGTTTCTTGAAGTTTGCACTTCTTGGTAGAAACTCTAGTAGTACATGACCTTATTATGCCATTCAAGGGAAATACATCCTACCCATTATTTAGGTTAGGATTGTCTGCATTATCACCATGTAATATAAGAAAGTACATCCTTCCCATTATTAGGGTTAGGATTTCTCAATCTTAATCAATTAGGGTTATAAGAATATACCATCACCATTCATTAGGGTTGGATTTTCTTCTTATTTAACAATTTAGCGATTCAAGATCATAATATCTAGAATCCAACCCTTATTCATACTCCACTCACCATAGGAGTATCAATGCCTGCTTATCAACATGTTTATCACACATGTACAAGTCTCTCTCTTATCCTGATTAAGATATTGATTGCATCATACTTTTTGGTTCAATCCTCCTCTTGAGGAACATTAGTTCATCATTAACAAATCTCATCACCTATTATATTGCAATTAACACAACACACCACATATGTCACTCAATCAATTACATATGATTGAAGCGTCCCTACCATATCGGGTATCAAGATATGTGTATATTATTAAATTATGCTTTAAGATACATTCTTTATTTCATGTTGTGTATCCATATCGAGCATATGGTATAACCACATCAACATGTAATGTTTTAGGGTGTATCCCCTAACATCATATCATGTACCCATATCAGATTGACTATTACTTAGTTCATATCATCTCAAGTTAGCTTCATGTCGGGTATGAGCTAGGTGCTGGACCCCATATCGGGCATAAGCTATATGCATGGTGCCATATCATGCACAAGGTGTGCACCATATCAGGCATAGATCATATGTCTCATCATATATTGTTTAAGTGGTATATGTAAGATACAATATTGGTTTCCTATCTAGGATTTTCATATCGGGTCTCGTTGTTGGGTAACATATCGGGTTACCATGTTAGGTAAACCCTTAGGCTCATAACCTCTTTATGCCTTCAAGAATCATCCCTATCATATAATTACATGACAATCTAGGTGCCTAGTTAAATGCTCTTACCACAATCCATTACACAAAGGATAGGGTATATCGGATTTCAATCCATCATCTAGGGTTTTCCACTATATTGGGTAGAATGGCAATATCATGCATGAGGTATGAATTGGACCTCAAATCGTTCACAAGGTAGGAGTAGGTGCTATTCCTATCATCCAAGGAATAACAATCATATCGTCCATGTGGTATATCTTACCACTTATATCAGTTTATCCATCACCTTGGGTTTCCAACTCTATATTGTTTAGTGTGTTCACTATCTCCATATCATGTAAGAGGTATAGAATTAGACTTGTATCATATATAAGGTGTAAGTGGTATCTTTCATATCATTCATAAGACATGGCGAATATCATGTATGAGCTATCATCTATCTCAATATCGGGTTAATCCCCATCTTGGGTTTTATATCGAGTTTAAGCTATTTCAACCCATGTCAGGTTATACCATGTATTTGGCGCCATGTCTTATATTATGTGCAATTGTATGCTTAACAAGATATCGTGTACTTCATGATCATATCGTCCAGGTGGTGCTTGCTTGTCTCACTCATATCGGGTTACTATATCGTTCATGGAGTCTTTGCTTGACTTCTTATAGTGCAAAAGGTGTATGATTAACACCATATCATGTTCAAGATGTGAGCATCATCTCCATATCGTGCAAGGAGATATACACTCATTATCATATCATGCTAGTGATGTTTGTACATAACCATATCGGGTTAGAGGTACTTGTTTGCGTTCTCGAACCCGATATCACTTTATAAAGTGATACCATCTTCTTCAAGCTCTAGACCTTCATTCTAATGGTTATAGTTCATGGAAAACATGTCCAATCAACTACTAGAACTCATAGATTCATCAAATATTTAAGAAAATTTTGGAATTGAAAGTAGATCATTAATTCTAGTAAGAAGATGGTGAGTAATAACATGATTGAGTTCAAGTTATATAACCTGCCTTATGAACAACTTCAAAGCTCCAAGCTCCAAATATTTACGTTCCAAAGGTTAAAGATGAACTTATTCAAGGTCCAAAGCTTGTTCACAACTCCTCCATAGACAAGAAATCATCATAGTTAAGAACTTGGTGAAAAAGGAAAGAGAGGAATATCCATGACCCGAAATCCCACTTCAACCAAGGTTGAAAATGACCAAAGCCTTACCTTAAGCTTGGTGCTTGAGCTCCCCTTGATCCTTGAGATACTTTGCATGATATCTAAGAGTCTATGCACGATACCTCCAATGAAGGTTGTGGGGTTCGTAAACTTCCATAAGTAGGTGTAAGGTGAAGTATATATACTTGGGTTTATGAGATAAAGTGTATAAGAGGTGTCTTCACCTCATGCTACTAGATGACACGTGGACGTGCATGGTTGACATGTGTCCATGCATGCACACATATATATCTTGCCATTCAAAAGTCTTGAGGATAATCTAGAAATAATATCTCAGCCATTCCTTATCTTGTTGGATAAATTATCTCATGTTTTTCTTATCAATAAAGCAAACCGATTTACTTTTTGCAAGGAGACTGCAATTCATCATGGACCAGTCCCCTTGAGGTGATTTTCCTGTCATGGCCTTTTACAAGGCTCAACAAACTGATAGGAGACTTCCACTATGGCTACTTGGTTGACAGGGCTCCTATATCAAGTCTACAACTCGATACAACACATAAAAGGCTTCACCTTCAATTCTTTCTTGGTCTTTTCATCACCAAGAGTATCATCATTCAAAGATGATTTAACATAGTGTCTTCTTATTTATATTTCCTCTAAAAGATACATAGAGGGAGTAGGGACACACTAGAGGTGGTAATTTTCATTTATACCCTATATTTTGGTTAAATTTCAAATTGTACCAAAATTGGTGCACAAAGTGCTAGCATTGTTCAAACAAGTTTTAACTTGGGATTTAGGCTTTCCACATGCCACCACTTAGCATCATTCTATTTATTATGCTATAAAAATACTTAGGGCACATTCAACATGTGACATATTGCAACGTAACCCCTCATCTTGGGAAAATTGCACTTTTCACTCAGACTATCATATAATGCACAAATAGTTTGCAATTAAGCTCAAACTTGAAAATAAACTTCACAAGAAGTCTTTATTATTTTGCAAAAGGTTAGAACTAGTTTGTAAGTAACTTACTTAAGCAAAACTTCTAGGGTTAAGCCATAACCCAGGTCAGGGGTGTTACAATTATAAACCCCTAATAAGGATTTCGTTGCCGAAATCCCCGATGAAGGAAGATAATTATTATTCATGAATCATATCATCAAGTCTTTACATAAAGTCTTATTTTCATGGAGATTCAATATAACTTTGATCAATACAAAGTCCTTCCACTTCAGGGTTATCATAAAATCTATCATACATGATACACATACAACCATCTTTTCATTAATGACTGCAGTGTATATTCTGTGTCAGGTAACACTTTCTAAGTCAAAGAAGTGCTACTCATACTTTGGATAATTCAGGTGTCAAACCTCACTTAGTTTTAGCATATCTCTTTCATGGAGAGATTATAGTTACGTTATGTCACCCTCTTGGGACTACAAGTCTTATCCTCCATCTTTAGTGCCACTCTAATCTATTGACACAACACAAAATTTTCTTATGACTTGTACCAACTATCTTCCTAGTGTATATTCTCTTGTCATAAGGAAAGGCCTCTTATTAAAGAAGAAATTATCTTAGAGGTATCTCTAGATGTTATGTATAAGCTGCCTCAACAGATCTAGATAGGCATACTCTAAGGAATTATTTTTAGCTTGATAAGCTTTTTCTCAAAATGATTCTACAAATGTTCCTTCAATTAATACATCCTTATCGATGTTATGTTTATGTAGAGCATAAACCCCTAACATATGATCTCCATACTATAGTTATCTCAAGGTTGGCCCTTCGAGGTAACCAATACATTATCATCTTATCAAAAGTTATATCCTCACTTTCCCATACCACCTGGCACTTCTTGGATACTACAATTCCTTACCTTGGTATCCGTCACATGTGTCGAAAACACATCACATGCTCATCGTTTCCTTCTCTCTGTTGTTAATACCAAATCCAAACACACAAAAGGATCTTTATTTTATCTTGGGACATTACCTATTACATATACCTTTATCTTGGAACTAAAGTTCAAGACAAACTGATACTTTTCCAAGTATCCATCAATAGAACACTTCTATCTTATGCACATCAGGTGTCACAAGACTCACTTGATCTCTATGTACCTAAAAGGAAAGAACACAAAGAAACATATTCCTCTTATCACCCCATCAATACCCATGGTTGTTCATCAAGGAGGAAACATTATCATTTCCTAAGAGTATTGCATGAACTTTCAACTGTTCATGAGTCATTTACTCTTATTTCCATCCTAGGTTACTTTCCATCTGCATAGGAATTATATGATCGATTACATATCATCATTCCTTTTTTTATTATTTCCTAACATGTTCATGAACATTTTATGATATTATCACATTTCTCAATTCCATATTATGAAAAAAAATCTTTACTATTCACACATACTTTATCAAACAAGGATCATCATCCTTGTTCCCTTTCTCTTATCATGAGGATTGTATTTTTTACTTCCTCATACACACAGATTGATCTGAGATCATCTCAGATTTCATTTTATTGCACTTAGGATGTGATAAAAAATATCCATGTCATATTTCTAGTTTCATTATGCTCACTAGATTGTCTCAAAATGACTACATGATCAGAGTAATCAGAAAGATAACAATCTAAGAGTTCCATACTTACCTTATCTACAATAGTTGAATACCTGGCCAGGGTATACAAGTACTGAGATTAGGTAGTATGCACTTTATTTAATATCATATTCCTTGCTTTTCATATCATCAAAAACATAGGACTTAGCATCTCTGGATTTTCTACAGTAATCACTTCTACACCTCATCCTTTTTCACATAGATAAAAGAAATTATAAAGCATTTTAAAGATTACTGAGCAAAATGTAAGTCCTCATCTTCCTTATGTCCTCATAGGACTAGTCAAGGGAAGCTCAATAACAACTACTTTTCTTATACTTAACAAATAGAATCATGAAATGACATATCAGAATGACACTATTTCATCTGACATATCTCAATTCGTGGGTCTGTTACTGCCTTAGACTGATTCTTCACATAGAACCTTGTCGTTGCATGTTTCCATCGTTGTGCTCTATTGTTTGGTGTAGATGGACCTACTCGGGATGTCTGTTCATATCCTCATATGCCACTATTAAACCATTGCCTTTGAGAGTCTTGTTGACTCTGCCTCAGTGGTTGGGTCATTCCCTCCTTCCTTTTTGGATAAAAGGATCTGATATGCCCCACCTGTCTACACTTATGACATATCTTATATGCATCCCCTGGCCTTGTCGGCCTTATAATCAATGTAGAGGATAAATCAAGAGTCCTAATTGGTGGAACATTAGGTCCTTTTCCCTTCATTGGTAGCCACTGCCCTGGTGCATGAGTTATTGGTTGCATTGGTGGTACCAAAAACTTCCCCTTTTTAAAACTACTAGGCATTTGTTCCCATGTTTGAACAGATCTTTTCTTACTTCCTACCTTATTATCCTTTTCTGGACAGTCCCTCATCAAATGTCCTACTTGCCCACACTTATGACAGGTACTATTTTCTTATTGTGTTTTAGTTCTTTTGACATTTTCAACTACCCCAACATAACTATGTTTATCTGAAATCCTATTAGAGCCCAAAACTTCATCATTAGGGACTAGTACACTAGGTTGTGTTACCAATATCCGGTCCACTATATGCATCACTGTTGTCCTAACCTGCCCAACAAGAGCATCACAAGAAGGATTCCTTATCATAGCTGGATCAACTTGGGGATTCTCAGGATGTCGTTCTTATCTCACCTGGTCTCTTGCACCTTATCTTGGTGCAACAACATTGCTTTTAGCATTGTGTTCCTTGTGTTCTCCAAACATCTTTAAGTTTTACTTTATCTTCTGCATAAGAAGAATTCACTATAAAATATACTGGAGGACACTACAACAGACTCAACACCTTAATCCTATGTCTTTGTAGACTCAGCGAACCTTAGGCTCTGATACCAAAACTTTGTAATGACCAGAAACAAATAAAGTCATCACCAATAATAATTGTTGAAATACCATAAACAACGGAATAACAAAATTCACTAAAATTGAAAACCATTTTGCAAGGAGATCCTCTTCTAGGAAACTCATACTGAAAGATCCAAAACTTATACATATCATGATTTATTTCATCTCATCTCGAGGACAACATATAATAGTTTCTCTATCAAAACACATACTGGAGCAACATAAAACCTCAAGGCATACACGCCAAAATATCAGATTGTTCATGAAACCATTATGAACTGACTCCAAGGACCTGAGAGTACAAAGACGACACATAGGAATTCTATCTACAAGACACGACAGACAGTACACTCAACCTGAGCTGTTACTACTGCCCCAGCTGTTGTTTCCTCTCTATAGAAAGGTCTCTACTGCCTCGTGCACATCCACCTAAAAATTGGGGATCCCACAGAGTGAGAAAATTGTCCCAATGAGAGATATAAATCTCCACCGACCATAATATTATCACAGATAAGCATTATAAAACTGAGCAGAGGTTCTTTTAAATAGCACGATTAATCAGTATATAAATAGGACAAGGTAATCTCTTTATTTAAGAAAAATGATGCATTTATTCATGGTAGAGTAATAAACCATCTATCTACTTTACAAGGAATGTAAAGGAACATAAATAACATCTATCAACTAAGATGTATAACTGAAATGTACATCAACCAATGTTTTTCGTATTCGATCCTTAAGCAAATACGCTATACGGCTGATTACATTTTACAATCACACTTATGCCCTGAGGAGATGAAGTATACCGTTCATGCTCCAACCAACTACAAACTTCTCACAAGTCGGTACCATACACGGTCAATGGAAGAGCCGGCTGCCATGACCTCTGCCATCTCAGTTAGTACGACATGACTAGTAGTGACATCTCGTGTTAAACTGCAAAAGAGCATGTCGGGGTATAGTGACATCTTTTCTTAGAGCTACAGCTGCAACATGCACTCTCTTAGGGGAACACAAACCAAAAACCATCCCCAGTTATAAAATTACTAAGTCATGGCATACAACCATACTCTAAGCCACGGGCCAGTTCACCGTACTAATCACTGAGTCTACGACCACAGTCGCACTCGAGCCAGGATACGGCATATAACCAATCCTCATTTTTGTCGAGTTCGTAAGGGAATCGACTCACATATGGTCATCCAAGCTTACGCCCCCACATATTCAAAAATATGCACTCCAAGTTAACCCGCGGGAAAAACCGGTTTCACCATTTCAGCAAATTCTAACGCTGATGGATCTATGGTCAGGGCAACTACATTTTATGGTTTTTAATGTTATATTAAGTGAATACAATATTCTTTTAGCATCAAACAAGTTATAAGCATTAATAAAAAACAAAGGCTACAAAGAAAGGTGTAATACATCTATCAAGAACTTTTCTAATCTTTAGAACACATTTAGATACATAACAATTGGGATCTCAGTCCCTTATCACATCACTGGGAATTCTCATCCCTTCACATCATCATCATCATCATCATGATTACTGGATCTGGGTATTCAAACCATAGATCACCACATCGCATTGTTACATTTGTAACAAGTAACTATTACCTCTAGGTCCTCAGACCAAGGTATTCATCTCACTTGATGTACAAGTATTCCACATAGCTCACATGGTTTTATTAAACATCTTATCACCTCTTACTAGGTTACAACTTATCTTTTAAGATATCAAACTGTAGAATCATAACACTATATTTTATAGATATTTTAACATGGCTCACAAGGCTCATTTAAATCAGTAACATACACAACATCATAGGTCATTCTGGGCTATGCTCATCATCTCATGTTTCTTGAAGTTTGCACTTCTTATAGAAACACTAGTCGTAAATGACATTATTATGCCATTCAAGGGAAATACATCCTACCCGTTATTAAGGTTAGGATTGTCTACATTATCACCATGTGATATAAGAAAGTACATCCTTCCCATTATTAGGGTAAGGATTTCTCAATCTTAATCAATTAGGGTTATAAGAATATACCATCAAGGATTTCTCAATCTTAATCAATTAGGGTTATAAGAATATACCATCACCCTTCATTAGGGTTCAATTTTCTTCTTATTAACAATTTAGGGATTCAAGATCATAATATCTAGAATCAAACCCTTATTCATACTTCACTCATCTTAGGAGTATCAATGCCTGCTTATCAACATGTTTATCACACATGTACAAGTCTCTCTCTTATCATGATTAGGATATTGATTACATCATACTTTTTGGTTCAATCCTCCTCTTAAGAAACATTAGTTCATCATTAAAAAATCTCATCATCTATTATATTGCAATTAACACAACAAACCACATATGTCACTCAATCAATTACATATGATTGAAGTGTCCATACCATATTGGGTATCAAGATGTGTGTATATTATCATATTATGCTTTAAGATACATTCTTTATTTCATGTCATGTATCCGTATCGGGCATATGGTATAACCACATGACCATGTCATGTTTTAGGGTGTATCCCCTAACATCATAACATGTACCCATATCCGATTGACTATCACTTAGTTCTTATCATCTCAAGTTAGCTTCATATCAGGTAGGAGCTAGGTGCTTGACCCCATATTGAGCATAAGCTATATTCATGGTGCCATATAATGCACAAGGTGTGCACCATATTAGGCATAGAGTGCCAGTATCGTCATATATCATTTAAGTGGTATATGCAGGATACCATATTGTTTTCCTATCTAGGATTTTCATATCGGGTCTCCTTGTTGGGTAACATATTGGGTTATCATGTTAGGTAAACCCTTAGGCTCATAACCTCTTTATGCCCTTCAAGGTTCATCCCTATCATATAGTTACATGACAAGCTAGGTGTCTAGTTAAATTCTCTTACCACAATCCATTACACAAAGGATAGGGTATATCAGATTTCAATCCATCATCTAGGGTTTTCCACCATATTGGGTAGAATGGCCATATCATGCATGAGGTATGAATTGGACCTCATATCATTCACAAGGTAGGAGTAGGTGCTATTCCTATCATCCAAGGAATATCAATCATATCATCCATGTGGTATCTCTTACCACTTATATCGATTTACCCATCACCTTGGGTTTCCAACTCTATATTGTTTAGAGTGTTCACTATCTCCATATTATGTAAGACGTATAAACTTAGACTTACATCATATATAAGGTGTAAGTGGTATCTTCCATATTGTTCATAAGACATGGCTAATATTGTGTATGAGTTATGATCTGTCTCCATATCGGGTTAATCCCCATCTTGGGTTTTATATCGAGTTTAAGGTATTTCAACCCATGTCGGGTTATACCATGTATTTGACTCCATGTCTTATATTGTGCACAATTGTATGCTTAACAAGATATTGTGTAAAAAATGTGTACTTCATGATCATATCATGCAAGAGGTGCTTGCTTGTCTCACTCATATTGGGTTACTAAAAGTTAGGGTTAGTATATCTATTTTAGAAGTGTATACTTGACACTATACCGTCCATGGAGTCTTTGCTTGACTTCTTATTGTGTAAAAGGTGTATGATTAACACCATATCATGTTCAAGATGTGAGTATCATATCCATATCATGCAAGGAGATATACACTCATAAGCATATCGTGCTAGTGATGTTTGTACATAACCATATCGGGTTAGAGGTACTTGTTTGTGTGCTTGAACCCAATATCACTTTATAAAGTGATACCATCTTCTTCGAGCTCTAGACCTTCGTTCTAACTATTATAGTTCATGGAAAACAGGTCCAAGCCACTACTAGAGCTCATAGATTCATCAAATATTTAAGAAAATTTCGGAATCAAAAGTAGAGAATTAAGTATAGCAAGAAGATGGTGAGTAATAACATGATTGAGTTCAAGTTATATAACCTACCTTATGAACAAATTCAAAGCTCCAAGCTCCAAAGATTTACATTCCTAAGGTTTAAGATGAACTTATTAGAGGTTAAGGTTGAAGATGAACTTATTCAAGGTTCAAGGCTCATTCACAACTCCTCCATAGACAAGAAATCACCATAGTTAAGAACTTGGTGAAAAAGGAAAGAGAGGAATATCCATAACCCAATATCCCACTTCAACCAAGATTGAAGATGACCAAAGCCTTACCTTAAGCTTGATGCTAGAGCTCCCTTTCTCCATGAGCTACTTTAAATGATATCTAAGAGTCTATGCATGATATATACAAGGAAGAGGGTTTTGGGGTTCATAACTTTCCATAAGTAGGTGGAAGGTGACGTATATATACTTGGGTTTATGAGATAAAGTGTATAAGAGGTGTCTTCACCTCATGCTACTAGATGACACGTGGACATGCATGGTTGAAACATGTCCATGCATGCACACATATATATATTTCCATGCAAGAGTCTTGAGGATAATCTAGAAACCATATCTCGGCCATTCCTTATCTTGTTGGATAAATTATCTCATGTTTTTCTTATCAATAAAGAAAACCGATAGACTTTTTGCAAGGAGATTGCAACTCGTCATGGACCACCGCCCTTGATGTGATTTTCCCATCATGGACTTTTCCAAGGCTCAACAAACCGATAGGAGACTTTTACTATGGATACTTGGCCGATAGGGCTCCTATATAAAGTCTACAACTCGATACAACACATATAAGACTTCACCTTCAATTCTTTCTTGGTCTTTTCATCACCAAGAATATGATCATTCAAAGATGATTCAAACATGTGTCTCCTTATTTCTCTTTCCTCTAAAAGATACATAGAGAGAATAGGGACACTATAGAGGTGGTAATTTGCATTTCTACCGTATATTTTGGGTAAATTAGAAATTGTACCAAAATTGGTGCACAAAGTGCTAGCATTGTTCAAACAAGTTTTAACATGGGATTTAGGCTTTCCACATGCCACCACTTAGCATCATTCTATTTCTTAGTCTATTAAAATACTTAGGACACATTCAACATGTGACATATTGCAATGTAACTCCTTATCTTTGGCAAATTGCACTTTTCACTCAGATTATCTTATAATGCACAAATAGTTTGCAATTAAGACCAAACTTGAAAATTCACAAGAAGTCTTAATTATTTTCCAAAAATATTAGAACCAGTTTGTAAGTAACTTACTTAAGCAAAACTTCTAGGGTTAATCCAAAACCCAGGTCAGGGGTGTTACAGTATACATACATATTTGTGTATATATGCAAGTGTATATAATCTATAATCATATATTTCTATATATTAGATATTTAAATAAATATAAATATAAATATATATATATATATATTGGCGTGTGAGTATATGTATATATGTATATATATACATACTTATGTGTTTGTATATGTATATATATAAGTACAAATATATTTATACACATATATGTGTAATATTATATATACACACATATATATACAAACACACACACACACACGCATATATATATATATATATATATATATATATATATATATATATATAATTAGGCTAGAATATACTCGAGTGTATTCGCAGTAGAGTACACTCAAGTAGTTTTTCATGATGAAATATTTTTTCAAAAATCTAATCCATTGATGTTCTTAAACATCTTGTGAATAGCTCATATACAAAATTTTAGAACATTTGGACATTTATAGGTCATGTTATAAAGACCACAAAAATTATGCATTTCAAATTAGTTTCACGCTTTGATTTTGTTTCCCTTAGATGAGTGACTTATACTAATTCAAATGGGCTCAAAATTTGTATGTAGCCTAGTTATAGTATGACGGTGAAGATCAATGGTTTACATTTTGCAAAACATAGTCTTGATATGCAAACACACTTGAGTGTATTCTAGCGTGACTATATATATATATATATATATATATATATATATATATATATATATATATATATATATATATATATTCAGGCTAGAATACACTCGAGTATATAGATCACAACGTACACCCCAATGGTGTTTGCCTATCTAGTCCATTTTTTTTCAAAATATAGTCCATTAATCTTCATGGTCACAATAATAATATGTCACATATAAAATTTGAACTTATTTGGATGAGTGTAAGTCACTCATCCCAGGACAACAAAATTGACGCACAAAGCTAATTTTAAATACATGATTTTTTCCTCCTTTAGATGCATGACCTATAATTGTCAAAATTAGCTAAAATTTATTATATAGTATGTTCTTATGATAATTAAGAAGATAATTGGTTTAGATTTTTTCAAAATTTATTGTATCTTAAAAAATGACTGAGGTGTATGGTGCCTCTTGTACAGTCTAGTATACACTAGACTTAGTTTGCATATATATGTATATATATATATATATATATATAGAGAGAGAGAGAGAGGTTAGGAAGTGTGTACTGACTGGTACATGTAACTTATGTGCATAGTCCATTAAAACAACACATTAGGAGCATGTTTATAAAATCCAAACATATAGATTGAATCAGTACGATACAGATTAGATGCCTTTAAAAAATTACAAGCATATCTTGTATACATCATGAGATATAACAATATAACATCTAATGGTTTTTGCAATTTCTGCAACTTACCATTGATTAGGAAATACAAATAGTCTTTCTTTGAATGGTCTATCAATATTGGATTTGGGTGATTTTCGATACACATCTTATCTAAGGGGTATACATCACATCCATAAGGTTGGATTGTCAAAAAGAATTTTACAATAATCGTTAATGAAGATGGGTACATATAAACTATATGTACTCAGGTACACAATTCTTTGAGCATATATATATATATATATATATATATATATATATATATATATATATATATATATATATATATATATATATATATATATATATATATATATATATATATATGATGGTCCCTTCATATGTAACCATGTAATTAGGTTTTATCCCAAATCATATTCCAAATCGTGTTATATAACACAATAACTCCCAGTAACATCACCAATGCTTTCCACATGAAGTAGAATTATAGAAAATTTCCATCCATAATACATTTGAGGGGTTTCTCATGTAAACATTTTCCTTATCAAATTACTATATGATGTGTACTAATATGCAAGGACAACCATTTTTTTGAAATCATTACGTTGATTTATTCATCCTACTCTCTTGCATGGGAAAAGAAGATGTATGGTGGCTTCGAACCATTTAGCCAACATGGCTAGACAATAAATGAAAAACTCTGGTTACACTTTAGAGCTCATTTTAAAGTTGAGTCAACTATGCATGAAGCTCTCAGGGTATGTTGACATGGCTGGATGAGGGGTAGTTATTGGTAAATTTTGTCCACCTGTGCTTGTAGGCTTGGAACAGTTAGGATTTTTAATGGTAGAATACGGCGAGTATGCGCAGAAAGACAAGATGAGAAGAATCAAACGGTCACACAACCAAATAAGACATCATTTACGTGGTTCGGTCGATGACCTACTACACGAGAGGGGGTGAGATTTCCACTATATCAGAGAAAGGAGGAACACTCTCGTAAGAGGCAGAGTACACTCTGAGTACGACAGCTTCTCTCTATGTAAGAATACATATGATTACAAACCCTAACCAGGACACATATATTTGTAGATGTAAATCATAATCATATTCCTATTCAGATCCGGAAAATAGATTGTACCATACGGTTCGACGAAGATCCATTTAATTTTTGGAACCAGATCTACAATTGGATCAACATATTTTTTCGAGGCACATAGTAGGAAGTGCCAAGGCTTTGGAGTTGAGTGTCTTCATTGCCGACTGGGGAAATTATGAAACTTTAGCTCTCTTGTGGTAAGGAATCCTCATGGAGGATGGAAAAAATATATAGTTTTAGGACTAAATTAGATCAATGAGTCCTGATAGGTTGGCCAGGGGTAACTATTGGTAAATTTTATCCACCTATGTTTGTAGGTTTGGAACTGTACAGGTGTCAAGGCTTTGGAGTTGAGTGTCTTCATTGCTGAAAAGAGTCTGGGGAAATTATGAAATTGTTGTAGGAGCTATCCCATGGTAAGGAATCTGCATGGAGGATGGACAAAATCTCTGGTTCTGGGACTGAACTAGCCCGATGAGTCCTGATAAGGTAGGCCGAGGGGTAATTGTTGGTAAATTTTGTTCACCTGTGCTTGTAGGCTTGGAACCGTGCAGGTGTCAAGGCTTTGGAGTTGTTTGTCTGCATTGCCATGAGAGGAGTCTGGGGAAATTATGAAATTGTTGTAGGAGCTCTCCTGCGGTAAGGAATCTGCATGGTGGATGTACAAAATCTATGGTTCTATGACTAACTAGCCCGATGAGTCCTTGACCAAGGTCAACTAACCAAAAGCATCACATGAAATGTAGCAATAGGCTGACTTAGTGTCCGAACTGGAGAAAGCAGCTTCCACAAACATTATATTGTCTTCTGGTAGCCTTGTCGGTGGCCAGAAGTCGCTTGGGTTCCTTGCAAGTGTTTCTTTCTGAGTGGTAGGGAACGATGTCTCTATAATCGTAGATGCTTTTTCAATGGTGGGTCGCAGCACAACCTTAATAGGGGTGAACATCTTACTATGGAGTTTCCTCATTGTGTATGGACTAGAGGTGCTAGACTACTATTACCTGCATGGTGTCATTGATGTTAGGATATAATCCTTTGATGATATTTTAGATCCAGTTGTCTTCATTGTCCCTGAAGAAGGATGGCCTTGGGTGTAGCATTTTCCAAATCAATCTTCTACACGTACAATCACGATAGTGTGTAATTGTCTCCAAGTCATTGTTGTCGCAAGTACACATGGTAGGAAAACCTAAATGCCACCTATTCTTTTCAGCAGTTGTGAGCAAAGCCCCGTATTGTAGAAGCTAAAGGAAGACTTCGATCTTTTTAGAGACATTGTAGGATCTGTTACCCGACCAGTCGATGTCAAAATTTTCTTCTTTGTTGTGGCAACTCCACTTGTAGGCGGAGCGGGCTGTAAGTTCTCCACTGGTCTCTAGGGGCCGAACAAAGTTATATTCATAGGCAAGGGGGTTCATAGGTGGCATGGAATGGAGTATATGTCCTAATGTACTTGGAAGGTAGGATTGGACAAAATCACAATTTAAATCCCATTTGTCGGTATACAAGAGCATGGAGATGACCGTCATATCACTAAGGCACAGAGGAATTGGGTAGTCGGGGTCAAGTGTGGAGATGCTCTTGTGGAGTAACAATTTGTCTCGCCTAACCTTTGCCCATTACCTATGACGTTGGAGCTAGTTTCCTGTATTGGAGGATCCAATTGACTGAACATCCAATTGAATGAACATCCAAGATGTAGAGCATGGTGCAGTGGACATACATCTTCAGTTCCTGTACTTTTGTTTCATTATACAGACTAAAGTCTTCTCCGGATCGTTCATGTACTTTTCTAAAAATATGTTTTAGATAGAGTATTTGTGTTGTTTCAGTTGCCCTTTCTCTATATATCAATTTTGAAGTAGTGTGTCTAATTGTTATCTACCTATGGGGTCACATATTTTAAAAGTGAGACTATATGTTTAGATGCACTATTTTATGAAATTTGTGGAGTAAAAATATTAACATCATGCACTTGTCCTACAAAAATGAAAAATCTTTTTTGGTGTCATGTAGAAGAGGAGAGGTCCAACTCTATCAAAAAAAAACATGAAGTAAAATTTTTTTATGTTGCTATAAACCTCCCCTCCTTTACCTACTCCATCTGGGTATCAAACGAGCAACCTGTCGATAAAAAGTCAACCAGACTTACCAGTTTAACTAACTTAGAAGTGCATCAATAGTCACAGTAGAAACTATTTGAGTAGTGTCATTAAGTAGTCAATGACTTATAATCATAGGTATTTGTTTCTTTAAATATTGATGGTTATCATAACTAAAGACACCAATGGAGCATGTAAAATGTCATATTGTATCCAGTCAATAACTGGGTTAAAGATATCAAGGCCACAAAACCTCATTTTAATTCAGGCCCGTTGTCAACATCCCAAGGGTAAAAGATAGCAAAGCCACAGAGCCTTGAGAAGGTAATTTTTATTTAAAAGATTTACTTAATGTCATAGTTAGCATCTAGATAAATACATTTGCACCTAGTAGTGAATCCTTTGTTTTAGGCATTGTATATGAAGTATTCTATTTGCATTCATACTTATACAAGTATGAAGGGAACATTGAGGTCATGCATAATCTTATAGCTCTATCACTATCACAAAAAATAAAAGTAGGAACTGAGAGTCATGATATATGATTTTATGTTTTCATGAATCAAAATCCTATTGTCCTACCCTTTGCAATATATATCAACGTCAATATTACATGAATAAAGTCCAAACTCCAACCCATACAACTATATAGTCTAGGGAAATGTAGAGCACAAATAGAATAACTATCTGTGGATCATATATTGTATCCATTATTTATGTAGCCAAATTTATCCTCAACACTACAAGTAACATATTTTCCAGGAGATCAGAGAATCACATCTTTTACGAATCCAACCTTTGAAATTTTTTTACGCTAAATGTCAGGTTGTGATGAGTGTAATTATCACTCATACAAATAGAGAGATAAATAACAACATTTTGGAATTAATGAAATTACCTTGTCTCTAACCTATGTCATGATATATAATTTACAAAAAAAAACTAAACATATACCAGTTAACCAACTATATGAGTAACATATCGTGAAGATCACCTTATTAATGGACAAAAGAGATGATCACTACACTTTTGCAGATTTGATGATAACGATTGGTCAAAATCTTCTATGTGACAAATATTTTTCCATCTTTGTATCATCCAACCCCACCTAAACATCTTCTAGGGAGCACCACATATTACTATATAATTTAAAATGATTGGTGATACTAGTCGCATCGAAAGCTTATTCTGGAAATGAATGGGAGAAAATGATTAGAAGCATGTCATTTTTCCTGTTTGATATCATCGCACTTTTTCCTTTGTTATGTTTTAGAAAAATATTAGAGAACAATTTCCTACCCCCTTCCATACTAAATAACAATTTATGTAGATTTGTTTCTATGAGGAGATGGAATACACAAAGTGGGAGTGAGGATTTGATTCCACTCATAATTTATACCTAATGTCACTACCCAATATCTTCAACAATGTCCCCACCAAATTGAGAAACTAAAACTCCCTACTATCCTAACAACATGATAGTTTGGAGTGATTTGTTTTGTTTTGTCGAGTATAGACATGATGTAGACACAAATTAGGAGAAAAACATGGTGCCCTAATACTATAGGACTAGTGAATGTAAAAAATTTCTAGAGCTTGCAATGGCATTCCAATCATCTTAATTAATGCACTTAGATGTCATAACAAGTTATTCCAATAGTATTTCCAAAATACTATCTACTTATTTCCATATTGATGGTATTCAATATATCTCTACTTACTATGTTCAAAGGCCAACTACATTTTCTGTACATTGTTGGTATCAAATATCCACACAAACAACACTTATATAACATTAAACTGAAATATGTTAAAAGTAAATAAGTTGATCCTTATGCATCACTTCAAGTATATAAGGGAAAGGGATCCACGTTTTTGAAAATCTGGTTGAGGCCAATGACTCAACAACTAGAATTGAGAAACTAACAGAATCAATTAATATAAAAGTTTTTAGTTTAGTGTTGATAAATAAAATTCCCAACATCCGTACATTGTTGTGCAAATGAAAGGAAAATAAATTCTTCTATCTATCTCTTCCATATTCTAGTTGCCTCCATCTATCTACAAGTGTATGATACTAAAGTTTGGTAGTAAATTTTTTATCAGAGAAACAATTCATAAATTTAATCAATTTTAAAGTCTCATAGTGAATTTACTATTTCATATAGTTACTTCATTTCAATATCCTTGATTTTAGTGCATAAAATTGTGTTCTTGCTTAAGATTCTTTGTTCTTTTAGTTCAAGATTCACATTTGATTTGGACTTAAAATGTCAATCACTAAGGTCGGAATAAAATTAAAATACATTTTGATTATTATATATTCAAATTTGAATAATATGTGGGGATTATTAAAAGTGAAGAAGTTTTATGACAATAATGATATTTTATATATGTAGAAAGCAATTCACGTTATTTGTAGATTTTTATTCAAATTGTGGCTTAATTGGAAATACATAATGCTATATGTAAAATATATAATCAATTACCTAACTCCGAGTTAATGTGATTGATTCAATGGTCCATTTAGTAAGGAACCATTATTTTGTCAATAATACCCTATACACACATGATCTTCTGCACCATATATAGAAATAGTTGCAATGCTTCAAGAAGAATGTTGGCTAAATGGACATCTATAAATCCCTTTGTTTTGATTATGAAAAACATTTCATTCTTATTGATCTAACGAGCTACTTGAGTGTGCAGGAACAAGGTGGATGACAAAGCAACTAGGGAATCCATATGCTTACATGTTTATGTTTCATGCAATGTAATCGCTTTGTAAAAACTTGAACAAATATATAATGTACAAGTACTTAGATTGCATGTAAATTAAGCGTTAGATTTTCCCTAGCTAAACACCACATTTAGATAAGTCATCCCCTTCAAATAGGATCACATATGCACACTCATACATACAATTAGTGCCTAAATTGAAACATTGAAACAGGATCAATCTCGGTCGACAAACTCCTCGACCGAGACACTCTCGGTCGACAATCTTCTCGGACGAGAAAGATCCAGAGTAGTCGTTAGACACAACTGACAAGGTAGTTGGCAGTTGGAGATAAACGTTGCAAAACACTTGTTCCAGAGAGCCTGTCGGTCGACAAAAGTTCGACCGAGTAGGTATCTCAGTCGACCATTCCTCGACCGAGATGGTCTCTGACAGCAACTCCAGAATTAATTAATTAGCCGTTGTTAAAGCAACAAACTTGTACCTAACGGCTAGTTAAGCACTTAGAAACCCCTAGAAGTTGTCTAGAACGTCCTTAAGCATCCTTAGGCCATTCCTATAAATAGGACAATCCATACGACACTAAAAATACACTTGTTACACTTGAGCATTCTTTGAGCATACTTTGAGCATTCTGTTTGTGAGAAAATTGAGCATTGTGAACATTGGCTACTTCCTTCCTTAGCTCATAATTCGTGTCCTATAGGCTAGTATCTCCTACCCACTGCAATCACAAGTTCACACATTTGGTTAGGAGATCTATACGCTTGATCTAGGCAAATCAAGCCTTGGGCTACAAAGGATAAGTTGTAATTTCCTTTTTTCTTTCTTGTTCTCTATTACCGTTTGTACTCTCCTTGCTACTCCTAGGTTGGAGGCTGCTGATTGGAGAGGGTGAAGATCTTCTTGGTGAAGAATGTGACTTTGAGCTACTTCAGAAGGCTGGTGCAACGGGAGGTTACTTCTAGAGAGGAAGGCTACTTCAAGGGGGAGCTTGGAGTTACTTCAAGAAGGCTACCTCAAAGTTGGTGCACCTACTTCAAGTGAAGGCTGTTCAAAGGGTGTAAAGGAAAGTATTGTATTTTGTATAAATCCTTGGGAAGGTAATAAAATAAATACTTTCAAAATCCCGGTTGGGTAAGCAACCGGGTAGTGGACTGACAACTTTAGTAGTTGCTAAAGTTGGAACCACTCTAAACACCTGTCTCCTTCTTCCAATTTTCAATTGTGGTTGTTTGAGTTCAATAAATTGTTAAAATTATTTAAAAACTCTATTCACCACCCCTCTAGTGTTTTTTCTATTGGTATCAGAGCAGGCTTCAAGGAACCCTAACCAGGTCTTGAAGAATGGAGGGTAAGGGTGATTACAATCACAACAAAAGGTGATGCTTGGACAAAACTACAACATGTTGCAATTGGTGCTTAGGAACAAGCCACACAACAACTAGATGCCCTTGGAGATCAAAAAAGGAAGATGAGCACAAAGTTTGTCTTATTGCTACAACTAGTGAAGAAGAAGAAGAGGTAAGTCTTTTTGATTTATCTAAAGAAGAACTAGTTGCTAGTCTTGAAGAAACACATATTAAATATATTGAGTGCAAAAAGAAATTAAAGAAATCTATTAAAGCAAATGATGAATTACATGCTAAGCTTCTTGCTATTACATCTGAAAACAAAGATCTTAAAAAGATCATTGAAGATCATGATATTGAGATAAAATCTATAGAGGCAAATTGTAATCTACTCTCCTTAGAGAAGAATAATTTGCAAAATCAAGTGAATGATCTTCAAAAACAACCCATTTTATGCAACCATCTAGATTATGATTCTATTGTCAAAGAAAGAAATTCATTGTCATCTAATCTAGATCAAGCAAAACTAGATATCAAAAAGAGAATGGAAGAGATTGCCAAGTTACAACAAAAAGTTAGTAGTTTAAATAATAATGGCATTCTTGATCAAATCTTAGATAATTCCTATCATCAAATTGGGAGAAGAGGACTAGGTTACAAGCCTAAAGGGAAATCCTATCAACAACCTAGTTGGAGAAAGTCACAAACCCATCAATCTATATATGTACCTAAAGGAACATCTTCACCCAAGGATAACACAGAAAACAACCATAGAAAAAGATATGAGGTTGACTCGATATGTTGTCATTATTGTTTGCGTCTTGGTCACTATTCTTTTTCATGCCCTTACAAGAGAAAAGATGTCGAGTTAGTTTGGGTTCCAAAACCTCCAAACTAAATGAACAGAATCAAGTTGAGATATGACCAAGAACCTTAGTTGCATATCTCTATGTCTATCTCAACTCAAACATAATGGGATAACAAATAAATTTAAATATCTAAATATTTAACTTGCATAGTTATGTTTTATTTGGAAGCAATTAACAATTTTAGGAATATTGTCGGTCGAGAGACTGTCGACCGAGATACTATCGGTCGAGAAAATATCAACCTAGCATATCACTGATTTCCAGTCTGTTGCAAAATTGCTGAATTCTTTGATAAAATTGCTATCTATTCATGATTAATGAATTGGATATACATTTTTTTTTGAAGTCATCCCTACAAAGTTAAATTAATCTATTCCTTAAATGATTTAAGTTTAAACTGAAATTATGCTTAGTTTAATGAAAAGAAAATTTCTATAATTATTCACATGATCTCTTTATTTTCTGGTCTATCCATATAGAAATCATGTGATTATTTACTGTTATTGTTCTGTTATTACATCACGAATATGCTTTCACCATTTGGTACTGTGATTAGCTTGGATAGATAATTGTCTGCATGGATCCGTGATGATATATATATAGGAAAGCAAATGCTTTATTGGTAATATATTATGCTTGCAACACATAAGATAAAATCTCTCAATTAGTATCCTTAAAAGACTTGAGATATTTAGTGTGCCTTCAGTAAAGAATCTTATGAGGATACTAAACAACGTGAAATTTGATATTCATATTACTACAGCAAAGCCTATATTTTAAGAAAAGGACAAATGTTTTCATATTAAGTATTATGCTTCAACTTGATACTTAATCAAATCTTATGCAGATATTATACTTCATAATGTTCAATTTGAAAAATCTGCAAATCTGCCTCTTGGTTAAAATGAAATTTGACCAAGGGGCGCTATGGTCGTAGTCAAAATCGACCTAAAATAAGTTTGACACAAAAACTACTTGAATATCATTTTATTGTGATTAAAAGCAAAATCAATTTATGATCACAAAATTGTTCCAATATTGTCAATAATAAAACAAAATATTACTCCCTTAGAAAATATATATATGCTCTACAAATTAAGTCTATCATTTGCATTAAAAATCAGCTTAAAAAATTTATACCCAGTAAGTCTGTCGGTCGACGAATCTTCGACCGAAAACCTCTCGGTCTGCCCACCTCTCTCGACCGACAGAATCTAGATAGACCTAACATCATACACACTTCCGGTCGACAATTGTTCGACCGAGACAGTGTCGGTCGACAATTTCTCGACCGAGAAAGAACCGTTGGGAGATGACCGTTGCAATCCGACCGTTACCGTTAACGGCCGACCGTTGCAAGTCGACCGTTGGACGGACGAGTGGCGCGTCTGGAATATGACCGTTGCGGACGCTCGGTCGACAAATTGTCGACCGACCCGGTCACTGGATTGCTATAAAAAGGACCAAAAACGGGTCACTTCTTCACATTTCCATATTCTTGTTTCCATAGGTTCTCTCTAGTGAATTCTTGTGCAAATCTTTAGCATCCTCATCCCCAAGACTTCCTTGCTTCTTCTCCACCTTCAAGCAACGCAATGGCATCATCCTCTGCTCGTGGAAAGAAGAAGGTCGCTAGCAGGAAACAAAGGGAGGCTACTCCACCATTGACGATCATCAACGACATTGCCTTCGTCGACGGAGATGCTGGTGATCGCTATCTACGACTTTCCTCAAAAGCTCATCTCCCAAGATGACCAGTTGAAGTTATGGACTTCCTCAACATTGTCGATTTGGAGGACCTCTTTGAAGTGCAAAAGTTGAAAGAATTCATCAACCCTTCTTTCCCTTCCTATTCCACCAAGGTAGTGAATGAATTCTATGCTAACCTCATCTCCCACTCTGAAAATGAAACCATCTTCTTCTATACTATGGTAAATGGGCATAGCTTTCGATTTACTGAAGGGGATATTCTTGACATGCTAGATATTGACATAGAAGAATACCAAGACACCCTTGACCTTACCTCTGGAAACCCACTTAATCAATTTTCCCAAACCATACCGTTAGTCTTAGTGACATCAAAAGGACCATTTTTCAATCCAATACAACCTGTCACGAAGATAGAGGCACATACTATGCTATCAATCTCAAACCAGCTGCTAGGATTGTAAACCTTATTGTTTCAACAAATATACATCCTAGAGCAAATAAGTCTGAAGTTCCTATTTTTCGTATGTGTCTAATATATGCCATTATCCAACGTATTCCCACAAACTTTATCCGCATCATTCTTAAAAACATGCTTGAGTTTTCTGGCAATCCTCCATATGCTGATCTTGTATGCCAAATTACTCAACATTTTCTTAAGACGCAACTTGAGGATATGGGATTTACATGGGAGCGTAGACCACAAAAAATAAGTAAGAATACTGTAGAAAAAATGGGGATTGATTTCGGTCATAAGAGGGCTAGGGTAGAAGGAGAAACATCTACATAAGATATACCACCTCCACCTCCTCCTACCAGCCTACCCTATGATCCCATCCAAAACACTCTAACCTATGTTGTTGGGTCACAATATCATCTTAGTAAACAACTAGATTATAACCATCATGCCATGACTTATCTAAACCAAAGAATGCAAACTCTTTCTCCAAACCAACCAGATGAATATCCTTATTCTTTAAACCCTGGCATGCTCAATCCATATAACCCATCTTACTACTACTATCAACCTCCACCTCCACCATCTACAGATCTCACGCATACTCAGTTTTCATCAATGCAACTACAAGATATTGCTGCTCATTTCCGATTTGATCGTGTTCCAACCTTCTTGGAGGCATATGCCTTAACCAAGACAGGTGCTCTGGAGTGGCAAACATTGGTCCAGTATTATGGAGATGAGCCTTTTCTTGGGAAAGACCCTGATGTTGATGTAATTCTTAAGTCTTTCCAGTGAGATTTGGAGTTGTATTAGTTGTAATGGAATCTTTGCAAAATTGTAATAAATGGGTTATCTTTACATGTTTTGGCTATCTTGTAATGAAATTGGTTATCTTTATAATGGATATTTTTTTTTGGCATCATTTGAATTTGGATTATGAGACTATTGTAGAGCATACAAAATAAGGGGAGTAATAAACATAAATAAATCACAAAGGATGAAAATCTTTGCAAATACCTAAAAGTTAAAGTTATGGCTAAATTGACATCTATTGCAAAGCACTCATACCTTGGGATATCTATCTAAAGGGGAGCATAGTATAAAATTAAGGGGGAGAAGTAATATCAAAAATTCAACATGGATATCTTTTTGAAATGACAAAGGGGGAGAAAAGAATATCAAAATAAAATAAAGATCAAAACTATAATAACTGAGTTTCATAATGAAAAAGGCCAAGCACTTACTTGCAAAACAAAAATGGCTACAAAAGGTAATCTTCAGGTATGAAACTCATATGTTTTATATTTCTTTCATTTATATTTTGGAAATGTTTGTCATCTTCAAAAAGGGGGAGATTGTTGGCTAAATGGACATCTATAAATCCCTTTGTTTTGATTATGACAAACATTTCATTCTTATTGATCTAACGAGCTACTTGAGTGTGCAGGAACAAGGTGGATGACAAAGAAACTAGGGAATCCATATGCTTACATGTTTATGTTTCATGCAATGTAATCGCTTTGTAAAAACTTGTACAAATATATAATGTACAAGTACTTAGATTGCATGTAAATCAAGTGTTAGATCTTCCCTAGCTAAACACCACATTTAGATAAGTCATCCCCTTCAAATAGGATCACATATGCACACTCATACATACAAATAGTGCCTAAATTGAAACACTGAAACAGGATCAATCTCGGTCGACAAACTCCTCGACCGAGACACTCTCGGTCGACAATCTTCTCGACCGAGAAAGATCCAGAGTAGCCGTTAGACACAACTGACAAGGTAGTTGGCAGTTGGAGATAAACGTTGCAAAACACTTGTTCCAGAGAGCCTGTCGGTCGACAAAAGTTCGACCGAGTAGGTATCTCGGTCGACCATTCCTCGACCGAGATGGTCTCTGACAGCAACTGCAGAATTAATTAATTAGCCGTTGTTAAAGCAACAAACTTGTACCTAACGGCTAGTTAAGCACTTAGAAACCCCTAGAAGTTGTCTAGAACGTCCTTAAGCATCCTTAGGCCATTCCTATAAATAGGACAAGCCATAGGACACTAAAAATACACTTGTTACACTTGAGAATTCTTTGAGCATACTTTGAGCATTCTGTTTGTGAGAAAATTGAGCATTGTGAACATTGGCTACTTCCTTCCTTAGCTCATAATTCGTGTCCTATAGGCTAGTATCTCCTACCCACTGCAATCACAAGTTCACAAATTTGGTTAGGAGATCTATACGCTTGATCTAGGCAAATCAAGCCTTGGGCTACAAAGGATAAGTTGTAATTTCCTTTTTTCTTTCTTGTTCTATATTACCGTTTGTACTCTTCTTGCTACTCCTAGGTTGGAGGCTGCTGATTGGAGAGGGTGAAGATCTTCTTGGTGAAGAAGGTGACTTTGAGCTACTTCAGAAGGCTGGTGCAACGGGAGGTTACTTCTAGAGAGGAAGGCTACTTCAAGGGGGAGCTTGGAGTTACTTCAAGAAGGCTACCTCAAAGTTGGTGCACCTACTTCAAGTGAAGGTTGTTCAAAGGGTGTAAAGGAAAGTATTGTATTTTGTATAAATCCTTGGGAAGGTAATAAAATAAATACTTTCAAAATCCCGGTTGGGTAAGCAACCGGGTAGTGGAATGACAACTTTAGTAGTTGCTAAAGTTGGAACCACTCTAAACACCTGTCTCCTTCTTCCAATTTTCAATTGTGGTTGTTTGAGTTCAATAAATTGTTAAAATTATTTAAAAACTCTATTCAACCCCCCCCTAGTGTTTTTTCAAAGAAATCACTCCCTGCCCAAGCTACCTCACTATCCTCGAGACCCATCATTCTCATAGGATTTTCCAACTCTACCCCTCCTACACATAAAAACCACTCCTTGCTCCAACACATGAAAAACCAACGTCGACATGTACTACCAACTTCAGCAACGACATAGGTGAGGAAGAAAATACTGAACTTAGAAAATTCATTGAACACACCACCTTAATACCTCCATTTACCATCAAGGTAGTGTGATAGCCATTTTTCACCAGATTAGTCATCCTAAATCTTTAAGGTGACCAACTTTTGAAAGATACCCATGTTCTCTCTCCGATGTCAACATTTCTCTTCTACTTTTTTATTTTTTATTTATTAACGAAATAAAATGTTAATAAACAAAATAAATAAAAAATTATGCTAGTTTTTCAATCAAGTGACTTAGGAAATGAATTAACACAACCTATGTGATCCATTCATTTAGCATTTCGATTTAAATTTACCTTATTTATTTACATCATTTTTTATAATTCATATTGAATATGGGACTATTCAATATAAATAAAGAAAGAACTAAAACATAACTAATTATCCAAAGTTACCTTTTTAAATTATATCCAGTTTACATATTAATCTATTTTTCATATTATTCCATATTTTGTACTTAAGTACTTAATAAGGTAAAAAAATTATAGTATAATGTCTTAAATGGTTAAATAGAGAAAAATGAAATTATTAACTATGTAATTTGATGTGGCTTAAACCTTATGTTTTCTACCTTAAGAGTTAAGAAATGGTTGTATTAATTGAATATAACCATTTACCCAATTACTTATACAGGTAAACTTATGTGTGTGTATATATATATATATATCTATATATTATATGTATATATATTATATGTATATATATTATATATATATTATATGTATATATATGGGTGTGTATGTGTGTGTATGTATGTATATATATACATATTCATATTTACTTACATATATATATATGTATATATATGTATGTATATATATGTGTGTGTGTGTGTCCCACCACGAGTTATGGGAGAGGGGGAGCGAAATCTTTTTCTCTTAATCCCATATATATGTGTGTGTCTGTGTGTGTGGTGGATGGTGCATATATACATGTATAATTTAAGAAGCCTCCTAGTTGTTAGAATAAATTATAAAATCTATCCATTACAAGAGGTGTTCAACATAAATATTTTCACTGATATACCCAATATGGCGTGTATGATGCACTTTACATTTATAATTTTTTTGAATGAGATTATGTTTCCAAAACTTGTCTACTGCACAATAGGACAAGACCAAGTCCTATCAGTTGAAATACTTTCTTTAGTTAAATGTCAACCAATACAAATTTCTTGATACGTGTGATAATAGTATCATGATGATATTTAGGATAATCAGATGGAAAGAATACATGCACAATCAACTCCAAGAGGTTCTTATTGATAGTATGATAGTAAGTTCAACTGAACTTTATGTGAATAATCGCGATGCTATAGGGGGTTGATCTCCAAGAGAAGCATCCAAATATTCTATTGTCCCAATAGTTAATTTTAAAGAGAAACACTATTGCAGAGTAGCTTGTATATCACTATTATACTCATCTATATGCAATGAAAATTATTGTAGCACCAGTTTCATCCCCATTTGTACACTCAGACATCAAGATGTCGTTTGCCAATTGTCCTTTTCTTGCAAAATTTACACAAGAGTATTTTCATGCAACAAATGGAACATGAGGGAAGTGTAAAATGGAAAAGAGAGGAGGGAAGTATAAAAATTGGGGTTACTAGAAATAGGTTCTTATATAGAAAAGAGGAGAAAAGAAGTAAAGTAGAAAGGATGGAAGTATAAAAAATAAGGAGACTAGTAGATAAGAAGGACGGGATAGATCATCCAAAAGAGGAGTACCAAGAGAGGAGGAAAGTAATATTGTCTATTTTTCTATCAATGAAGTAGATAATTCTATCTCTCGATGAGCAGTGTGATCTTGGTATTTGGGAGGGTGTGTGTAGTGTTACTCATCTATACTACTACAAAAAGAGAGAGTTTGTCTATAAATCATGATCTTCCCATTTTCTTTTCTCTCAAAATTGTCCAGTCGATTATAATGCATCAATCTTGAAATGATGCATTATTCTTGGCTCACTCTTTTAACAAAAAAATTCCATTTTAAAATTTCATATATTTTATTTATCATTTAATGGTTCACTTTCCACAACACATCTCCTCTATTATCCTCCACTCCACCCCTTTACATCCCTCAAAAGTGGACAATAATTGACCCAACTATAACTAACCTTTGAGATAAGATATACTCAATATTGTAATAGTCTTGTGTATTCATTTGGTCACCTCCTTCATGGGATTGTTCTCTTTGGTGCTTTCCATCAATAAAAAAATATGTAGATCGGCTACCTTCAAAACTAAGCAGTTGAATTTGTTGCTTGATCGACATTGTCATCATCAAGCACACACATCATTTGGCCATGTTGCTAGCATTATGTTTTCATCATCCCATAAATATACTTGGTAACCAAAATGAAAAGTTATTGGTAGGAATCATTTTTGGTTGTTTACATTCACTATAATATATCATTTATTGTTCTATTAAATTTTGAAGTACACTCTTTTTGTACATTTAGAATATAGTTTCCTTTTTCATTGACTAGGAGGGCCTAGGACTATGGTCATTTTATTTAGGGACAAATAGTTCTTCATGCATGAAAGGGCATCCAAATTCACCTATCTCATTGTTAAAATTTTCAATTAAACAATTCTAATTTTCATTTTCAACTTGAAAAAAGTTTTCTCAAAGTTTCTTCCACTCTTCTCTGCCCTAGTTGCCTAATGATCAGTCTAGTCTCCCAGACCGTGGAGTGCCTTCTCATACTTCAAAACGGAAACAAAATTGTGTACCTATGATGGTTTTTCACCCAGGACTACATGAAGCTACACTTGCTAAGAAAATGGTTGATTCTATTGGAATACCATTCCTAGACAATTAGCCCTAGAACCTAACTCTAAGGCCTACCTCAAGTCATATGTCTGCAAGTTCGTCAACTATTACAAGGAGAGTAGAAATTTGGGACATACATTCAACCACAAAGCAGTAAGCAAGCAGCTAGTTCGGGCTGAAGTTAGAACACACATACAAGACCCAAGACTTGCAGTTTAGATGTGTCTTTAGAATATACTACATGAGAAGGTTGTAAATATACTATCTAAATCCTTTTTTTCTTAGTCACAATTATTTTGTTGGTATATTTCATAGGTTGAATATCAAAAATGGCAATGTTTTCTTAATTCACATAAAAAATACTAGAAACATCAATTTACCCCTAATAAAGTAATTAAAGAGTATAACGTCTAGTATGCACTGTTATTATAAATTTATAGGACACATTACCTTTGCTTCAAAATTGAATTCTAGTACATTAGTTCACGTTATATCACCGAAAATAGATGTTATGTACATAATGATGATGGTATTGATAGGATAATTAACTGACTGACCATTGGCTCCACCAAATGTGAGACATCATTCTAGAAAGAATCTTCTTCCTCTTGAAGGGAACAAATGAATTGTGGTTTTCTTCTTTCCTTGTAACATATAAAAATGTTATAACTAGCATTGTTCACATACTAAAACCAACACTCAATGGAATATGCAATTATATAAATGACTTTACCAATGATTGATGCATGAAAACAAGAATAAAATACCTCCTATGTTGTCGATCTTGGCTGAATGTCACACTATGTAATCAACGGTGTTAGAATGCATTGAACTTTCTTTAACTCTTTTGTTTTAAAGTTTTATTGATTATATATGTCTTATGAGATCATTGCACACCCACCCCAAAACCAAACCTTCAAATATCTATAGGTTGGACTCCCCCAAAAAAACTGATTAGATTTTTAAATAGCTTACAATAAATAACTAGTTAGGTTGTTGTACACAAATGGACAAATTCTGGCCATAACGTTTTCACCATAGGAATAGAAGAAAAATTTCACAAAAAAGTATAGATTTACTAAACCAATATTTCAACTAAATAGATGTAGTGAGTGTTAGACACCACTACCTGACTTCCTTATGTGTCATTGGAAAGATCATTTCCCCATTTACCATGTATATATTTGCATAAGTAGATACTTGAATGACGTAGAGTCATAGATATACTTGAAATTTCACTTTAAAGATTGTTGATAAGAAATTGATTTTTTTTAAATTTTATTGATTTAACTGGTGAGCTATTAGTTGATCAAAGATTTCCACTTCATGGATCAAAATTCGATTCAATGGGAGAAAACACATTCCCAACTGACGCATTCATCATTATCTTTTATGTTGTCCAATTGTAATAGTTATTTCGGCCTCGAGGTTGCAACTTCGAGCCGGCCGTCATAGTACCTCAATTTTCATGTAGGAATACATCTATTTTTTAGGCATGTTAATAATATCTAACTAGACTCACCCAAACCGAACCCACCCAAAAATGTTTGATTTTATGTCGTCTATTTATATTTTTGGTTCTATTTGAGAGCAATCTGAAATGGAATATGTTTCTCAAGTGTGGGAACCATTCTTGCTTAGGCAGCAACAAATACCCACGTTGCATAAGTTAGGGTGTTACCCTTGGGTCTTGAGTTTTTCTTTCTCTGGTAATGGCCTCTCCATTCCATTCTCATTGCAACCATAGCCAATTTTACATCCTCCCATTCTCCCTTTACTCAACTATTAATTAACTTGGGGTGAATTATTGGAGCGTTAAGTATCTTTGAATCTTCTCTAGAGGGTGGAGGCTATTGTCTGCCACTTGGAGGACACCATCAACCTGTAGTCTATGGTGAGACTAGGAGTTGTTGCAGATACGATTTGAGTCTTTTGTCCATGGTAAGACCAAGAGCTGCACAGATGCCTTCCAAGAGCAACTAGAAGGTAGTTGCACTGCAAGGGTAATGTCCCTAGACGTTCGCTAGGACCATGTATAACATTGCAACCTTTCCTTTCTAGATACATTTTTGTTGACGAGATTTGCTGGTTCTGGGAAATGGGCATTTAAATTTTTGTTTTTGCTGGCTATATTAGCGCCTGATTTTCCAATAGTGGTATTGGAGCCCCATCAATTCATAATGTATCCATGATCTAAATTGATGTGCTCGTATTTAGTTTTCATTTTTTATTTCATGTGATGTGAATATTAAAATGATTAATGTGCATATTTGATTAAATACCACATACGATTACATCTAATATATGTATGATATGATAAAATATGCAATCCAAATGCGTCCTTGTACAAATATTTTGACGGTTCATGTTATCATGATTATGGCCAAAACCCCATATATGTGTGTGCATGGCTTTGGCTGTTTATTCCTATTTTTACTCGATTTGAGTACTGAGCCTCTCTCATTTTCAAATGTAAATTAATGCTCTTCTTCTTGTTTCCCTTCGTATGTAACTTGATGTTTTCCCTTTTACAATGTATTAAAGAAAAAGGATAAGTTTAATTTATGTATCATTGTGAGAAGCTATTCTGCATTGGATGAACCGACCAAATCGTGAGACAAACCAACCATTTGAAGAACTGAGGAGACCAAATGATAGGAGGAGAACCGATTGAATGGTGTCTCAACCGATCGGATGGAGGAGATTAGACACCCATTTTAGGAGCCCAACCGAGCGACCAGGAGGCGAGCTGACCAGTACAAGTGTTGAACCAATCAACTCAGATTGGACCAAGCAAGGATCTTCATTAATAATAGGTTGCATATGATGTGGACATTAGGTGGTGAAAATTCCTTGTGGCTCCAAGGAACTGCATTAGACTGGCCATAACCATCACTCATATTTTTCTAATTGCATGTTCAAATTATGGTTATAGTATGTATATGATATGTACTATAGTATGTCGTGATTCTATGTATATTTATTTGTATATAAAATCCCTCAATAATATAAGTATTAAGTCTTATATGCTTTCCAAAAGTGGCACACATGAAAATCTTGATCGACCAAGCATAGTTTATGCCCTAGCGCAGTGCTCCGTTTATCTCTTGGGAGTGTGATGGTGATAATGTTAGCGGGGTGCATTATTATCATGTCAAAATTTGGTTTAGGATTAAACTGGTGATTCTTAGAGAGTCTAAGTCTAGAAGTATGCAGATGATTATGGCAAGGTGTTGCACATATCATATATCTAAGAGTTGCATATGATGCAATTGTCATGATTGCCTACCTTGATAATTGATTAGGAACACTGGAGTAGGACGGGTAATAGTTGAATTATTTTGGATCTTGGCCCACTAGAATATCTTACTCCGCAATATTCCAAATTTATACATGAGGGTTATCAATTTGAACAAAAATAGTGGGAGTCGTAGTTAATTAAAAACCTAATTTATCGTCAAATTTATCAAAACAAACCAGTTCAAAAATGATTTGAAAATTGCAATGTTTCTTTTGTAGACAAACTAAAATACATTATAATTGTGATTAGTCCTTAATAAGGACAAACCAAATGAGATTAACTATCGAATCTTGTTAAGGATTTAGAGATGCACTCTCACTTATGAGCGAAAGCTCTATGTCCTTGAAAGACCAAAGCTAGAGGAATCGACTCGAATGTTCCTTATTGAAAAATTGGAAGTTTATTTAACACATGCCAATGATGTCATAGACATTTAAACACCTTAAAGTTATGTTGTATGAACTATGAGTTACATATATAGCATGATAACATGGACATTTTCTAGATGTAACACATCTTATGAATCATGTAAAGCAAGAAAGGTACAATGTCTCTAAAGCGAAGTTGAATGCAAGCTGGTAGAGGGAGATCTAGTAAAGACACATATGTTCAATGTGATTGGTCATGTAGAGAGATTGGGATTTCTCTTAGGTCAAGAGTTGACCATGGATATGATTCTACAAGTCATTGTATGAATCATATAACCAGTTTATCAAATGCTTGGCATGTTGATGCTGAAGCATGAATGAAGAAGGAAAAATCCTTGATGAAGATTAGAGGAAGTGAGTGCAAGGATAAATGCAAGGCCATGAAGTGTTCTGAGGATAAGCTGAAGTCCAAGTCTTCAACACTCAAGATAGGGAGAAGGGTAAGTGCAAAAGGAATCTATCCTTTTCACTAAAATGGTTAAGTAAAGAAAGTGCCACCATTGTCACTAGTTGGTCATTGTTAAAGGAACTATCCTCTTTGTAAAGAGGACCTCAGGGTGAAGAAAGAGATAGCGATATCTACTTTAGAAATTGAGAAGAAATAATCTAGAACTATGTAGAGTAAGGGTTTCTGCCACAATAGTTGAAAGCTATCAATCATGGGCACATAATCAAATTAGTGAATTGCTATTACATATTTTCCATTGATGAAAACATTACATGTCTTATGTGACAATGGCATTATGTTTCAATTAAAAGATATGATCTTTAGAAATGCCCTTTGTCTCACAATATATACTCATAGTTGTAGTGACAGATGTGTATAACATGTATACTGAACGACTTGATAACTCAAAGGATAGATGCCTATAGAATTGTCATCTAGAGCACATAATGAGAAATGCACTTCTAGATTCCAATGTGGTGTTAGTCTAGAATCTATTGATTATTTAACCAATAGAGACATGCAAGTCTTATTTGGCATCGTTACAAAATCAAATCCACTGGTAGTGTGAGAACATGTATTCCAGTAGACCTAGTACATGTTAATGTACAACAAACCTTTCAGAATGAATGCTAAAGGTGGTTACTAGTACCTCACTATATTTACTAATGTGATCAATAGATATGGAAAATTGTATTTAATGAAATACAAGTATGAATCTCTTGAAGTGTTCAAGGATATCATAAATGAAGTACATAACTAACTTGGTAAAAGTATTAAGATACTTTGAAGTGATCGATGTTGAAATATTTTAAACCAAGAGTTTGAGGACCTTCTGGAGATATGTGATAGTCTATCACAATGAATTCCACCTGGACATGATGATGTGTCTAAAGGAATCGCACATTGTTAAGGTATAATTATCAATAAAACTAGATAATCTTCCAATTTCCTCTGTGTACATGCTAAACACTACAAGAATGTACTGTCTAAAATGGTTCAAAAGACACCATATGTGATATGGTATGGGAAGTGTTTCTATATGTCTTTTAGTAGTGATTAGGGATGGAAGCTTATATAAGAAAATAGTTTCTTGGAAAGCTTTCTCAACAAATTGCATAAATGTTATCTTCTTGAATACCGATCATATCCTAATACAACAATAAAGTGTTTGTTTATCGGGATGGTTGTATTCCTGATGAGGTACTTAGTTCCAAAGGAATCAGTGGAAGTAAAAGTAGAACTCAAAATGTTTGAGACAAACAAGAAAACATTGAACCTAAATAGGCACAAGGGGAACAATGAGAATCACAAGCTGCTATGGAATCTCAAGTTCCTTATGGAAAAGAAATTGGAAGATATGTGATGTCTTATAACTTAGAAAGTCGATAAGTTGAACATAATGATGAGTCAACAAACCAACTAGAAGCTATTCAGGGACCAAAATCTGAGACATGGATTGAGGCCATGAGATCAAATATGGACCCTACCAACAAGGTATGACCTTGGTGGATCCACCTGAAGGGGTAGGGTGCATTTGGGACTTTGAGAGAATACCAACATGGAAGGGTATATTTGTTGCAAAGAGTTTCAAGCATGTTCAAGGTGTTGAACAAGATGAAGTTTTTCGCCAATTACCATTGTTAAATCCATCAGGATCATGCATGTAATTACAACTTGATATGACTGTGAGATTTGGAATATGGATATAAAAACCACATTCCTTAACTAGAATATTGTATAGGATTTGTATGTAACACAACCTAATTGTTTCATAAATCCATTAATGAAAATAAAGTTTATAATCTACAAAAGGCTATTTGTTGGACTGAAGTAAGCATCTCAGAGCTGGAATATTCTATTTGACGATACAAGTCAAAGGGTTTGAGTTGAGTCAGAATGAAGATCAAATATGTGATTACAAAAGATTTAGTGGGAGCATATTTATATTCCACATAGTGATGGGGAATAATATCCTTATACTACAAATCTTAAAACTGGGCAAGGAAAGTACCTTCTCTATGAAGGGCTTAGGTGAAACATCCTGTGTGATAGGATTGGGATCTACATGGATAGATTAGGAAATCTTCTTAACCTAAGAGAACATACTTTTCCAGTATGTTGAACGGTTCAACATTCAAGATTCACTAAGATAAAAGAGTTAGTCTCTCAAGAGCCAAGTGTTCCAGTTCTTATGAAGAACATGAACACATGTATAGATTCCATATGCATTCAGAATTGGATCTATCACGTATGTACTCATCTCATTATCTTGTATGTATTGGACATGATCAGAGTATATACAATCATCTGACATGTATTGGACATGATGAGAGGATATATATATATATATATATATATATATATATATATATGTGTGTGTGTGTGTGTGTGTGTGTGTGTGTGTGTTTGTGTGTGTGTGTGTGTCTAGTAATCTCATATGCATTGGACATGACAATAAGGTATATGTCAAATGCCAGTGAGGGTCACTAGACTACCATAAAAGAAAGGATTAGTTGCTTGGTTACAGTTATAATGAAGAGTTGGGTGTATATGCTACATTGATGGAAGCTTCCTAACTGACAAATAAATAAATCACAATCTAAAATTGTGTTTGACCGTTAATGAGAGCTCTAAGATGGAAGGGTTCTAAGCTAATGACAATTATTTTATCTACAATAGAAGTCGAGTATCTGTGTCATGAAAACAACTGAGGATATTGTATGGAGTTCATATGGGTGAACTCATATGAGGTTCCAACCATTGATGACTCAGTAGATATACTATGACAGAAATGAAGCTATATGATAGGAAAGGAATCTCAGATAGCATACTATGACACTTCCATCTCATACAAAATGTTGTACAACTAAGAGATGTGGAAATTGCAAAATACATAGTAAAAGAAAATTTTGCTAAACCCGACAGAGTGCTTGCACAGTAGAAACATGATGGGCATGTTAAGATCACTTGGAATATGATACATGGGTGATTGACTCTAAGTGCAAGTGAGATTATGTTGGTATGTATGCCCACATAGTCAATCATATGATAATTGGAGTGTGGAATTAGAAGCCTTATTTGATAATAATGAAAGGTAATTCCATCTGTTATGCTTGTCTCAGTCACGAGATGATGAAAAATACATAGTATATGTCTATAGAATGATGTTCCTCAATGTCATATGTCTTCAAGTACATGACATGGAGAATGAGATCATACGAATGATAAGAGTTCATACATTCTTTTTATGTCCATAGTCAGATATTACTCTGAAAGAAAAATAGATAACAATAATACATAAGACAAGAGTGTGTGTTTACCGCTAATAGAGTCTCATTAGTCATGATATATGATATCAAGTCAAGCACATAGATACATGTTAGATAACAGTGTATTGGAGAGACCCACCATGAGAGTGATACATAGAAACCATGGAATGGTAGTCTGAACCATCTCTCATTGTCATAGTGGTGATTGTGGCTCTTAGATCTAAAGTCATTACACTCATCACATGTTGTTGGGTATAATTTGACATCATTAAATGTAATCATAAAATACAGGTTGCCATAGAGGTGATGATTGAGTAGCTTTGACACATGGGGACTGAGTGTGAGTGATGTAGATGGAATTGGTCCCTCATACTGGAGATTGATATCCAGGGCCCCTTGATAAGTCACATTGAGAAATGTATGGCCACATTGATGTGACTCAATATGTGATCTTGAGCTCACATTCATCTTGAGCTCACATTCATCTAGTTTAAGAAATATGGATTGAACATTGATAGGATGACGATTCCATGCCTTGTGTTCAATCTGGATATCAAAGACAAAGGAACTATATGATCATAACACTAATCAGGGGTTAAAGGTTGAAGTTTTTTTCCATATTTCCAAATTACTTGGGTAGCAATGATGTGTGATTAGACACCACTCTTTGATTGTGATGTCATAAGTTGTTATAGGCATTTACTGCCAATGTAATTATGGACCTATGGGGTCACACACATAGGATACACTTGGATCGAAGAAGTATATTCTTCAATGATGGTTGGATTGATTACTAAAGTGTTTAGGTATTCAATTCACACTACAATCAGCTAACTACACTACCAAACAAACATCTCAAGTGTTGAGACGATTGTATGGAGTTTCAAACGGCCATCTCAAGTTTTAAGACGGTCATTTGGAGTGCCAAACAATCATTTCAATTGTTGAGATGGGCGTACGGTCTATCTAGATGGTTGACATGAGGTTGGCTGCCCAAATTGAGGTGTGAATCGACCGGTTCATTCTGATGAACCGATTGGCTTAGCTCAGCTCACCAGATGACCATCTGGGTGAGCGAGATGACCATCTCACATGTGTGAGATCACTCTATAAATTTAGGAGAAGGTGTAGATACTTTCCCAAATCTATTTAGATTGCACAAATTTTTGTGATGCAAGGAATTAATGTTTAGCATTAATTAGAAATGAATTCCAATTTTGTATGTGATTGGGAGAATGTGAAATGACCTTATCACAGTCCGACATGACCATCTCACATGTCATACGACTGTTAGATTCACCAGACAATAGTCTTGTAGTTCACAAATTCTAGAACATTCATGATTTCACACCCTTCCACTCCTACATAGACTAGGAACCCAGATCCTAACCCTTCCTATAAATAGAGGGGTACTGGGGGATTCCCAACACACACAATTGGGATCAGTGGCCTTGACAATTGTTGTCCTCTTTAGTTGTGGTAACTAATAGAGAGCCTGAGTAATTCTTATCCGTGTAAGGGAGGGATGGAAAAGGAGAGAACAATTGAGATCAGTTGTGGGAGAGCATGGTGGCGACTAGTACACTCACAAAAGGGAAAAACTCCTTCCTGTTGGATCTAGTAGTGCAACATGAAGTTCTTGATGGTCTGAGTGGACTACGCTCGAGGCGGTAGGTCGTTGTCTGTTGCGAGGAGGACATTGTCTTCCTGTAAACTATGGTGAGACCAGGAGTTTTTGCAGACATTGTTTGAGTTTGTTGTGTATGGTGAAGACCTAGAGCTGCACATACACCCTCCAAGAGCAACTAGAAGATAGTTGCACTGCAAGGGTAACGACATTGAACTTTCTCTAGGACCAGGTATAACCTTACAAACTTTCCTTCCTAGATACATTGTTGTTGATGAGATTTTTTTGGTTGTGAGAAAGGGTCATTTAAATTTTTGTTTCCTCTTCCTATATCTACATCTGATTTCCCAACAAATTTAACCAAATGGCTAAAATATTGCATGATTTTTATTATGAGGCCTATGTGTAGCCCAAAATAAAGGGTGGGAAATTTTTTCCTCTACACCAAAATTGTTCTATGGTTTCTCAAATCTATTCCACTCACATTTTCTATGATAGAGTGCCCTATTTCTCTCTTAGATCTCCATTCCCGTCTCTACCCCTATCTCTCAATCTTCCCATCCTATCCTCATGTACACTCCATTTCAATAGGAGACATTTCCTACTGTCTTAGTTTACATGTTTCTACTAGTGCTACACGTAGGGAAATACGACATAAATTGGTAGTGGAAACACAATTTTATGACATATTTCCCATTAACTAGTGGATCGTTTCAATAACCATTCAATGGAAAGGATGGGTTCATGAAGATATACCTAATCCTAGAGAAAGTCCAACGATAATACTCATCGATGTATATGCACACTCTGTCTTGAAGGAAGTCTGTGTAGCTCCTAGTTGCAATGGGATCCCTCTTGTTTGTGCAACTCCTAGTTGTACTGGTACTTGTCTTCTTGCTCCCTTAGGGACAATAAACTCAAACATTATCATCTACAACAGCTCCTCTTATCACAGAGTGATGGCTGACGTTGTCCTCCTTAGCAATGGGGAAATGTCACCTTGCCTCTGGAGACGTCCACGTAGACCAACTAGAACTTCTATTGTCCATCTAGAACATAAAGGAAGGAATTGTCCCTCCCGTTGGCATACTAGTTTCCAACTTGCTCACCCAAAACAACAATCTTAGTTGTTCTCTCCCTCACTGTCCCTCCATGGTTCGGTAGGAGTTTCTTGGGCTCTCGTGGTTACCAAAACTAGATAGGACAACAGTTGTCAGAGGAAATCATTCTTAGTTGAGTGTGTTGTGCTCTAGGAATCCCCTAATACCCCTCTATTTATAGGAGGGGTTAGGGTCTGGGTTCCCAGGCAATTCAGGAGTGGAAAGAACTGGAAAATCTCAAATTTTCGCAACAATTCTGGAAACTTCACAGCCTACAACAGCTGAAAAAGCCATCTGCTGGCCCAGACGGTCATCTGGCATACCACATGGTCATCTGGTTCAGTTCAAGCAGTCGTTTGGTGTTTTCCTATTTCGTACATATGTTGGCAATTCAATTCCGATTAGTGCACGTGATGATGTCATCACCAATCCCATATGCAACCAAATTGCACCCTTCAAATGGCCGTTTGGTGCATGGGATATGGGCATATCACGTCACCTGAGATGGTCATCTCATACATGTGAGGCATGCGTCTCGCAGCCCGGGTCAGGTAGAATTCCAACCAATGCACAATACAATCAGCCTCTATACTCCAAGTGGCTATCTCAACACTTGAACCAATCATTTGCCAGTCTAGTCAGCTGATTTGTTGTGTGAATTGAAATACCTGAACACTTCAGTAATCAATTGAATCATCATTCAAGATCGAACTCTTCTTATAGATGATTTCCTATGTGTCTGACCCTATAGGTCCCATATCACATTGTAGTGAATGTCCACAACAACTTATGACATCACAAGCAATGAGCGATGCCTAGTCGCACATCATTGATACTCAAGTAAATGAAAAGTTGGAGAACAACTTCAACCTACAATCTGTGCATGGTGTTATAATGTTTTTATAATTTCTTTGTCATTGATATCTAGATTGAACTAGAGGCATGTTATATTCATCCTCATCATTATTCAATCTTGTTTCTTGAAGCAGAGCAATCACATATTGTCTCACATGTGCCCGCCCACACTTTTCTTAGTCTTACTAATAAAATGGTCTTAGATATCATACTCCCTTAGGAGGGACAAAACCCATATCTATCACTCACAGTCAGTCTGCATGTGTCACAATCACCTAATCATCACCTTTATAACAACCCATGTTTTAGGATTGTGTTTGATGATGTCAAAGTGTATTGAACGACATGTGATGAGTGAAATTATTTTTGATCTAAGAATGAAAAACACCACCATCACTATGAGAGTTGACTATGACTACCATGGTAATTGTTTCTATGTGTCAATCTCATGGTGGGTATGTCCGGTACACTATTATCTAACAAGTATCTGTGTGCTTGGATTGATATTGCCATATCATGGCTAATGAGATTTTATCATCAACCAACTCACATACATATGATCTCATCCTTCCAAGTCAGATACTTGAAGACATACCTAATTGAGTAATATTATTCTCTAGACATTTATAATTTACACTAGTATCTCATAACTGTATTAAATAGAATAAATTGGAAGCTTGCCTTTTATTAATAATCAAATCATATACAAGTTATGCTATTAAAATCATCATATGATTGGCTATCTTGGAATACATAGCAACAAACTCCCACTTGCACTTAGAGACAATTACCTACAAATCATATTCCAAGTGATATAACATTTCCATCATGCTTCTGTTGTGTAAGTGCTTAATCAAGGGATCATCAATTTTGTTATCAGTTGGTACTCTACAAATATTCACATATCCTTGTTGTACAATCTCTTATATGAGATGGAACCACCTTTGTATATGCTTTGAGCACTGCTGCGATGAATCTTGGGTTTATTTGCAATTTAACCCATTTCTAAGATTTCATTTCCTTCTTATCCTTTTTATCCTTTTCCCTAAATTTTCCTATCTTTTCTATCCTCTTTATCCTCAAAGTTGAAATTGAGTAATACTTAATGGCTTGAACTATATTTACCCACATTCATTACAATGAATGGGTTTTTGCACAAATATCTCAACTAATGTGTTAATTGGAATCTAATAATGAAAAATGACCATAAATGAGAGATAATCAATAGATTATTTAGTCTTTATGGCCTTTTGGTATAAGAAATGAGAAATAATGTGGAGTTGAGTAAGTTAATGAGACTGTTACGACCCCACCTTTCGGTAACCCCCAATTAAGGGAGACCAAGAGGTTGAAGTTGCACCCATAAACTCCGGATCAAAGGTTCGACATATAACTAAAAAAAACTATTAAATTCTAACAGACTATACTGAAAAATGGTAATAATTTTTTTTTTTGTGCATACCTTTGAAAAGTTTGGAATAAACTAAACTTCTAACCACAGCTGAACTATTCTAACTAATTCCTCCTTATTCTTTAATTCTTGAATTCACAATGTGTCGCTTTACTGTTTGTACTTTAGAGATTTGTACCTAAATCACCGACAAACAAAACGACGGTCAGCCGAAGCTGGTATGTGGAGGAAACAGATAATGTTCAACTATGTTAAGAATATAATCATTCAATGAATCATTTAGCAATCAAGATTATGTTTTAAGCCATACAACTCAATCCATACATATTCTCGAACTTTGGGTCGTCCCTGCAGTGGACATGGATACCACCTCTCTTTTAGGTAATAGAGTCGCATGGCACTACCCGAAGATAGCCCAATATCTAACTCAATGTGACTTGATGGTCCTACCTCAATGGTATCCATGTACGAAGTCATCCATAGACCTGATGGACCTATCCAATAGGTAGCCATGTACTAGGTCATCCATAGACCTGATGGACCTACCCAATAGGTAGCCATGTACTAGGTCATCCATAGACCTGATGGACCTACCCAATAGGTAGCCATGTACTAGGTCTTTCTCTGACCTGATGGACCTACCCATAGGCAGCCATGTACTAGGTCAACTATAATGCCACAGAGAGAACCAAGATCTGAGCTTGTAGGCATATATCCATTGTGATAGTCATAGCCACATTATATTATGCATGAACTAAATTCATACAACAGTTTATTTAAAGCAATCAATAAAAATCTCAAAAAACCTCAGAAATCTATCTCGAGATATTCATAAGCGTAACCACATACCTTTGGTTGCAGATTTCAAGATAGAATAAAATATGCAGAGAAACCCAATCAAGCAAGCAATGAGGAAGAGAAATCCTGAAATAAAACTACAATTTTCCTTTTATTAATATTTATCCAATTTTCATCACATTACTTAGGATTTCAATTCCTATTTTAGGGTTCCTTTGGAAATTAGGGTTTTTACTTCGTCTTTCCTTATTACCATCCTTAATTTATCAAAACTATATAAAACCCCTAATTTCTCATTGTATCTCTTTTAAAATGTTTCAGAATCTTTATTAAGCATCTGATTATCTTATTCCAAATAAATATGATTTTTATCCCCTTTTATCCCAAATTAGGGTTTTCCATGTGAATTAACCTTCTTTTAGGTATTACAATTCTAAATTAAGAACTTTTGCATTCAAACAGATATTCAAACCACTTTTATCATTAATAGGGGTAAACTTATCAATTTGACCTATTGATTCATCAAATTATACTCTTAACATTCAATTAGGGTTGCTCATCAACTTTTAATACACTTTACTAGCCAATTAAGGCACTTTTGCCAAACGGAGTGGAATTAGGTATTGCAATTATTTTTATCATATTCCTTGTATTTTTCTACACCACTTTCATATATAAAGTTTTCCCATTAGACAATCCTAGTAATTTCTATTAATTTCACAAGAAAAAGCAATATTCTATAATTTTGATTAGAGAGAACAATTACCGAAAAGATTTGACCGTTCGATCGGTGTGCCAAGGATCCACGCTTCGATCTGACATACTGCGTCGGTCGCTCCCACTATCTTGGGTGCGCGCGTGTCTCCAGACCTGATCCGTTGGATCGTCACTGGTCCACGATGTACCACCGATGTGACGATCCGCACTGCTCGCCCCCCACTCACACGTATAAAGAAATGAGTTGTTTCTCGGTCGTTGGATCGCGCGAGTGTCCACAGTGCTCCTTGATCGCACTGTTTCTATGCGTCGTCTCCCTCCTAATCCCACAGTTAGTTCTACGGCAGCGCCCTCGCCGTAGGGACACCGATCGGGCAGGATAGCGAGAACCGAGGGTCGATAAGAGGCTGGTTGGGATCGCAATGAGGTGAGGGAGCAAGGGATCCCCTTTATATAGGCCATGGGAGGTCCCTATTAGGGTTCCCAAACCTAACCACAACCAGAGTCCTAACCCAATTGGGCGTTTCACGAGATCAAGTCGAAACCTGAGAAAACCAGGGTCGGGAAGCTTCTATTCTTCCTCCCGAACTCAATGGGACTCTTCCCATGAGTGCTCGTGCACCAGGTTGGTCGGAAACAAGGGGAGAAGTTTTTCCCTGACATGGCTGCTGTCCTCATCCCACAAGGACTCTAGGCGATGAGCGGCATGCGTTGGATCAAGATCCAACGGCCCTCTTCGCGTCCGTTTTAACAATAAGGAAAAAAATATTAAATTTTCATTCCTATTCCTATGTTAATTTGAAAAATTTATAACTCCTAATTCGTAACTCTTTTTCACTTCAATTTTGAGGAAACCTTGATTATATTTTTATCTTCCATCCTACAATATTTGGAGTTATTATCTTAAGTGTACGATCCCTTTTCTTGGTTTGCAAGTTATCATTCAACTACTCATATTTTCCATATCCTTTCTATTCCTTTTACCATTATTTAGTGATTCTGAGTTTCTCGAACCCCAAGGAATCCATTAAACTCAAAATCCTATTTTTGGGAATTATTTCTTAGCCTCTTTCTTTATTTTATTTTTCCATTCACTTTTTCTTTACCCTTGTGGTCACAATTGTCGTGGGTGCTTAGATGCACAGTAGGGACTCCTTCATTCTTAAGTCTCTCTTCTTCTTGAAGACACATGGTCAATAAATCATTTATTCACTATTTTTCCTTTCATGTGTTGTAAGAGACCTTGAATGGTCCATACTGAGTAGGCAAGGAAGTTAAAATGAAATGAACAAGAAATGCATCAGAGATGGATAACTCCATCTCATCGAGTTGTGCGACAATATCTCTCTTCTCCATGATGTGTTCATGGATCCCACAAGAACCATTATACTTCATCGAGCACATCTTAGCCATTAAGGTGTTAGCCCTAGACTTACTGGAAGAAACATATTGTTCCTCCACTATCTTTAGAAAATCTTTTGCCAACTCAGAAGTAGGAATGAATCACCTAACATACTTTCCCACATGTGCTTGCATGATGGAAAGCCCGAGGGAAGAAAGGCTAACATGAAATGCTTCTTCTTCCATAAGAAAGGACATACTAAAAATGACTACTTCAAGTATAAGAAATGGTTAGAAAAGAAAGATATAATGTCGCTTGCTTCATATGAATGTTATCTTTCAAATGTTCCTTTATATAGTTTGTGGGTTGACTCTAGTGCCACTGTGCATGCTTCCAATACATTACAGGGATTTTTTAATCAATGGAAACCAAAGGAGCATGAAAAGTCTTTTAATCAAGAAATAAATTGGGCTCTCACGTAAAGGCCGTTGGCACATGCAGATTGATCCTTAACCATGGAAAGCTGCTGGACTTAGAAAATACCTTTTATGTATCAAACTATAGTAGAAATTTAGTCTCTATTTCTAGGCTAGACAAAGTAAACTATGTTTCCTTTCTTCAAAGTGGCAATTTTTATTGTATAAAAACTCTAATTTAATTAGTACTTGTGTTTTAATAATGATCTTTATCAAATTCAATCAAGCCCTCATTTTGGGCAATCTTTTACAATCCAACATAATGTTATTGGTAATAAACGCACATTGTTAGATGAGAAATCATCACTTCTTTGGTATCGAAGGTTAGGACACATTTTCAAAGAAAGGATACAAAGATTAGTAAAGGAGGGAATTTAAGGGCCTTTAGACTTTACTGATTTTGGGTCATGTGTTGAATGCATAAAAGCTAAGCAAACCAACACTTCTGAAAAGGGTGCCTATAGGAGTGATGGAACATTATAAAAAATTCACATGGATATTTGTAGACCCTTCTCGCCTTGTTTTATAGGGGAAAAAGATTTTATAACATTTATCGATGACTATTCACGATATATGTTCCTCTACTTATTAAATGACAAAAGTGAGGTTTTCAATCCTTTAAGGACTTTAAAGTTGAAGTGGAGAAACAATTGGGTAAAGTGATTAAGATAGTCAGATCTGATAGCGGAGGGGAATATTATGAAAGGTTCACTGAGATGGGACAAAAAAAGGGACCATATGTACACTTCCTTCAAAAAGAGGGTAATGTACCGCAATATATATTGTCGGGCACACCAAGTCAAAATGATGTAGCTGAAAGAAGGAATTTAAAAGAAATGGTTCATGCAATGCTTTGTAAGTCTACCCTTCCTTATACAATGTGGAGTGAGGCTTTAAAGATGATAGTGCATGATTTAAATAAGGTTCCTAGCATGTATGTCAAAAAATTCCATATGCATTATGGACAAGAAGGAAACCATCCTTGAACTATATGCACATATTGGGATACGTGAAGAAGCTAGAGTCTACAATCCACATGAGAAGACTTTTGACCCAAGAACCACTAGTGGTTTCTTTATTGGTTATTGAGAAAGGTCAAAGGGATATAGATTTTATTGTCCATATCACCAAAGAAAAATAGTTGAGATGGATAAGGCTAGATTTTTGGAGGATCATCATCTTAGTGGGAATGACCAACTTCAAGATATATCCTTTGAGGAAATGCAGGATAGTTCTCTCATACTTGCACCTAGTCAAAGTCGTATAGACTATCCAATTATTGTTCTCATGAACAATTGTCAAGGGGATGAGCCAATAGAAGTAGATCATGCTCCTTGTTAGGTTGTAAATGAACAAGTTGATCATACTCATGATGAAGAGAAACCTGAAGAGCCTACAAAATTTGTAGAACCCATAGTTGAATTGAGAAGATCTACAAGATCAGGAGGCCTGCCATCCCATCTGATTACGTTGTATACCTTCAAGAGCCAAATATAGACTTTAAAAATATTGATCCTTTATCATTTTCATAAGTAATGGATTGTAAAAATTCCTCTAAGTGGCTTGATGCCATGATGGAGGAACTAACATCCATGGATAAAAAACAAGTATGGGACCTTGTACCTTTACCAGAGAGTATTAAACCAATTGGTTGCAAGTGGGTCTTTACGACTAAAAGGAACTCAAATGGTGAAATTGAGAGGTACAAGGCTAGATTAGTTGTGAAGGATTTCACACAAAGGGAGGCAATGATTAGAAAGAGACCTTAGCTCTAGTCTCATCAAAGGACTCCTTCAGGGTATTAATGGCCTTAGTGGCTCATTTTGATCTTGAGCTACACCAAATGAATGTGAAAATGACATTTTTGAATGGGGATTTATGTGAAGAAGTCTATATGGAACAACGAGAAGGTCTTGTTGATAATAGTAGAAGTCATTTGGTTTGTAAACTAAAGAAATCAATTTACAAACTTAAACAAGCATCTTGACAATGCTATATGAAGTTTAGCACCATTATATCAACTTTTGGGTTTAAACCTAATATTTTTTATTGGTATATATATTCATTCTTTATGTAGATGACATTCTACTAGCAAGTAATAACTTGGGCATATTTCATGAAACCAAAGAGTTTCTTTCCACTAATTTTGAGATGAAAGATATGGGTGAAGTTGTGTATGTACTCGGTATGGAGATTCATAGAGACCGAGCTAAAGGCATACTTGAAATATCCTAGAAGGCTTATATATCTCAAGTTTTAGAGAAGTATGGAATGAAAAAATTTCACCTGGACCTACACCTATAGTCAAAGGAGATAAGCTTAACTCCAAGCAGTGTCCTAGTAATAACATTGAAAGGAATGAAATGAGGAAGATACCATACACATATGCAGTTGGGAGCCTACAATATCTTCAGATATGCACTCGGTCGGACATTTTTTTTCTACTGGAATGCTTGGTCATTACCAAAGTGACCCATGTATTGACCATTCGAGAAATGTGAAGAAGGTGATACGCTACCTGCAAGGCACAAAGGATTACATACTTACATACAGAAGGACAAACCACCTTAAGGTTACAGGATATTTATATGTAGCTTTTGTTGGTTGTTTGGATAGTAGGAAGTCTACAACATACTATATCTTCCTACTAGCTGGTGGTGTAGTGTCATGAAGGAGTGTCAAACAAAAGACTATGACTTCATCCACCATGGAAGTTGAGCTTATAGCTTGCCATGAAACAACATCACAGGGAATTTGGCTTAAGAATATGATACAATATTTTAAAGTTGTTGATTCAATTCATAAGTCAATACAGATTTACTGTGATGATGAAGCTGCAATCACTTTTACTAATAATGATAAAAGCATCACTACATGCAGACACCTAGACATAAAGCTCTATATTGCTAATGAGCGAGTTGACAACAAGATGATAATAATTGATCACATTGGTACACAATATATGATATCAGATCCTTTTGCAAAAGGGCTAACTCCAATGTTGTATATATCTCATGTAAAAAATATAGGTCTGAGAAATTCATTTGATGTGTAATAATTAATGCGATGTGACAATGTAATATTCATTATGTGATCACATATTTGACTTGATATTTCTATTTCAATACTAGTTATAACAGAATGTCACTTTTGACATAAAGTTGGACCAAAGAATATGTGTGAGGTTAATCTACTCATAATTTTTGTTCTACTACATATGAGATGTTTAGATATTGTGGTGCATAAAAGAGAGTATTCAATATTTTTTTAAGTAACAACCGCTATGACTCATATTTTATTCTCATGTGTGGAAGTATTCATTTTGAGCATCAATTGAAAATAAATAAATATTACTGCCATGGTATTTTGGGCAAAGTGGGAAAATTATAAAATATTCTTTTTAGTGTGGCCCAAAACAATTATGTATGTATTTATTTTTATATATTTTCTTGAAGGGATGCATCTGTTTGGTTGGTAAAGTCCCCATAAATGTTTCATCTCTTCATGCTGGAAAGAGAGACAATACATTTAATATATATACATGGGTTTGGTCCTCTCTCTCAAGGGAAGGGGAGAGAAACCAACACCCGGAAGATTGTACACTTCCGCTCCAGGCTTTCGCTCAGCGCTCTCTGTCATTGTACGTCTTATTGCCGGTCACATACTAGTCATTGTGGCACGATATCATAGAGGAAATTGGGTGTGGGGTGGATACAACAAAAACATGGACATAGATATCCTACATGAAGAACATAGATCCATACACATTGCTATCTGTGAATACAAAGGAAAATTCAATAACATCAGGGTGGCAACTGACTGTCAACCAGCCATCGACATGATCACACCATCGACATGATCACAGAAAATCAACTATACCCTACGAAGTATAAGCCCATATGCAAGCTGATTGAAAGAGACCAACTGTCATTTTGTTCTATCATCATTTTGTTTCAAAAAAGAGATTGTAATAAAGTCACACATGGAATACCCAAATGGGCTACATTGCAAGACACCACTCATGCTAGATGGGATCAATATCTAGATTTTATATCCAACCTTGTTAGATATGAATCGCCATTGAACCACAATAATACACATGTTATCTTGTCACATGCCTCAGGCGACATAAATAAAATTACTCCGTTGTTACTAAAAAATAATATAAATAATTAGAGAACTTAATCAAATGTCTTCATTAATTTTTCTTTATAGTTAAATGGTTGTTTTATTGACATTTATTTATTAAATTAACAAGAGAACTATCCACATGAAGAGCCACTTCGTGACCCACCCTCTGAGTATAAACTATCGGGGGCCATGCGCGCACCTCCCACTATGAGTCCAACTTAAATTGATCACTTGGTCGGCTTATGCAATAAGTAACCATTTAGGAGAATTCACTTCCACAGTCCACACTAAACCCAGACCCTTCATTTGGAATATCAAACATTCACCATTTGAGCTACTCCTAACCGACAACCATTTTAAACTTAACCCGACTACCCACCGCGGAAACATATACTTGCAATACTTGCTGACAATGAGTGGTTCAAGTGGTCAAGCACGGTGTCTCCTAATAAAGGGACCCAGATTCGAATCTCAGTTGTCGTCTTGATTTACTACCCTCCCGGGCGTTCAACCTCCACCACAGATATGGAAAAGGAGGGGAGAAATCTTTCTCTCTTAATCACATATGCTTGCAATACTTTACTATATGTAACATGGTTCCAGGATTATGATAACAACCTTAATAATGGCATTGAGGTCGATCCAATATTAGATCAATGTGGTTGTTTGTGTTTGCGCGTTGCTAACGTGGCGATGATGCCTACACATGCTGGAAATGGGGAGGCTGTTTCTGGATGAATCATGAGTATTTACTTCTCTGAAAATGACGTATTGTGTTTTCTCCTTTAAACGACAAATTATCCTGCAAGCTGTTCGATGAATTGCATGATTACACTTCATTATATCTACGAATTTCATAAAATTGAAAAAGTTTGATTGATAATGGATGGAAACTGTTGTGTGCATCTATCAGTTTCTTGCAAGTCCCATATATCTCCATATTGTATTGCTCCAAGCCCGTCGTGTCAAAGATCGAGGTGACTGGTTGCGCGTTCTCCGGCCGGCGGCAACGGGTGGAGGCAGCTAGCTGGTCGGAATCGTCCAAATTTTGTTGTCCTTTTCTGCTCTTGTAAATGGAGTCGGTTTCGTATGTGATAAACGATATTAATGGATGTGGTCCACCACAGGTTGGATACATTGACGGTTTCATAAGGAAATCTAACCGACGGTTAGCTGCAGTGATATTTGATTATGAACCGAGATGAAAGTTAAGCAGGAGTGGGGAGTGGGGAGGGGGTGACCGATGTTTATAAACAGCCAAAAAGGAGGAGAACGGTATCATTTAGCTCCTCGTATCAGAGACTAGAGTTCCCGGTCGCAGTAGATGGACCAGTCACCCTCATCTGTCCCGCCGCCGACGTGCTCGACGGCGGCCACCTCTGCAAGCCACCACTTTGTGCTGGTGCACGGGGCGGGGCACGGAGCGTGGTGCTGGTACAAGGTCCGGCGGCTCCTGGAGGCCTCGGGCTACCGTGTGACGTGCCTTGACCTTACAGGCGCAGGGATAGACCGGGCGGATCCTGACTCCATCCGGACCTTGGATGAGTATGACAGACCTCTTCACGACTTCATGGCTCGGCTGGAAAACAACGAGAAGGTATTTTGCACTCGGTTGTCAGGCATCTGTTGAAAGACTCTCTCTCAAGCCAAATCCAGAAGCAGAAATTATATTCAGGTTCTGCAGGTGATCTTGGTCGGCCACAGCGCCGGAGGGCTGAACGTGACGCGCGCGACTCGGCATTTCCCAGCGAAGGTGGCCGCCACTGTCTACGTCGCTGCCACCATGTTAAAGTCCGGCTTCTGTTCACCAGAAGATCTCAAAGATGTAAGTTAAAGCAATTCAACAACTCTTTCAGTCTCAGATATCTCTCTTCCTCCCCAATTTCGGTGTGCGCGCGCACGTACGTCAATTGCTTTCAAACGGAAGAAACAAACTTAGCATTTTGACGTAGACGCCGTTTTAGTTTTCTACATTGACGACATGGCCGGCCGGCCGGTGGCGTTACATGTCCCAGTAATTAACTAAATATCGGAACAGCTGTCCGAACTCGGTTAACTGTGTTATATATTTGGACCTCAACCGAATAACTAGGCTAGCCAGCTATCTAGCTCAACATCCGACGTCACCGCTCATCGACTCTGCCGCTCTAAAGTACAACGTTGCGAGGCGATAGAGGTTACCTACTCAGGCCTACGAATTCTGTTTTGTTGTGAAATAGACATGCTATTCTAATAGGGTCTTTTGCCAAAACCTACAGCCTACTCTGTCCAAATTCAGAAAAACACTAGTTGTTTACTTTATCTCAACAAATTTTGCAGTTTACAAACTATCATATAACTCATTACTGTCTTGGAACTTACTAACGACCGATTATGACTTATTTGCTTAGCAGCATTAGTGTGGATTTAAAATTATTTTGTATTTTTTAACATTGTTTCAAATTATACAAAACACAAGGTACGAAAAGATACCATGGATCATTGATGTGTGGCTCTGCAAATGATTTGCACCAATCAAAATAGCCGGCCCACCCTCACCTAGCACCTCAATAAAAAAGAGTTTTCTTTACATATCTCTAAATCCTAGAAAACCTCTTTCTCTTACCTAATTCCAACTAGCCCCCTCTCTCTATTTCATTATTCTGCCTAACCCCTAAAATTAACTTTTTGTCCACATGTCGGAAAAAAATCTATTCTCTTTCTTTTTTTGTTAATTTATTTATCAATCATTATATTTTGATTAGTATTTTATATTAATGATTATTGAAGTATGTCATGTTGTAGAATGAAATGTTGATTTTGATGTATTATTGTATACATGTGTAAGTAGGATTGACAAAAAATTCACCTCGGCATGACCTAACCTGACACAATCTAACCAAACACATCCCAAAAATACTAGTTTTTGTAGGCATATTCGAGTTTCAAGTATGGTTTGCTTCGGTCAAATTTGGTTCAGATCCGAGACGGGCCAGACATATTTTTTTTCCTAATGGTGTTACAATTTTTAGGTCAAGTTGGGTTGGTTATGTCTACGTCGGGTTGAGTCACAACCAAGTTATACCTTTCTTTATAAATTGATAATTTTTTAAAATAGTCTTATTGAAAGGCTATAAATTTTATATTTTGATCCTCATTGATCCGGCCTAATCCACCATCACACCAAGCCTTACCCGGACAATCTACTTTTTATGATTAATATTAGAAGAAAAAAATAATAGAAAACATGTGGCAATCGAACACATGAGTAGACCCTACCTAAACTGGACAAAGCCTGATCCATACTAGACCTGGCAACAACTATGATCGACCCAAATTAAATTTGTACCATCGAAACACTCGAACAAACCCCTAAAACCCCAATATTTCTAAATTGGGTCGACCTAACCTAAGACTATAAAATACTAGGAGAAAACATAAAATAAAATTATGTCACCAGTAGAAATTTGACCCAACCTACTCTGAAATGGATACATATCGGCATAATACAAATTATACATAATCCACATGAATAGATTTGAACCAAATTTGACCCAACCAAACCATACCAGAAACATGAACAACTCTTAAAAATAAAATGCTTTATGATTTGGTTTGGTTGAGTTGTACCATCTCTGGTTGTGTTGGGGTAATTTTTTTCCATTTCTACTAACATATGTATACAATATCACGTAAAGTTTGATTTTTATTTTATTGTATCATATACTTTCATAGTTTCTAGTCTAAAATATAAGTAATCAATGTCATGATTATTGTTAAATGTATAAATTACATTGAGAGGAAGCGACATTAAAGAAAAGGAAGAAATAGAACAAGCTTTTCCATCAGATCATGTGATGGAAAGTGGTTATTAGGGAGTTATAATAAAAAAGTGAGAGGCGACTAGCTGGAGTTTGAAAGATCTAGACGGGGATGGGTGAACAGAGCTTTTCATATTTTAAAGTTCAATTAAAACTTAAACCAAAGGAGGGGGAACAAGGAAGAGACATGGACTTAGAGTGGTTCCAACCTTTAAATCGAAAGTTGTCAGTACACAAACCAATTGTTTCCAATTAAAATTTTGAAAGTGATTTTTTTTATTTACCTCGTAAGGATATTAAACCAAAATACAATCACCTTCCACCTCCTTGAATTGGCCTTCACCTTGAAGTAGTCTGAACCTCATTGAAGAAGCCTTCTTGAAGTAATTTCAAGCCCTTAGAGCAACCATCACCACCTTGAAGTAGCTCCACCATCTTGAGGTAGCCTTCATCTAGAAGTAGCCTCAACCTCCTTTGAAGTAGCCTTCTTGAAGTAACCTCAAGCAACCTTGGAGTATCCTTCTTTGCCTTGAACTAGCTCCAAGCAACCTCCTTCAAATAGTCTCCAACCATAGGAGTAGTTAAGGAGAACAAAATACAATACAAAAGAAATGGATTAGAAGAAGGAAACACTTAGACAATGGAGTAAAACATCTTGATTCCTATATCAAGCGTTTAGACTTTCCTAGTGGATGATGATGGACATTGGAGATGTTCACTAGAATGTTGAAGCTAAGAGATGAAGATTGCAACTGAGTTCAAGCTTGTAGTTCTCTCTCATTTGATAGCTCAAGTATTGCAAGTGTGTATGTAGTTTCCTAAGGTCACTCCTATTCATAAGAATAGGTTCCAAGTGACTAGGGTACAATTTATATGAGTCTAGAGTATTCACTAGCCGTTTGGGGTCAACTTCCATTAGGTACAATGGCTAATTTAGTCGTTAAGGATAGAACAATCCAGAACCTTTCTCGGTCGACAATTTCTTCGACCAGATGACTTGTCAGTCAACTACCTTCTCAACCAAATATGACTAGAGTGTAGGTTCTCTCTAATGGCCAATTAGATCATTACTCACATTGGTTAACAGTTGTAATAATTACTTTTCGGTTGAGAATGATTACGACCGAGTGAAATTGGTTGACAATATGTTTGACTGAATTTTAAGTCAGAGCATGTGTTAAGTATACAGTTCATGTGATGCTCTAAAATTTTGATCGAAGGGATTCTCAGTTGACTAGTTTCTCAACCGAAAGTGTGTTGGTTGAAAATTTTCTCAATCGAAAATTCTTCTATTTAGGTTTCGAAGGGAAACTTACCAAGTGGTTCGGTGCACTCAGTCTTTGACTAGTGAGTGTCTTCGTTGAGGATTTTCTCAACCGGAAATATCCTTGTTGGCTTATTAGAAAATCCTATCAAATGATTTCTTTAATTAGGTTTATTGCCTCTTAGACTCTAGGGGGGGATCCTAACTAAGGGTTCTGGGTAGATAGGAAATATCTAACACTTGATTTACATGATATCTAAGTACATGTACATTATATACTTGTACAAACTTTTACATTGAGTACAATCATAAAAATATTGAACATTTAAGTGCATTGATCTTCAACTATCCACTTAGTATGATCTCCTCATCTTATTGAATCCTGAATTACCCAAATAGCACGTTAGATTCACAAGAATGAAATATTTGTCACCATCAAAATAAAGGTATGCTAATGTCCAATTTAGCCAATAGATTTAGGTAAAGTAGAGGGAGTTTTGTAAGATATTACAAAAGGTGGGGGGTAAAAAAGAAAAAAAACTCATAAAAGTCAAATGCCCACATACTAAATATTCAACCATATATTTATTATCATTATTTATTAATCTCCTATTTAGGAGTGAGACCTAAATTAGCATTCCACCACTATAAAATTCCAGTCTCAGACAAATTCACAAGTATGTTGCTAGATTATTTATCGTTTATTCTATACATTGATACATTAATTGGAACACCATTAAAAAGATCACATATTTGGGTACAAATTAACCCCACCAAGAAACACAATTAAAAAGGACAATGAGACACACATCTTGAAATAAATATCCATTAATGACTAACAATCCTTTCTAGCATATGTAATTTTTGTAATGGCAAGTACTTTTTTTAATGATTTTTCATCATGAAGATGAGAGGTCTTGAGGTCTAGCTCTATCACATACTCATAATATATAAATTTCATTTTTTTATATATACCTCCCTTTTAGGTACTCAGATTGGGTATCATATATATTTCTTGAACTGCTCCTGGTTTATATATGTGTGTACTAATTATTTCTATTTTAGGCTTCTAACGATAATGACTATATAGTTATATTAATAGTCCAATTCTTTTGGTACTTTTGTGTATACCTTTTTATTAGTATGTATATGTTTAGTTCTACTCCATATTTAAAAGTTTACTGTAAAAAAAATATTTTCTATAAGCCAACAACTAATTGAAAAATCTAAAAAGGTCTTTGATGGTTAATTTTTATCTTTTTTAACTATTTGTCTGTAATATATGTACGTAGCATGTATATAATGTGTGCCACAATTATATTTCCACAGTAAAAGTAGGTGGAATGACGTTGTTAAATAATTGATATTCGTCATTATAGCACAAGTAAGTGCTACGTTAGTAAATCAATGTAGTAACACATTGACATGGCTTACAAACCACACACATGTCATTTTATATTGTATGATATAAATGAATATTGATTTCTGATACATTTTAGGCCGAGAAGCGTTAGTGCAACATTTTCACCTTAGCAATTCCACATTTGGAAACGACAACTATAGCCAGGTTTGTATCCTCCTTCAGCATCTATACCACCTTGAGGATGTTTCCATCCCTAGAAATGGATAAAATGAAAAAATTTCATGTAAAGCAACTCGATATATCATAGGCCAAAGAATAAGCATGAAGAAATACAATCCACAAAGGAGCAAAATGGCTAATTCCTTTCACACTATCCTTAAATTCGTACATGCTCCTTTTCCCTATCATTACAACATTATTTGTTCAATCAACTTAGATTTATAAATTATTAATGCTTATTTACTTATGTATTCATAGTTCTTCTTATTTAGCCTTGCAAGTGGCAGCATGTGTTCAAAATTCCAATACATACTTAAATAACACTATGACTTCCGGGCGAGGATTTCCATCTTGACATGAATAAAACTCATAAGAGAAAATGAAAAATTATGACATATAACTCATAAATTTAAACTTCAGACATTTCTTTCTTGTTCTTCTATTCATGCATTGGGTATCAAATTCATGATTTACCATATTCACTCCATATATATTTTGCATTCATATGATTTATTAATATGCCAGATATTGAGGTAGTCAATTCTGAGTATATTGAGCCTATGAGTTTCTAATCTCGTCTTACCATTGATTAGTTGGAAGGTCTCCTATTCCTTCATGGTTTCCTACCCGAGGCTTACCTTGTGAATTGTATATATTCATGACATATCCTATATGAGGTTTACACTATATCAATACATTATTTTCAAGATTTTCCTTTCTTTAACAATATACTAACAATTATGGAACTTCAACACATTCCATATCACTAAATTATGATGATATTTGCATTCAACATCGAGAACATGTTTCACATATTAACCAACATTGTAGAAGATGCATAAATTCATTATCAAAATCATAACATATTGCATACAAAGAATATATATTTAAATATCATGACATATACCCATTCATTCTCTGACTTGAGTTAGACATTGGGTGGGACAACTTAAGTACCTTGATTTTGGTCTCTTGATTTGCTTCTTCACTTTATCATGATTCAACTTTAGGTTTCTTTTCTTTAGGGTACAAACTGAGAGATAAGGTCAAGTTCATGTTCATCAATACAATACAAGTAGGTTACAATTTCCTCATTATATATAATTTTATTCCACCTAGCTTATGCTGCTTTATTCACATCGTTACGATTTTCATGGTCCCCACACGGTCTACTTCACTTACTTATTACTGCGATAATGTCTTAAACTTAATTCTTATGATCTTATATAAATCAAACTTATATTTTAGTAACTATTTGCCCATTTATATTACCATATTCTGAAACATATATTGATATATGTTTCTAAGTAAACATATTTTCCACATTATATTGTCCACATCTTCTGCATTCACTTCCCATTTATATATTTAGTTGATTTGACTTGTTCGTCTTGATGTTAATAATGTCAATATGTATTTGAGTATAATGCTATGTTTAAATTAATTTTTAATCACATTTTTGTACAAACTTATTTATGTATTCATAACCTAATTGATTAAGTATCTTACATAATCACTTATTAGTTACATACTATATTAGAATCATTAGTGAACTATTCCTATGTGGACACCAAATATTGTATGCTTAGTAATTATGTTACAACTTCCAATGTATAATGATAATATTTAGTATGTGATTGTCAATAATACCTAATGGAATACTTTCCCAATTAACACATGTATAATTAATCAAACTTAGACAATATCTTAGAATTTGTTTTAATAATGATTTATACATTATTTTTCTTATTTAACACTAATGTTTATAAACCCTAGATAAAAATAAATAATACTCAGTTAGACATCCAAATTTCCATATTAATTTAGCAAGCCACCTAGATTTTAAACTTCTTTTAGGTAATATACTTCAAGAGGATTCACATTGTAGTTTACTTATTTTTTGTCATTTGTTATTTAATGTATACAAATTTAAGAAACTTACTGGATCAGGGATCTCAATCATCGATTACAAATTTGGTGGCCTAGATCATAGGCTTCTTTCCTTCTATCATTATACTCTTTATCCTATGTTCTCATGGATTGTATCTAGAATCTACACATTTTGTGATATGATTTTGTCATGTGATCTTGTGTGCTTCCTTCCTTTCTTTTTTCTTACTCCATTTTTCTTCTTGAGAAGATGTGATTTTAAATGTGTTGGCTCACACTTCTTCCCTCTCTCTCACCCTTTACCTTTTTTCTGCTAGATTCATGGTATTATGGTCCTCTTCCACCATTGGCTTACCCCATCTTTTATAGGAGGTCCTCCATTGTTATGATTTGACTAGTGAATTGGTGCCTGGGTTCTCATTGCTACTAAGCTTGTCACTAGTTCTTATTGTGACATCCCTGACTTGGGTTTAGGGCTAACCATATTTGTTTACCCTAAATAAGTTGCTTAGAACTTTAATATAATCTTGTAAAGTGTTTTTTTATCCGGTGACAAACTTATGTTTCAAATTTGGTCACGTTTAAATAATGTTTGAGCAGTGTTCTCTTATTTTGGACCAAAATGCAATTTACCCATGATGTGGGGTTATATTGAAATTTGTCACATGTTGAACGCTCCCTAAGTGTTTCAGCATCATAAGAAAGACAATGATGCTAGGTGGTGGCTTGTGGAAAGCTTAAATTCCACATTTGAACTTGTTTGAATAATGCTAGTGACTTGTGTACCAATTTTGGTACAAGTTATAATTTACCCAAAATATAGGGTTGATATGTAAATTACCACCTCTAAAATGTCCCTAATCCCTCCTAGTATCATATATAGGAGAGAGAAATAAGGAGGCATCATGTTTGAATTATATTTGAATGATAGTATTCTTGGTGATGAAAAGACCAAGAAAGGGTTGAATGTGAAACCCTAATTTAAGCTTGTATTGGGTTGTAGAGTTTATATGAGAGTGCCTATCAGCCAAGGATCCATAGAGGGAGTCTCATATAGGTTTTTGAACTTTTTTCAAAGTCCATGATGGGAAAAGCACCTCAAGGAGGTGAAGTGTATCGGTTTACAACTTCCTTGGAAATGTTGTATCGGGTTGTGATAAAAGTGGTGATTGAGTTGAGATATCTTATCCAAAGAGATAAGTGATGGCCAAAATAACATCTCTAAATTATCCTCAAGGGTTTTGCATGTCAAGATAAATGTGAATGCATGCATGTACACATGTCAACCATGCATGGAGAAGTGGCACCTAGTAGCTTAAAAATATGACACCTCATATACACACTTTTCATGAACCTCGAGTATATATACCCTTTCTTTCACCTTTAAGTGAAATTTTCGAATTGTATCACCCTATTTCTCTTAGATATCATGCATAGAGTCTTAGTATCATTCATAGGTGAAGGATTATCATGCATAGAGCCTTGTTATCATCCATAGCAAGGTGATATCATCCATAGCAAAGTGGTATCGGCCAAGTGAAGTAATATCGACCAAGTGAGGGATATCAGCCACAAAGTGGTGATGTATCGTGCATAGTACTAAGGATCTCAAGTATTGTTTGATAAGCTCATATTCAACTTTGGGAACGTAAAGCTTTGGAGCTTGGAGCTTTGAAGTTACTCTTGAGGCGGGTTATATAACTTGAACTCAAATATGTTATTATTTACCATCAATCTTGCCTTAGTTAAATGATTTACTTTCAAATAGAATTTTCTTGCATAATTGATGAATACATGAACTCTAGTAGTAACCTAGGACTGTTGTCCATGAACTAGAATAGTAACAATAAGAGTCTAGCAGTTGATGATGATGACATCATCACGGTTCAACCCGATATTGGGTTGAAGCACCTCTAACCCGATATGGTGTTGAAGGATACACCTCTTACCCGATATGGTGTTGAAACCCTGGATAGTGATGGTTATACACCTATAGAACGATATGGTGATGATCATAAACCTTATGCACAATATGGTGAAACACACATACACCTCAAGGTCGATATTGTAAGCACACATACACCTTATACCTGATATGGTGTTGAAACCCTAGATGGTGATATGGAATCTGATATACCTTGGAACCTTACACCCCTATCGTTTTGTGTAATGGGTTAATTGTGAAGGGTTCAACCAGTTGTCTAGCCTATCATTCAATACATGATAGGATTTATCCCATGAAAGTATGAAAGAGTATGAGAATAAGGGTCTAACTCGATATGCTAACCTGATATGGCAACCCGATATGGTAACTCGATATGGTAACCTGATATGATGATATGAACACAACCACTAGCATGATATGGTGATGAAATTATACCTCATGGATGATATGAGTGACACATACATACACCTTGTGCACGATATGGGGTCAAGCACACACCTTATACCCGATATGGTATTGAGTATATACCTCTTGTCTGATACAATGTTGAAACTCAACATGGTGTTGTGAAACCCGATATGCAAGCCCCTAAGGTTGAGTAAACCAATATGGATGCACGATATGGTGATGATGATACACCTCTATACCTGATATGGAAGCATACCTACACCTCTATACCCAATATGGAGGAAGCACCTGAATGCAATACACTTGATTGAGTGATACATGTAGTATGTTATGTCAAATGATACTTTAAGACATGAAGGGTTTATTGCATTTTGATAAATATGGGCCAATGTACCTTGAGAGAAGGATTGAGACAACCTAATGGAGTATGATGTAATCAATATCCTAGTGAGGATAAAAGAGAAACTTATACTTGTTTAATACTCATGTAATGAGTATACATTGATACTCCTAATATGTGTGGAGTCTGAATTTGGGTTGTGATTCTTGATGAATGTACTTGAAAACCCTAGCCGGTTTAAAAAGGGAAACCTTAACCCTAATGAAGGGGAATGATATGATTTGAATCTACAATTGGTTAATAAAGGGAAACCTTAACCATATTGAAACCATGCTGGTAGCATGAGATAATGAGCATAGCTAAGCATGAACTAGGATGCTTCATATAATATTGATTATATAGGTTTTATGACCTATAGATAGTTGTTGCCTAGTGAGTGGTGACAAGATGTTTAATGGGCCTTTTGAGCCATGTGAATAGTTGTTGCTTAGTGAGAGGTGACAAGATATTTAATGGGCCTTGTGAGCCATGTGAGTAGTTGTTACCTAGTGAAAGGTGACAAGATGTTTATAAAAGTCTCATGTAAGGAATGGTAATGTTCAAAATAAACTAGGGAAATGGAAACCCAGTAACATCATAATAATAATAAATGGTTATAATAATGATGAAATCTTGGTCATACATGCTTTATTCTTATAGCCAAATAAGGGCTATAGTGTTTTGAAAATTCTTAAATGTGACATGAGGAATACTTGTATTACATAAAGGATGTGAATAGGTATGATGTCTTGGCCAAGGTATAATGCCTAGTAAAGGTGATGTGGTATTCAATGATGAATTTAAGGAATTGATATCCCATAATGAAAGTGAAAAGGGAAACATAAAGGTATCCCAACTAATATGGGATCCTTAGCAATATGACCATGATCTATCAGGATTGGTACAATCCAATACCTGACTAAACTCTATCAGGATTGGTACAATCCAATACTTGGTTGTGATCTCTGGATTGGTACAATCCAATACCTGACTAAACTCTATCAGGATTGGCACAATCCAATACATGGTTGTGATCTCAGGATTGGTACAATCCAATACCTAGCTGAAATCTATCAGGATTGGTAAAATCCAATACCTGGCCGTGATCTCACACTACTACAGAAATGGCTTATGAAGTCACTTTCCATGCGTCGGTTATTAAATAAGAACCGATGCCTAAAACCTACATCGTCAATTTACAACACAAACTGACATATATCGTATACGAGTGGCCAGACACGGGTATCACTTTCTATTTAGGGTCGGTTCTAGAATAAACAACAGACGCCTAAAGTAGCCCGCGAAATCCAATTTTTTCGAGAAAAAAAAATTGTGCCAAAGTATCAGATACAATGTCAGTGTTTTACCTAATAACCGACGTTGAATGAAAGATAAAATTTGTGCCAAAAGTTATACTATGTGCGTCGGTTTTCTTAGAATAACTGACGCTGATAAGGGTGTGCGCGCCGTCCCCGCCAAAAAAATTAGGGTAAAGGAATGTCCAATTGACGTCGGTTGTCTTTGTATAACTGACACCTAATAATAAAGGTGTTGGTTGGTATGAATAACCGACGTTGTTTAGTAACTTAATAGCCCCCACGCACAGTGAACACTTCCCCCTTTCTCTTCTGTTTCATTGAGATCGCGCGATTTTGCTCCGACGATTCCCGACCTGCTACTGCGTCGCCGTCGCCTGCTGCTGCATCACCTGTCGCCTGCCTCCGCACCGCCGCCTACTGCTGCTGCAGCTGCTCGCCACCTCCGCCGCCTACTGCTGCTGCAGCTGCTCGCCACCTCCGCCGCCTACCTCTCCTTCTCTGCTCACCGCCGGCGCCCTCTCCTTCTCTGCTCGACGCCAGTGCCTCTCCTTCTCTGCTTTCCTGCCTCCGCGCCGTCTCCTGCCACGGTACAATCTATCAGGATTGGTACACTCCAATACCTGGTTGAACTCTATCAGGATTGGTACAATCCAATACCTAGTTGAACTCTATCAGGATTGGTACAATCCAATACCTGGCTATGATCTCAGGATTGGTACAATCCAATACATGGCTGAACTCTATCAGGATTGGTACAATCCAATACCTGGCTGTGATCTCAGGATTGGTACAATCCAATACCTGGTTGAACTCTATCAGGATTGGTACAATCCAATACCTAGTTGTGATCTCAGGATTGGTACAATCCAATACATGGTTGAACTCTATCAGGATTGGTACAATCAAATACCTGGTTGTGATCTCAGGATTGGTACAATCCAATACATGGTTGAACTCTATCAGGATTGGTAAAATCCAATACCTGGTTGTGATCTCAGGATTGGTACAATCCAATACCTGGATGAACTCTTACAAGATTGGTATAATCTAATACTTGGTTAGAAATTTGGTTGAGGCCAACAAATAGAAATGAGAATGATTCATGAATATCATACCATGATAATATTATCATAGAATAAGCTTGAGATGTTGGTATAATATGATGGGTAAAAGATACACATGTTCTTAAAATTCCTTATAAAGTGAATAGATGATTTACTACTCTATCATAGGTAGTTACAATGCTTTAAAAGATGAGAAATGATCTAATCTTCTTATCCATAGTGATTAACCTTACTTATCAATATAAAAGAACCTTTGCTCAGTTTTATACTATTTACCTGTGATAATAACATTATTGGCAGAGAGTTATATCTCTCACTGGGACAATTGTCTCACCCTATTGGATGCACAATTTTAAAAAGACGTACACGAGGAGGTAGAAACCATTCTGTAGAGGAAGAACAACAACGACATCGACAATAGTAATAGCTTGGGTTGAGTGTACTGTCTATCATGTCTTGTAGATAGAAGTCCTATGTGTCGTCTATGTACTCTCAGGTCCTTGGATTTTAGTACGTGATGATTTTATGAACAATCTGAGATTTTGGCTTGATGGCCCCGAGGTTTTATGTTGCTTTAGTCTATGTTTTGACAAAGCAACTGTTATATGTTATCCTCGAGATGAGATGGTACAGTGTATGTACAATGTGAACCCTGATGTATATAAAGTTTTGGTTCTTTCATTAAGAGTTTTTCAAGAAATGGATCTCTTTACAAAATGGTCTTAATTTTTAGTGATTTTGTTAATCTGCTGCTTATTATTATTCCGCATAATTAGTAATCATTTGGCTGTCAGTTTGGTGGTAGTCGTTACAAGTTTGGTATCAGAGTTTAAGGTTCGTTGAGTCTACAGAGACATAGGACTAAGGTGTTGATTCTATTCTGGTATCCTCCAGTATATCTTATAGTGACTTCTGCCTATGCAGAAGAAGGGATGTAGCTTAAAGATGTTTGGGGAACATGAGGAACACGTTACTGAGAGCAATATTGTTGCACCAGTAGAAGGTGTAAGGGATCAAGAAAGAGAGGAATCAGTGCCTGAGAATCCCCATTTTGATAAAGCTATTCTAGAAAACCCAGCCTTTCATGCTCTTTTTGGACAAGTCATGACCACAATAATGCATATGGCAGACTAGATGCCAACACCAACACCTCGAGTACCAGTTCCAAATGAGGGACATGGGTCTGGTAATACTTCTGAATGGCTACACCGTATAGGAGCTATAGAATATGCTGGAACAGCTGACCCACTAGATGTAGATTTGTGGCTCACTGATTTAGAAAAGGCTTTTAAAATCCTTAGTATTCCAGATGCTGACAAAGTCAAACATGTTGTTTACCTTTTGAAAGGTAGTGCTGGCCACCGATGGGCCATAGAAGAGGTAAAAAGGAATTATGAAGAGGTTGGTTGGGAGAAATTTCATCGAGAATGCATCAATAAGTATTTTCCACAAACATACTTAGACGAAAAGATCTCACAGTTTGAAAAGGTCCAGCAGGGAACCACGTCAATTAATGAATATGAGGCTAGGTTTATGGAACTTTTGTGGTTTTGTCCTTAAATGCCTGCTACTGAGCAGGAGAGGATTCGACATTTTGAGAAAGGACTGAATGTTGAATTACCTATCTCAGCAGTTGTGATAGAAAGTAGAGAGAGATTTGCCACATTTTTGGAATCTGTCCGGAGGATAGAAAGGTCTGTGACAAAGAAACAGGAGGCAAACCTCAAAAGGAGGTCTACACAGTCACCAGAATAGTGGATTGGTTGTACTAAACAACTAAAGTTATCGGTAACACCAGTTCAACAACAATTTAGTACACCAATGCAGTGGTCACCAAGAAGGGTCCAAGCTTGCTATAAATGTGGACAGATAGGACATCTGAGGTGGCAGTGTCCAAGGAGAAATAATGAGGTGACCCAATAGTCAAGGCATAATCTGCAACACTCACAGGGACCACAGTTTAGTAGAGCAGAAGGCTGAGGATGAAGACAAGTGTCGCAGATTGGTCCATCTACTTCTAGTGGTAGAGGACAGAGGCAATAACATATGACAACTAGACTCCATGTGTTGAGTCAGTCGAGACACTAGATAAACCATAAGAGGTAACATGTCAGATAAAACTTTTCATTCTGAATTATCTTTCCATTTCCGTTCTCTACCTACTAATTATAAGAAAGGTAGTTGTTGTTAATTAGTCCTATTAGGACATGAGGAAGAGATAAGAAGGATGAAAACCTATATTCAGTCCAATATTATCTTATATGTTTTGAAATTTCTCCCTTCATGAAGAAAGGGAAGTGATGTAAAAGAAACACACAAAGAAAATTTGAGATACTAAGTATTAAAATTTAAAGAGATGAAACATAATCTAAAACAAATACATACTACCTAATTTCAATTCTTGAATACCCTGGACAGGTATTCATATATTGAAGGCAAGGTAAGTATGATACTCTTAGATTGTTATCTTTCTGATTACTCTGATCAAGTAGTCATTTTGAGACAATCTAAAGAGCATAATGAAGTAGGAGATGTGGCATGGATATTTCTACCACATCCTAATTGATATATGAAGGAATCTGAGGTAATCACATATCAATTTATAAACAAAATAAGATGTTTAGTATAATGTATGCATTGGTCTGAGGATCTAGAGGTAACAGTTACCTGATAAGAGGTAACAATGATCAGTAGTGAACTAAGGGTTTGAAAACCCATATATAGTAATCATGATGATGATAATTCTAAGGGATGATGATATGTAATCAACTTTATAATTCCTATGCTAATGGAAAGGAACCTAAGAGGAAACAAAATTGAATAACACATGAACAATTAAGAATTCATGCAATACTCAAGGAAGGTGATAATCTCTTTTCTTTAATAAACAACCCTGAATAATGATAGGGTGATAAGAAGGACTATGTTTCCTTGTATTCCTTCCTTTAAGGAACATGACAATCAAGTAAGTCTCACTACAACAAACATACTCATTAGTGGCCTTTCAGAAATACCACTAAAAAAAGCCAGTAAACAGGTTTAGCGGCATTTGTTGACATTTAAAAAAATGCCTCTAGCACCAATGCCACTAGGAAGATAGTGGCTTAAGTTGTAAAAGCCACTAAATGTTTGTCTTTAGTGGCTTCGTATAAATGCCACATAAAGGCCACTAAACTATCATTTGGCATTTATAGAAAAGCCACTATCCATCATTTGGCTTTTATACAAATGCCATTGTTTTGTATAATGTTGTTGTATAAAATAGTTTTGATTGAATGTAGTGGCTTATGAAAAAAGCCATAAATGACATACTAGTTCTGCATTACTAATTTTTTATGGATTTTAGTCAGTCAATATGTAGTCCATGATCAAGTTTTCTAATTGAATGCCAATTGAAGCCGAACACATTTTTCCAGAAGTATTGAACTTTTTTATTTATAATCAAATGACAATTAAATGGGGAGGACATTTTACCTTGCCCCTTATATTCAATACAACACCATCACATATGACTATATATGGTACATATTCTAGACATGATCACTAACTGGATATCAGCTCAATTTGCACTTGGAGACCCCCCAAAGGAATACAAACTCATTTTCTTACAAAAACATACAACTACATTCTAGCATTCCAAGTAGTTGTGAGTTTCTGCAGGATTAGACTAGCTACACTACAATGAAGGTTCATCCTTCTTCTCATCTGTAGTGATAGCATATGATCATTCGGCCATAAAGTCATCAGCTCAGTAGGTTCTTCCTTCTTCTCTTCAACCTTGGCAGTAGAAGCTGCAGGTGCAACTGCATAGCCTAAAGCAGCAGCAGAGGCAGCACCAACTGCAAACTTGCTAGGATCCTGCCATGAAGTGTGCAAAACGTTGAGCACTTGCATGCAAATGTAAGACAAAAAAACTTACAGAACTAGCATGCAATAAAATAGTATCAGGGAAGATAGCACAATTGCCAAATTTATAAATAAGGTCATCTTCAGTAAGGTCAAGGACCTCAGGGCTGAATACAGATCCACTATCATAAACTGACATCACAACCAGTCCATATGAGAAGGGCCTAATGCCGAGCTTTGCAAGAAGGGCAGCCTCACAAGAACCCACCTTCTCACCTAATAAGTTCGACAAGGGTGATAATTTCAAATGTACCATTGACATTATGTCAGCTGAATAGAGTTTGCCTCACAACAAAGCTTTAGACATTTAACTAAGCACACAACTAAGCAGATTATAGAAAGGGGGCAAAGCTGACAATCTTGACAATCATGTAAAAGCAAAAGATTATAATCAAACTCAATCTCGTCCAGTGTTCTCATAAAACTATAGTCTATACATAATAAGTTGAAAGAATTTTAGTAAGGTAAGAAAGCATAAAATTATTAATAAGAGTAGAACCTGGTGAAGGCCTTCATGTTGTTATAGATAGATCTCCCTTCGTCAACTGAAATAAATATTGTACTGAAGTTATCATCAGCAAGAACCATGTCTGAAGCCTCCTTGGCAACCTGAACTAACACATAAAAAGAGAAGAAACATCATTATCAATAATAATTACTAAAAGACAAGAAGATAGATATACAAATTCCCATAGCGAATATAATCACCTCAGTTCCAAAAATTCCCATGGCAATACCAATGTCTGTCATTTTCAGAGAAGGTGCATCATTGACACCATCACCAGTCATGGCAACCACCACATGTAAAAAACAAGTAACTGCAAAACATGTAAGAAGACTTTCCAGAGTAGGAAGCAAAAATACATTTACAACCTTATCTCTCGAGAATGGCCTTTAATCTCTTGGAGAAACCATTCTTCCTTGAGGCTTCTTCGTAGACTTCTCCACTAGAGCATAGTTCTGACATGTTGACAATGACTTCATGTACCTCTGTAGAGAAATTAGGACGCAAAACTACAGAGGTACACAAAGTCATTGTCAACATATCAGTAACAGCAAAACTAGCAGCAGTGTTAGTGAAGAGGATTGCATAAAAATGAAACTCTGATTGCATACACCTACATTAAGGAAAGGAAAAAGGTGATCATCATTATTAGTAAGTTGGACATCAGAATTTAAGCAGAACATACTACTTTAGATACTACTTTTAGATACCACTTTGGCTAGGCTGCAATACATCGAAGGACCTCAGGGCCGAATACAAATCCACTGTCATAAAATGATAGCACAACCAGTCCATATGAGAAGGGCCTGATGCCGAGCTTGGCAAGAAGGGCATCCTCAGAAAAACCCACCTTCTCACCTTTCCTAATAAGTTCGACAATAGTGATAATTTCAATTGTACCATTCACATTATGTTAGCTGAATAGAGTTTGCCATGTAGCAAAGTTGTAGACATTCAGCTAAGCACACAACTAAGCACATGATAGAAAGGGTGTAAAGTTGACAATCTTCACAATTATGTAAAAAGCAAAAGATGCTTATCAAACTCAATGTCGTCCAGGGTTCTCATAAAACTATAGTCTATACATAATAAGTTGAAAGATTTTTAGTAAGGTAAGAAAGCATATAATGATTAATAAGAGTAGAACTTGGTGAAGGCCTTCATATTGTTATAGATAGATCTCCCTTCGCCAATTGCAATAACTATTGTACTGAAGTTATCATCAGAAAGAACCATGTTTGAAGCCTCCTTGGTAACCTGTACGGACACATAAAAAGAGAAGAAACAATCATTATCGATAATAATTACTAAAAGACAAGAAGATAGATATACAAATTGACATATAGCGAATATACTTACCTCAGTTCCAACAATTCCCATGGCAATACCAATGTCTTCCATTTTCAGAGCAGATGCATCATTGACACCATCACCAGTCATAGCAACCACCACATGTAATAAACAACTAATAGCAAAAGATGCAAGTTGACTATGTAGATCAGCAGGAGGCTTCAGGTCTTCAAATGTATACTAACATGGCCACCGGGAATAGATTCACTATCCTTGGATAAGCAAGAAGAGTTTCCAAAATAGATTCACTATCACCTTCAACTGAAAAAAAATCAAAGTGAAGTAGTGAAATATACCTTATCCAGGAATCCTTAAAACAACCCAAAGCAAAACTGGAAACTAATGTTTTTTTTTTGAAAAAATACCCTTCAACTATTTCATCCAAAGGAACTTACAAAAAACAAGCTAAGGCGGCAGTAATAAAACATGGTATTATCAGTACCATTACAATAATTATTATCTTCTAATCTAATGATAGCCTTTTGGTCTATCAGTCTCTCAGAAATCTGAGAGATAGGGTTTGTTTTAGGGTGATGATTAACCAAGCTCCTTTGAACTTGGATGGCTTCACATGCCGATTGAATTTGCAGTGGCATGAAAGGCATAAAAAACTGAATCAACAATCTGTATGTTCTAATATAGTCCTTAAACTGCATTAGTTTCAATTTTATCCTCTTGGTTAAATCTGTAACTGTGTCGTTCAGGTCTGCTTTTGTGTGGTTGAACCTGGATCCACTGCAGAGGTCGTTGCTAGACTCTGATAATCCTCAATCTCTTCTCGTAAGGCTACCTTTTCCAGTCACGGGCTTCGCCTGCCACACCTCTTCATCCTTGTGCCACTGCCTTTAATTTGCCTACCTGCTGATTGCTTTGGTGTGACATCCATATTGGCTGCCTTGCTCTCATTTACTGCAGAATCTTGGACTAAATGCTTGTGTATGTGCGACATATCTTCCTCTGCATTAGCCTGGATAATTGCTACTTCTATAACTTCATCCACGTCCGGGTAGACTACTGTGTGATTGCTGGATTTATCCACTAGCATGGCATTGTCTCCCTATGTAGCAGCTTTCTTTTTCCTCCATTCTTTGGGGCTGCGTCTAGTGCTTTGGCTACTTCCAGCCATGGGTTCTATGTTTCTCTCCTTCAGATATGATTCTGTGTAGTGCTTTGGAAACCAATGTTGGCTAGGCTGCAATACATCAAGAACATGTAAGCATGCACCATTTTGTTAGATTGCATGTAAGACCAGTTCTAGGGTGAGGAATCCCATCTTTGAGTCCTAACAACAACTCTGTTCTTGAAGATTAAAGGCCAATCACAAGAACTGAGCTGAAGGCTTTCACAAGAGATGAGATGACAACCTTAGCTCTCGAGAGTGTCCTTTGATCTCCAAAAACATGCCTTTTTGAGTCCTAACAGTAGCTATGTACTTGGATATTTAAGGTCATTCTTTGTACATGATCTTAGCAGAGGATCCTTACCATCGTTATTGGCTTTTAGGGCCTACATCACAACCACATGTTACAGAAAGGGTATTATTGTATATGTTGTTTTCACAATTAAAGGAACATGGAGGAACCAATATTACTAAGAGCACCCATTATTTCTTGAGGCTTCTTCCTTGACTTCTTAACCAAAGCAGAGTATGGAAATGTTGAAAATGACTTGTTATACCATGGAAATGTTGAAAATGACTTGTTGTACCTCTGCAGAGAAATTAGGACGCATAGAAGCATGCGACTAAAATTTCTCAGTTACATTTCAGACATCTTAATATCCTAAATACTGAGCAATCATAGAAGCTCAACCACAAACCATCTTGAGTAGAATCACCACAACAAAATATGTTGTGTAAATCTCACACACAAGATTCTAAAAACACTGCTCATAGCTAAAAACCACTTTGGCTAGGCTGCAATACTACCTTAGATACTACTTTTAGATACTATTGGCCTTTTACGTTGTGACATGTTGTTTGTTGTGGAAGGCACAAAATGCCCAATTCTTCAGAGAAATATTGACTTAGTAAGCTATCATGCAACATGTGATCAAGTTATGAAAGAAAAATTTACAGAGAACTATTGACTTAGGAAGCAAAAAGTGACATTCACATTCAACAGGTCAAAACAAAATATGTTGTGTAAATGTCACACACAAGAAGGTAAGACACTGCTCATAGCTAAAAGAAAAATAGGATTGTCATTTGGCAACATTGTCTACGACAATGGACATGAAACAACAGTATCTAGATCATTATGTACTAATAAAAAAGTGGACCAAAGAAACACAACTATAGCTTTCATCTCTCTACACAGTATCCAAGAATGCAATTATCTATCTTTACACTTTATGACCTACAACAAATGGAAACGACTTTAGATACTAGTTTTGTTTTCAATTATGTCATATTATAAGCAATACTATATGCTCACTTTGGCAGTAAATGTGATTTTGGCCATGCTATGACATTGCCAATAACTTCATCCATATATTGATATTGCTCAGAAGGTCTGACTAGAGGTTTGTTGGCCATCACCACAACCTCTACATAAACACCAACACATGATGAGCCTAAAATTGCACCTCCCACCATTTGCAAGGGGTCAACCTCAGATACTCGACCGATTGCAACTTTATCATCTACATCTGCGATACTCATCACATACACTTCCTATAAACAAAATACAATTTAAATAAAAAAATTTGTATAAACGTAGAATGATGTGCAATTTACACAGATACAAACATACTTGTCCCTCATAAATTGTTGAATGTCTCATTCCGATCTGCACAATTATTTCATCTTTGTCATAAGGCCATCAAAATTCAACATGGAAAATAATTGATACAACACATCTCGTATAAAATGTATTCATACCTGGCCAGTGCGTACATGTTGTGCTGATTGATTGTTTCCTTCTCTAAACAAGGCTAGTATCTGCTCTATTTTTGCATTTTTTTTCTTGAACTTTAGCTTAAAATTCCATCCGTTGTTGTTCAAGCTGATCCTGGAAATGCTTCCTTTGTGCTTCATCAGCTTCTCAAGATTTATGGTTCTTGCCCCATATATCAGAAGGTGATGGTCCAAGTCCATAACCACGAACATATCCTAGTCTCTCTTCTCCCATAACATGTCTATAAATTTCAGCTGAAGTAACATCAGGTTGGTTTCTTCGCAGCTCGTCACCTACCTCCGAAAATTTTTCCTACACACAACAGAACATAGGAGATGAATTTTATACCAAACATATAAATGTTTCCATGTAGTAAATGTAACATAATACTATAGGATAGGAATCCTTGTACCAAAATTTTGGCGGATTCAATATCAACTATGCTCCCATCTTTTTTACGATGAGTTTTCTCAAAAAACTCAATGGGATCAACTTCCCCTCCTGTTTCCTTCTCCAACTGTATCATTCAAACAAGGTTATTGCTAACATCATTTAAACGGATGTCTCCAAAGTGTTCAATTGGATCATAATATTGACTAACTTACATCATGTTTCAGACAAGCAAATGACTTGGTTCCTGTTGTGTGGCTAACCTTTTGAAATTTTCTACTTGTCTTGTTAGTTATACACTTCCTCTGTGAAAACAAATTGCAGTATTGTCCATAGTAATTATCTGTGAGGTAAATTAAATATCAATTAATAGATACAAAAAATTACCTTTCCTTTATTGCTCCTCTAGTAATCCACAAGAAATTTCCATTAAGACGTTTCCACGTGGGGAACAACTTGTTCAAGTTGTTGTTCATATGGACTATCTTCTACGAAGTATAGTTTCCGTAACTCCCACTTGTGGTCCTTCCATTTCTTTCCCAGTCTCTTCATTGTCCACTCCTTTAATTCTATGTCCATCATGAATTTACTCTACCAAAAATAAGGATATCAATTAGAAGCTTCATTTAACCATTTAAAAATAAATTTTAATATTGTACCTTAACAAAATTCCATATGGATTCTTTTTTATTTTCTAGAAATTGTATCCAGTCCTCGTAGTTTAATGGACAAAGATTGGGATCTCTTTCAATAGTTGTCAAAAAACTTGATAAGTGACATTGGTTTTTACCCACTGGTTGTCCAAATTGATTTAGCTCAATAGGAATTTGATCTCCGACCTTTCTTTTCCAGACTTGCAAACATTGTGTTCGGCCACGTGTGTGATGTCTTTGACCTAAGAATTCATTTATATATCATTAGATGCAACACTATAAATGTAATGATATGAATAAACCGAATACCTAGCACATCAGTAGGTGTTGGCATAACATTCAACGACTCATCATGGTGATCAGAGACATCATTTTGCTCCATGGTTTCTTGAAATGAATTGCTATTTTGGCTATTTCCAGCTCTACTCTCTACTCTTCTTGATTGATTGGACATGGGAACATTGACAGTAGGCACTGGGGGTAGATGTCTTTGACCTGTGCATTCATTCATAAAGGATACAGCATAAATGGAAATTATATATCTTTAGATGCAGCACTATGAATGCAATGATATGAATTAACCAATTACCTATCCCATCAGAAGGTGTTGTTAGTATTCAATGGCTCTTGATGGTGATCAGAGAGGTCATTTTGCTCCATGTGGTCATGAAATGGATGGTTGTTTTGGCTATTGGCAGCTCTACTGTCTACTCTTCTAGAATAATTGGACACTGAAGCATTGCCATTAGGCACCCATGGTCGACGTCTTTGACCTGAGCATTCATTCATAAAGGATACAACATAAATGGAAATTATATATCACTAAAGGCAGCACTATATATGCAATGAATTAACTGATTACCTAGCCCATCAGAAGGTGTTGTTGTAGCATTTAACAACTCATCATGGTGATCAGATAGGCCATTTTTCTCCATGTGATCATGAAATGCATGGCTATTTTGACTATTGGCAGCTCTACTCTCTACTCTTCTTGAATGATTGGACACCGAAGCATTGCCATTAGGCACCCATTGTCGATGTCTTTGACCTGAGCATTCATTCATAAAGCATACAACATATATAGAAATTATATATCATTAAATGCAGCACTATAAATGCGATGATATGATTACCTTGTCCATCACAAGGTGTTCTTGTAACAGTAGAGCTAGCAACAATGTTATTGAATTTCCTTGGTCTATCATTTTGAACATTAGGTGGAAGGGAAGCTAAATTTTTTTTGGAGCGATTACTGGATGACAGGTTCAAAGCTTTCCAACAACCTTGTGGAGTAATGCTAGGTAAATGAGTCCCCGTACAAGAGTCAATGATGTTGTTCTGGTCATTCCTTGTAGCTATCTTATTATAGATGATGTCACTTAACTGATCTCTCATCCTGAGTATATCAAGTCACACAAAAATGAAGACACTTAAAACAAAATTGAACAACATAAAAGGTATTAGGGTTTAGGGTTTAGGGTTTTTACTACTAAAAGGTATTTACTACTCGTTCGGTCATCCTCTGCCATCCAACAATTATCCATTCTTAAAAATAGTAAACAATATAACATTTATGAGTAAGTTTCTCATACAAACAACATAGTTATAATAAGTATAAAAGTAGAACATCACTTTGAGGCAATCCTCAAAGAAAAACATCACTCAAAACCACACCAGAGAAAAACATTTGCTAGACATCATCATGATCACATTGGGTACCTTAAATTCACAATACTTGATTGATTACTAATGTTCATTAAGTAATACAACAAAAATTACATTTTTTTATTATTTCCTAATTTAAAAGTTAAAAAAATCATCAACAATTGTGACGGACGTTATGACTGTGACGTGTCCATTTTGTTGATGATGTTATGTCGAGGATGGAGTCGCTGGAAGACGAATTCAAACTAATGGTCATTGGGTACAAGGCGGTACCAACGGGCAAGGATTGCACCTCAGGAATGCCGGATTCATTGAATGACGTCTCCTCGGATCCGGTACAGTCTGGCTCGTGCATATACCATCTCAGGTGAGAAGGCAAACTATTGTTGTAGTTATGTATATAAGCATGTATGGTATTGTCGCCAATCGGACGAAGCAAAACCTGGTCCATACGGCCAGTTCCCATTCTCCCAATCCACCCACGCCAACTGGTTGTGGATACCAGATTTCCGTCACCATCATACTGAACCTCGATTACATTTGTCCAATTCCCAAACTTTAATGTCATTTGACCATCCGTGTAGTGTCTTCTGTCCAGATGACGCCAATGTCTGGGAATGGTGAGTTGTGCAAGTGTACGCTCATCTAGGGTGATGTCTACCTTTTTTGCTTCAGGTAAAAGGAGCGGGGGGGGGGGGGTAGACGCCCAGGCCATAGTGACTGTTATGGGTGAAAATAGACTGCAAAATATTAGTACTAACAATTGTAAGTACATATAATGATATTATAAATTTTCAAAAAAAGTAGTATAAATTTGCAAAATAGAGAGCAATATATTTTTTAAAGTGAAGCAAGTAGTCCATAAACATATTCCCCATTGTTTCTATCAACATCGACAAGAATGAACCCATTAGAGAACGGGTAACATCATTATCTAGTTTGTTGAAACCTGGTCAGGGACCATACAAGTGTATAACTTCTATAAGATCTGAGTTTAGAAGACCCAGAACTTGGAGGAACTGGTGTGCCAACCAGCTGATGGTTCCTGGCCCAAGGTGAGAGGTTGGAGTACATATATAGTAAAGATGTATAATTGGCTATAAACTTCTTGAGTAACAGAACATGCCATCAAAAGACAAAAATTGATTTAGGATTTGAAACTGAAGTAACCATAATGCAATGTGTTTACATTAAAGCAGTACTGAGATAAGACGTACACTTCAAAAAAAACATGAATCAACCATTATGTAAACATCACTGCATAGAAGCCATGCAATTTCGTTCAATATAGAAATCAAGAGGGCAAACCAGACTTCCTATGGCAGAGAAAAAATTATTGTTGTTCCACAATGGAACCCCTGCATTTTGTGCAATCATAGCTTAGTGTTAATAGCAACTTGTCTGCATTCCCTTGGTATCTTGCTTCATTGTTGCTTAAAGACCCTAATTTTTAGGGATGGTGAAGGTTTTAGTCAATTGGTAGTGCAGAAGAATGTAGACCATTCAAGTTTACGGTAATCAAAGGAAAATTGAAGAAACCACACCCAAAAAAACATGTAAAATGTAAGTAATTATACAAAGGTCTTATTCTTCCTTAGACATTTCTGAATCCTAGAATATTACACAAGAAATGACCATCTCATAAACCTTGTTCTCACCTTAGCCTCTTCCTACATACATGAAGATGAGTATCTCTCCCTTTCATTATCCCAATGGTGGGAACCACTGTTCTCATCAGAGAGTGCCAACCCACCAAAGGTGGTGGCCTACGTAAGGATACATTACTTGCCTATTCGTTAATGATTTACAAACAAAGATATAGTAGATGTGTAGACATCACATGAGCACCTAAGCGACCACTTTTTAAAAAGTGGATGCTTCATTTTCCTTACAATTTAATACAACAATACACACATTTTTATATGAATACACTAACATTTAGCAAACGTGTATACATAACCAAAACCAATGCGACACTGTAAAATAAAACAACAAAATCATCATATTTCAAGATTGTAAAATAATCCAAGTTTAAATCTAACAAAGAAGGATGGTTGATGGCTTGATATAAATAATTAAGGAAGTGATTGTTGGATATAAAACAATGGAATCATCATATTTCAAGACTATCTTCATAAATCGATTATCATATATACCTTGATAGAATGGAAACTACGAGAATGGATGGGAAAGACCATGACTGTTTATTGTTTCGTGGGGTGTACTTACCTGTCACACGCCGAAGCAGCAGGGTGGAAAACCGCCGCAGTCCTCGCCGGCAAGTTGGGAGACTGATCTCTTCCTCGGTGTCCCCTCCAACCCTTGGCAATGTCGTCAGCAAGTTGGGAGACTGATCTCTTCCTCGGCGTCCCCTCCAACCCTTGGCAACGTCGCCAGCACCTTGGAGAAGAGTAGAGAGCGTTCCAGCAGGTAGCGACCACGGTCTGGCAGATTAGGGCAAAAAGGCTAGCTAGGTCAACTTCGCGGGTTCTACGAGCAGAGCTAATGTCGGGAGTAAATGTCTCTGCCCAACGCGTGGAGAAGAGGAACCGTTTTGCATGCTGGGGGAAGCCGCGCGGGAACATAAAATTTTTACTAATTGTGGCTCGCTCATTTGATTTGGCAATTTTGAAATGCCACTAATTAATTATAAAAATGCCTTAATTGGTAAGTCTTTTCTATAAACTCCATAATACATGGTTTAGAGGCATTTAAATTACAAATGCCACTGCATTACATAGATAGTGGCATTTTTTTAGAAAAGCAACTGGAATGAAAGCCACTTATGGGTATTTTTGTTGTAGTGTCTTATGACACTTGATATGCATAGAGTAAAAGTACTCTATAATGTGATACTTTGAAAAGTATCAGTTAGTTCTAGATTTTGGTTCCAAGACAAAACTATATGTGATAAGAAAGGTCTTATTATATGTTTAGTTTTAGTAATAACAATAGAGGATGAAATGATGAGTATGTCATGTGTTTTTTGCACGTATAATGGATACCAAGGTAAAGAATCCACGTATCCAAGAACTTTCAATAATATGAGAAACGAGAACATGACTCTTGATAAGATGATTAATGTTTGGTTACCTATAAGGGACACCTTTGAGATTAGTCTAGTTACATATTGTAGTATGGATATTGTGGCAGCCAAATTACAAAAACATGATTTATTTAAGCGAAAGTGATCGTTTGCAGTGGATTTACTGAAAATCACTAAAAAATAAAACTTTATACAAAGAGATCCATATACTGGAAAAGTCTTTCATAAAGAACCAAAGTAATTCAATTACATTCTGGTTCACTAGTACATCTCTTGTACCATTCCTTCTCGAGGATTACAAGCATCAACTGCCCTGTTAAAACTGTACATAGGCAGCATAGAAACATTGAGACATCAAGCCAAAATCTCATATCGATTCATTAAAAGTACTGACTATTACTCTTGAGGACCTGAGAGTACAGAGATGACACATAGGACTCTATTTACAAAAATGACATCCAGTGTCTCCACTTGGGAGTCACTGATGTCCCTACTGTTGTTGCTACTATTCTTTACCCGCTGTAGAGTTTCTACTTCGTCTTCTGCGTCTACCTAAAAAGTTGGATCCCACGGGGGTGAGACAATTGAAATTGTCCCAGCGAGAGATATAACTCTCTTCCAGAAATATTATTATTGAAATTTAATAGAATTAAAACTAAGTAGAAGAATTATAAGTATTCAGCAGCACATAAACAATTTATCTAAGCATATTAGAGCAATGTTCTTCTTCAAAGTATTTTAGCTTGTAACTTGGAAATGTAGTATGTCATTTATCCAATAAGGAATATGAAGAACATGTATAGAATTTATCCATCTAAGGTATATTAAGAAAGGTAACATCAACCATTGATTCTCGTATTTCAACCTTAAGCAAATATTCTACACGGCTGATTACATTTTACAATCATACTTAAGCCCTGAGGAAATGAGGTATACCGCTCATACTCCAACCGACCATTGTGAAATCAAAATCAATACCATACATAGGTCAATAGAAGAATCGGATTCCCATGACCTCATCTTCCTCATTCAGTGTGAGGACCAAATGCAGGACATCGTGTGTCTCTGATAAATAGCTTTCCAGGGTATACTGGCAACTTCTCTATTAGAGTTACAGTGGCATGATGTACTCTCTTCGCAATCGAGAGATATTATCTTTATCTCACATCAATCTGACATTAACATTATTGGGAGATTAGTGATACATCCATCCCAGCATTGGGAGATTAGTGATACATCCATCCCAGCATATATAATGAAGGATTGAGAGATTTAATGTTTACCTCACATCAATTCCTCAATTAGGGAGTATGGATATTCACGTCCATAACCCCCACATACTCAAAAGTATGCCCTCCAGGAGTTCTCGAAGGAAAACATGTTTCACCATCACCAATTACTGACGATGATGGATCTATGGTTAGGGCTCTATATGATACCATTTCACTTGATTAATTAAGTACATTACCATATTCTTTTAGCATCAATCATGTTTCCAAATATAAATCATTTAAACAATTGCTACAAAGAATAAGTACTAATTCTATCAAGTTCTTTTCAAAGCTTTATTAAATATTGGGATCTCAATCCCTTATCACATCAGGGCATTCTCATCCCTTAACATCTCATCAACATGATTATGGAATATGGGTATTCAAACCCTCAATTCATCAAAATACTTGTTACCACTTATCACATAACTTAATGCCTTCAGGTCATCTGACCAAGGTAAACATAATATTTGCAATGCAGGCATTTCACATGGCTCTTAAAGCCCATTAATCTTTTATCACCTCTTATTAGGCAACAAAGCATATTATGGTTCACAAGACCCATAAAACAATTTCAATAATAAAATATCATAGCTCATACCTGGCTATGTCCAACATCTCATGAAATATGCATGATTAGTGCACATGATAACAGTTATATCAATTACATATCAACATTATGTTTTGTAAGAGTAGCATCACTATTTCCTTATTAGAGTTAGGATTTCCCAACTCATGTCAATTAGGAATACTCATCCCATTACCCAATTTAGGGATATGGTTTATCATTATATTGCCCAACATTAGGGTTTCATACACTATAACCCAAGATTAGGGCTTCACATACCTTTACCCTATATCAGGGTTAGGATTTCATATTAAGGTGTCACATATCCTTACATAGCATCACCTTGGGTTAGAATTTCACATCACATCATTGCATTAGGGTTTCACTTGTCATCACCCTTGATTAGGGTTTCACATTACATCTCTATATTAGGGTCTCATATGACATTACCCTTGATTAGGGTTTTATATGACATCACCCTCAATTAGGGTTTCATATGACATCACCCTCAATTAGGGTTTCATCATTATCTTAGATTATGGTTTCACCTATCATTGCCCTCAATTAGGGTTTGGGCTCATCAATCTTCTTAATTAGGGTTTCATGATCTCTTTATTAAGGATCATAACCTAATTACACAATTATTCATGTTGAAAGTGTTGAGGCTTAATCACTACATGATTATCATTCATGTAGGAATTCCTCTCTCGCATCCTCTCTAGGATGCTAATTACTTCAATCTTGATTAGATTAGGTCATATCAACTTGAATGAAGAGTTGAGATAGTGTATTAAGTCATTGCTTCCATAAGCATCAAGAGTTAACCACTCAAAAGGTATTGGTCACTTAGGTACCTTGAAGGCACAACCATTGTAATTATCTTTGATAACTTCATTAACCATCATAGGGTTGATTAATCTTTCATAGCTTTGAGATTATTAGATCTCCAAAAGCTTTTGTTACTTTTGAACCTTCAAGCGATTTTGACCTCCTTGACCTTCAAACGGTCTTGGAGTCACATGACCTTCAAACAGTCTTGAAGACCGTTTGACCTTAAATGGTCTTGACTCTAATGTATTTCCAAATGATCTTGAGGTGCATGATCTCCAATCGGTCTTTCCCTAACTTCTTCAATCAATTTTGAAACCATTTGTTCAATTGAAACCGAATGCACACCAAATGGTTTTGACACTGATTTCCCTTCAAACGGTTTGAGGACCGTTTGATCTCAAATGGTCTCAAGACCGTTTGGACTCAAACTGTCTCAAGACCATTTGGTCCAAACCACCTAGAAACCGATTGGACCAACTAGGGTTTCTTCCAACCATTTAATTGATTTTAGGGTTTGTTTAATTGAATCGATCATCAATTGAACCATTGAGACTATATCCAATCACATCCCTTGAATTTCCAATCATCCATCACAACCTTGAACTCCAAACGGTCTTGAGACCGTTTGCCTCCAAACGGTCTTGAGACCGCTTGGACCATCAACCAAGAAATTGATCCAATTCACTTAGGAATTCTTCAATCAATCGATTAGGGTTTCCAATCCATTGATCATTCTTCTAAAATTAATTATAATCAAATCAATTTGAGCCATTGGATCTTCATCAATCACATCAACAATTAACCTCAATTGGTTTTGAAGTTCAATTTACCCATTCGGTCTTGAGATTCATTACCCATTCAATTTTGGACTCAATTAACCATTCGATCTTGTAGTCAATTACCCATTTGGTTTTGAAGTAATTTACCCTTTCGGTCTTGGGTTCAATTACCCATTCGGTCGGGAGTGAATTACCCATTCGGTCTTGGGTATAACTACCCATTCTGTCTTAAACTCAATTGCCCATTCGGTCTTGAAACTGAATCAATTCTATCGGTTTTTTGAAACCGAATGAACATCAAATGGTTTTGCAAACCGTTTGCCCATTCCTTTGTTGAGGTGTATGCTTAAGATGACATCATCATCTTCAAGCTTAAAACCTTTGAAATCAGTTGTGATTCTTATGGTGATTTCAACAACTAATCAAAAGGAAATCGAGAGAGTAGAAAGGTTCAACATAAATTGAATAAATTGCAAGCAATAATAACATTTAAGGGTTCAAGTTATATAACCCACCTTCAAAATTGAATCCAAACTTCACGCTCCACGTCTTCAATGGTGAATGAAGCTTTCACAACCTCCCAAGGCTCATCCTCAAGCTTTTGAAAGAAAAGAAATCGCTAGGATTGAAGATTGCATGGAGAAAAGAAGAAATCAAGCATTGATTTTTGATTTCCACCATGAAACCAAGGTTGAAGATGACTATGGAGCTTACCTACAGGTTGGAGCATGTCCTCCTGTTGCTCCTAAGCTCCTTTGTGTTCAACCAAAGCAAGGAGAGAAAAATGGATCGCAAAAGCCTTTCATTTGGCAGGGAAATGGGATGTATATAAGGAAATTCAATGAGAGAGAAAGTATTATAATAATCCTTTAATTTCCAAAATTGGTGACACATACTCTCCTCCATCCCTTGCATACGAAGCCATCTCCCCCACCTTGCAATTCCTCTTCATTATCTATGAATTAAAAGAAAGAAAATTAAGCACCTTAACCATTATAATAATAATATCCAAAATTGACTGGATATTACTTTTCCTTTTACTAATGTGAGTGGGATCTCCACTCACTTTAGATATTTTGTGGCCTTTGCAAGGCACAAGGGCGTTCACACTTATGCAAATTCAACCATCTCATTTTTGGTTGAAGGGCACGTCAATTAATATATTTATTTTTACATTAAATTGAATTAGGGTTTCAATTATGCTTAAATCTTGATTATTTTAATATCAAGATTCTCTCTCCTCCAAAGTGATTCAAATGAGACGCCCCTCTCATTTTATTTTTTCTTCATGATGCCAAGAAACATGAGGGACCCTCTAGAATGGTATTTTTCATATTGAACCCTAGGTTTTGGGTGATTTGCACATTACACCAAAACTAGGTTTTAATGCACAAACATTGCTTAACAAGCTCTTTCTTGGTACTCATGCTATCACAAGCCATAACTCTGCTTCATTATCATTCTTATGATGCTTCAACATTTGAGGAACATTTTACCATGTAACATTTGCAAGTTAACCCCTCAACTTGGGTAATTTGCACTTTAGACCAAAACACGCAAAACAATGTTTCAACATTATTCGAAAAGGACTAATATTTAAACATAAGTTCCTCTTAGACCTTAATTACTCTTCAAGAGATAAGAGCAAGCATATAATCAACTTTATTAAGCAAAACATCTAGGGTTACGGCATAACCCAGGTCAGAGATGTTACAAATTATCCACCCCTAACAGGGATTTCGTCCCTGAAATCATCAAGAGAAAAGAGAAGGGTACTTCCTCCTCATCTCTTCCTCAAGGTCCGACGTAGATTCTTCAATGCCACGGTGATACTAGAGAAATTTCACAAGACATATGTCTTTCTTTTTCAGCTTTTTAATTCTTTTATCAAGGATCATCACAAGTCCTTCAACATATGACACATCATCATTTAGTTCTACCTCCAAAGGTTGTAGGACTAACTCTGTGTCAGGATGAAACTTTCTCAACATAGAGATATGGAACACTGGATGCAACTTATGCAATTTAGGTGGTAACTCGAGCTTATAGGCTGCCTTTCCAATCTGTTCAATGATTGGATAAGGCCCCATAAATCTAGGAGCTAACTTTCCCTTCCTTCCAAATCTAAGAACACATTTCCAAGGTGAGACTTTGAGATATACTTTGTATCCAACATGGAATTCTAAGGGTCTTCACCGTTTGTCGGCATACGAATTCTGTCTATCTTGTGCAGTCTTTAATTGTTGTTGGATTACTTTAATCTTCTCAGTTGTCTACTGCACAAGCTCAGGACCTAATAGTTGATATTCTCCTATTTCATACCAACATAAAGGAGATCTACAACATCTACCATATAATGCTTCATATGGTACCATATCAATATTGTGTTGATAGTTGTTATTGTAAGCAAACTCTATCAAGCTCAGGTGTAGATCCCAACTTCCTACAAACTGAAGGACACATGCTCTAAGCAATTCCTCCAAAGTTTGTATGGTTCTCTCAGACTATCCATCTATCTGTGGGGTAAAAAGCAATACTAAACCTTAACTGCGTACCCAAAGCTTTATGTAGTCATTCCCAAAAATGACTTGTGAACTGCAGACCTCTATCAGAAACAATAGTAACTGGAACCCCATGAAACTGCACTATCTCATCTATATATAACTGTGCAAGCTTCTCAACAGTGTAAGTTGTTTTGACAGGAATGAAATGTGTTGTCTTAGTCAACCTATCAACTATCACCCATATGGAATCATGACCTTTAGTTGTTATAGGAAAACAAACCACAAAGTCCATGGTCACATGATCCCATTTCCACTACGGTATAGGTAAAGGTTGCATTGTTCCTGCGGGCTTTTGATGTTCAGCTTTAACCTACTGACACACTAGACACCGCATGACAAACTCAGCTACATCCTTCTTTAATCCTGGCCACCAGTACATATCCTTTAGGTTATGATACATTTTGGTGCTCCCTGGATGCATTGCATACATCGAAGAATGAGCTTCCACCAAGACTAACTTCCTTAAGTCATTGGCATCAGGTACCACCATCTTACCATGGTAACAGACTACCTGATCCTCTGACTCATGAAAGCCATCCTATTTCTCACTACCATACTCCAACATGATCTGCTGAACCACAATATCAACTTGCTATGCTTCTTTAATCTGCTGTCTCAGAGTAGGTTTTATGTGCATCTCAGCTAACAGCCCGACTAACAATGATACTTTAAGTTGTACATTGTTTTTCCTCATAGAGATAAACATATCTCTTTTAAAGCACACTAAGGAGTTTAACTGTGCTTTATCTAAGGCTGGTGATGATGATTTCCTACTTAGTGCATCAGCCACTACATTAGCCTTCCCTGGATGATAATCAATTGTACAATCGTATTCCTTGATTAACTCCATCTAGCTGCGTTGTCTCATGTTCAACTCATATTGTGAGAAGATATATTTTAGATTCTTATGGTCTGTGAAAATATGGAATGTTTCTCCGTAAAGATAATGTCTCCAGATCTTCAAAGCATGGACTATAGCAGCTAGCTCTAGATCATGTGTTGGATAATTTTCCTCGTGTTTCTTAAGTTGTCGAAAGGCAAAAGAAATCACTTGATTACCATGCATCAACACACATCCTAGTCCATTCTTAGATGCATCACAGAAAAGTATGTACCAATTTCCTTATTCGGGTAACACCAGTACAGGTGCACTTGTTAACCTTTCTTTCAACAACTGGAAAGAATATTGACACTTGTCATTCCAGACAAAAGGAACCTTCTTTCTTGTCAACTTGGTTAGGGGTAAAGCTATAGAGCTGAAGTTCTTAATGAACCTCCTGTAATAGCCTGCTAGTTCTAAGAAATTATGTATCTCCGTCGGTGTCTTTGGTTGTTCCCATTGCAGGATAGATTCTACCTTCTTAGGATCAACACGGATACCAGAGGCATATATTATGTGTCTTAAAAAAGAAACTTCTGGTAACCATAACTCACATTTGCTAAACTTAGCATATAGCTTATGCTCTCTTAGCAAAGTTAAAGCTTGATGGAGGTGTTGCTCATGTTGTTGAGCATCTCTACTGTATATCAAGATGTCATCTATGAAGACTACTATGAACTGATCAAGAAAAGGTTGATAGATTCTATTCATGAGTTCCATGAATGCAGCTGGTCCATTAGTTAGTCCAAACGACATAACTATGAACTCATAGTCACCATACCTTGTCCTAAAGGCAGATTTAGGTATGTCACCCTCCTTGATACGTAACTTATGATATCCCGACCTTAAATCTATTTTAGAGAATATAGTTGCACCACGCAACTGATCAAACAGGTCATTGATCCTTGGCAAAGGATACTTATTCTTTATGGTTACTTTATTCAACTGCCTATAATCAATGCATAACCGCATCGATCCATCCTTCTTCTTAACAAAGAGAACCGGAGCACCACATGGTGAAGTACTCAGTCAGATAAAACCCTTCTCAAGAAACTCTTGTAGTTGTTTCTTGAGCTCTGCCATCTCAGCAGGTTCTATTCTATACTGTGTTTGTGCTATTGGTTGTGTGCCCAGAATTAGATTAATCTCAAAATCAATCTCTCGGGGTGGAGGTACACCTGGAAGTTCCTCAGGAAACACATCTTCAAACTCCTTAATTATCCGAACTTCAGAAAGATTAGAACTCTCCATTGTGGTGTCTACCACATGAGCCAAGAATGCAAAGCATCCTTATCTCATAAGCTTCTCATCTGACATAAGACATGTTGGAAGAATCTTTCTATCTCCCTGAAAGATCCATGTGTCACCATCATTAGTGAACAAAGCTTGCTTGGACTCACAATCCAAGACAACCTTATACTTTTCTAGGGTGTCCATCCCAAGAATTATATCGAACTCGTGCATCTCAAGTGGTATAAGATCCACCAGAATGTGATGTTTAGAAAAGGAAAGAATGCAGGGAGAATACACCTCCCGCAACACTGCAGATCCCAACAAAGGGGTTTCTAACAACAGACTATCTGCTCTATGATCGACATTCATGTTGCAGTCAAGGATCACTCTTCTAATGATAAAGGAATGTGTAGCACTCGGATCAATTAAAACAGATACGAAGCAGGATGAAGACATATCAGAATGAAATAGTTCCATCTGACTTGTCACAACCCGAGGGTTGACTACTGCTTCGGGTTGATTCATCGCACAGAATCTCGTCGTTGCTTACTGTTGACCCTGTGCTCGATTGTTAGGTGTCAACAAACCAGCTCAGGATGCTTGTCCACGTCCTCTACCACCAGTCATAAACTGTCTCCTCTGAGAGCCTTGATGACTCTGCCTTTGAGGTTGAGTCACACTTACCTCTCTAGCTCGACAATCTTTCATCAAATGCCCCATCTTTCCGCATATAAAACAACCTATGTTCCCCAACTGTGGCTTGGGTGGTCCTATCACCGACACTGATGTCGAACTGTGGGCTCCTTCTGGTGGTAAACTACAACCTCTACTCCTATTTGATGTCCATTGCATCTTGGTATTAAACCTTGGTGGTGCTATTGGTGCAGAAAATCTCAGTTTCTTGAAACTTTTGGACCCTTGTCCTTGAAATTGAGTATACACCTTCTTACTCTTGGTCTGTCGCTTCTCAGTCACCGACCTTTCTATCTGTCTCACGGACTCCATAAAGGTGGAAAACCTCTCCCTATTCTCCAAAGCAAACATAGGAGTGGTCAAATCAGCGTTCAACCCCTTCTCAAAACGTTGAATTCTTTCTTCATCAGAAGATGCCATATGCGGATAGAAACACAAAAGCTCCATGAACTTAGCTTCATACTCACTAATGTTCATTGGTCCTTGCCTTAACCTCTCAAACAGAGAGATATTCTCATCTAGAAATGTCTTAGGGAAATATCTACTGACAAATTCTCATCGGAATACTTCCCATTCGATCTCAACACCTGGCCTTTTGCCCTCTTCTACAGTCCACCAGTGACCAACACTCCCCTTAAGAAGGTACACTGCATGTCTAACCTTCTCAGCTTCTGGGATATTACATATTTTGAAGGTCTTCTCCAGCTCAGTCAGCCACATGTCCGCATCTGCTGGGTCAGCTGTTCCAGCATATTTTGTGGCTCCAACCCGACAAAGTCATTCAAAAGTCTTGTTGTTGCCCTGTCCTTCATGGTGAGATGGCTCCCTAGGCGTAGGTGGTGGCATTCTATCTGCCATATCCGTCATGGTTGCCATGAACTGCCCAAACAGATCATGGAAGTTTGGGTTCTCTATCATGGTTGGGTCATACTGGGGATGTTCAGGTGCTGGTTCCTCCCTAGTTTGGTCTCTTGCACCTCCTCCTGGTGCAGCAACACTGCTCTCAGCAGCATGTTCTTCATGTAATCCATACATATTCAAGTTTTTCTTCTCCTCCTATATGAGCAGAAGACACTATCAGTGTGGCGAAACGTTCAAAACATATGTCATTAACTAAGCGGAAGTGATCACTAACATTGGATTACTAAAAATCACTAAAAATTTGAACCTTTTGCAAAGAGATCCAAACACAGGAAAACTCTTTTATTAAGAACCAATGTATTTCATTTACATCCTGGTTCATAAGTACATAACCTATACCATCTCTTCTCGAGAGTTATATACAATAGTTGATGTGTCAAACTATACATAAGCAACATAAACCTCGAGGCATTAAGCCAAAATCTCAGATCGATGATAAAAGCACTATCTACTGACTCTGAGGAGATGAGAGTACAGAGACGACAAATAGGACTTTCTATACAAAACTTGACAACCAGTGCCTCCACTTGAGATATCACTGTTGTCCCTGTTGTTGATGCTGCTCTTCCCTTGCTATGGGGTTCCTGTCGTTTCTTCTGTGTTTACCTAAAAAGTTGGATCCCACGAGGGTAAGACAATTGAAAATTGTCCCAGCGAGAGATATAACTCTCCGCTAGAAACATTACTATTGCAGTTTAATAGAATAAAACTGATCAGAGGATAAGCAGTATAGAACATTGTCAAATTTTAAAGCATTACATCTACCTATGATAGAATAGTAATTCATCTATTCACTTTATAAGGAATATGAAGAACAATCCGGCCAGTGTGGCTCAGGAGGTTTGGTCCGGCTTGTCCTCCCTGGGGGACCCGGGTTCGAATCCCCCTGAGCACACTGTAATTACCAACTCCTTGGGTCATCCGGGCTCTGGCACCTATTTGAGGAGGAGGGGGAGCGGGGTCTCCCTAAGACTCAAAAAATATGAAGAACATGTATATCATTCATCCATCTTACTGTATCAACATCTCTAGCTTATCCTGAGATACTCATTATCATGGTATATCAACCATGAATCATTCTCATTTCTGTTTATTGACCTTAGCCAATCTGTTAAGTAGATATTGATTTGCCCCAGTCATGTGAGTATACATCATTATATTATGTCCAGACATTTGATTAAACCAGTTCTATGCAACCCTTTCAGGCATTGGACTATGCCAATCCTGAGCAAACATTCCAGACATTTGACTATACCAGTTCTATGCAACCCTTTCAGGCATTGGACTATGCCAATCCTGAGCGAACATAATAGGCATTGGTCTATGCCAATCCTATGCAATCATTCCAGGCATTGGATTATGACCAATCCTATGGTATTATTCCATGTATTGGTTTATGACCAAGCATGTGCAATTTTTCACATTCTTTATGTAATTCAAGTATTCTTAGTTTATTTGAACATTATCATTGCTTTACATGAAACTTTTATAAACATCTTGTTACCTCTCACTAGGCAACAACTATTAGGGTTAGAGTTTTCCCTTTTAAGCTGAAAAGGGTTTCAAGTTCATATTATCAATTCAAACCCTAATTCATTGCTCCACAATCTAGGAGAATACATTAATATCATAAGTATTCAACCATACTTACTTATTCTCATCATTTATCATTAAGTGATAATCAACACAAAGTATGAATTTCTCTATCATACTTTGTTATCTTGGTTTAACCCTTTCCCAAGGTATGTTAGCCTACACTTATCAAAGTGCATTACATCTTAATGTAATAATTATCATAACATATTGCATGTATTACTCATCCAAGTATATTGGATTTAGGGTACATCAGGGTGTATCAACTTTGAAATGTTGAATGTGATATCTATCACATCTTAATGTTTCACTTCCCTCATCACCTTGATCTTACTTAAGTTCATTAACTTATCTTGTATTAGGGTAATTCTCCTCCTAATACTTTATGCACCAGTTCATCACATATTATGTAATGTGTTGGTCATAAGTCATTCATTTGACTTATTCAACCATTATTGATATAAGATTAACCATTATCAGGAATAGAGTTTCCCTTCTTTATCAATTAGGGATTTGCATAACATCACCCAATATTGGGATTTCACATGACATCACCCTATATTAGGGTTAGGGTTTCCCAATTCATATCAATCAAGATTACTCATCCCCTTACACAATTTAGGGCTAAGTTTTCAAATTAGGGTTTCATAATGCATAGCATCACCCTAGATTAGGGTTTCATATCACATTACCCTATATCAGGGTTTCTCATTACATCCTTACCTTGAGTTAAGGTTTCTTCTAATGTTTCCCCTACAATTAGGGTTTCATGTAGCTTTGCCCAAAATTAGGGTTTTCCTGAAGCATTCCCTTAAAATTTGGGTTTTTCATTATATTACCCTGAAATGGGATTTCTCATATCATCACCCTAGATTAGGGTTACATCTTTACCCTAGATTTGGGTTTCATCTATCATTGCTCTCAATTAGGGTTAGGGCTTACCAACCTTCTCAATTAGGGTTTCATGATCTCTTTATCAAGGATCATACCCTAATTACATATGTATTCATGTTGAAAGTGTTGAAGCTTATCCAGTACATGATCATTAAACATGTAGGAATTCTTCTCACTCTCATCCTTTATAGGATGTTGATTTACTTCAAGCTCGATTAAATTAGGTCAGCTTGAGTGAAGGGTTAACATAGTGTATTGAGATATTGCTTCCATAAGCATCAAAGGTTAACCATTTTAAATGTACTAATCACCAAAGTACTTTAGGGATTCAACCATTGTACTTATCTTTGGTAATCATCATTATCAATCATGGAATCAATTGATCTTTTATAACCTTGAGTCTCCAAACAGTTTTGGGCACCTTGAACCTCCAAATGGGTTTTCCCCTTTTTAACCTTCAAACGGTTTTGAAACCGTTTGGAAATTCTAGGTCTAAGACTGTTTGGTCTTAAATGGTTTTGAAACCGTTTGGGTATCTTGCCCTTGAAACCATTTGAACAAATATACATTGAAACCGTTTGAACAATTTCCTTTGAAACCGATTGGATTATTTGATCTTGAAACCGAAAGGACCTCCAAACGGTTTGAGACCGTTTGATCCCAAATGGTTTCAAGACCATTAGGACTCAAACGGTCTCAAGACCGTTTGGTCCTAACCACTTTGAAACTGAAAGGAGCCATTAGGGTTTGTTTCAACCAAATTAATTAGGGTTTACTCCATTGAATCGATCATCAATTGAACTATTGAAGGTACATCAGTTTGTAGCCCTTGGATCTCCAACCATCCACCTTAATCAATTGTTGACTTCCAATCAGTCTTGAGACCATTTGGTCTCAAACGCTCTTGAGACCGTTTGACCTCCAAACAGTTTTGAGACCGTTTGGGTCAAACCAACTTAAAATTGATTCCCTCAACTAGGGTTCCAATCAAATCAATCGATTAGGGAATGCAATCAATGGACCCTCCAATACTGAAACCATTTAAATTAGATTAAATTGAGACCATTAGATCATCATCCAACTTATGATATCACCTAACCTCAAACGATCTTGAGTCCTCTTGACCTCAAACAGTCTTGAGACTGTTTGACCACCAAAGAACAAAATCGTTTGCACAAGATATTATTGAGGTGCGTGCTTAAGATGATGTCATTGTCATCAAGCTTGAAACCTTCGAAATATACTATGATTCTCATGGTGATTTCAACAACTTAATCAAAAGGAAATCGAGGAAGACAAAAGGTTCAACATATGATGAATAATTTGCAAGCAATAATGACATTTAAGGGTTCAAGTTATATAACCCGCCTTCATCGCTGAACCCAAGCTCCAAGATTCACATCTCCAATGGTAATTGAAGATTTCTCAACCTCCCAAGGTCCGTCCTCAAGCTTTTGGGTGAAATGAATGGCTAAGGTCAAAGATTGAGTGAAGAAAAGAAGAAATCAAGCATTAAATTTCGATTTCCACCATGAAACCAAGGTTGAAGATGACTATGGAGCTTACCTACAGGTTGGGGCTCGTCCGCCTGTTGCTCCTAAGCTCCTTTGTGCATGGCCAAAGTAAGGAATGAAATAGGGATCGAAAAAGCCTTTCATTTGGCTTGAAAATGGGATGTATATAAGAAAATTCAATGAGAGAGAAAGTCTTATATTAATCCTTTAATTTCCAAAATTGGTGCCACATACTCTCCTCCATCCCTTACTTATGAAGCCATCTCCCCCACCTTTTAATTCTTCTTCATTATCCATGAATTAAAAGAAAACAAATTAAGCACCTTAATCAATATAATAATAATATCCAAAATTGAGTGGATATTACTTTTCCTTTTACTAATGTGAATCGGCTCTCCACTCACTTTAGATATTTCGTGGCCTTTTCAAGGCACAAGGACGTTCACACTTATTAAAATTCAACCATCTCATTTTTGGTTGAAGGGCACTTCAATTAATATATTTATTTTTGCATTAAATTGAATTAGGGTTTCAATTATGCTTAAATCTTGATTATTTTAATATCAAGATTCTCTCTCCTCCAAAGAGATTCAAATGAGATGCCCCTCTATTTTCTTGTCTCTAATTAATACCAAGAAACATTAGGGACTCTCTAGAGGTGGTATTTTGCATATTGAACCCTAGGTTTTGGGTAAATTGCACATTACACCAAAACTAAGTTTTAATGCACAAACATTGCTTAATAAGCTCTTTCTTGGTGCTCAGGCTACCACAAGCCATACTTCTGCATCATTTTCATTCTTATGCTTCTTCAACACTAGAGGAACATTTACCATGTAACATTTGCATGCTAACCCCTTAACTTGGGTAATTTGCACATTAGTCCAAAATGGGCAAAACATTGTTTCAAAATTATTAAAAAAGGACTAAAATTGAAACATAAGTTCCTCTTGAGCCTTAATTACTTTTCAAGAAATAAGAGCAAGCATATAATTAACTTTATCAAGCAAAACATCTTGGGTTAAAGCATAACCCAAGTCAGGGATGTTACAATTATAAACCCCTAACAAGAATTTCGTCCCTAAAATCCCAGGTAAAGGGAGACATATATTATTTATTCATCATATCATCAGGTGTTCTCATGACATCATAATGTCATGGAGATGCCATAGAACTTTGATCAACACATAGTCCTCCCATACAGGGTCATCAAAGAACTTGTCACATAGGACACATATTGTACTGTCCTTTTCATTATTGACAGTAAAGTCAACCCTATGTCAGGTAACGCTTTTCTTAGTTGAGGAAACATTATATATACCTTATTTAATTCAGGTGTCAAACCTCACTGATTTATCACCTTTCTCAAAAAAAATTTTAGGGCAAATGGATCGATTCATTACTTGTAAGCCATACAACATCTACAATTTGAGTCAAAAATACAGCAAGAGCAAACAAAGATCAAGTTAACATCATTGCAACTCATATCGGAACAAGAATAGAACGCTTCTGTATTGATTCTTCTTCCTTGATGTTGTCTTAAGCAGCTTTCCATGAAGAATTCCTTTGACTTGAGCGTGTAGTAGTGATAGAGAGCCTGGATCTATGTGGTGCTCTGATGAATCATCATCTCAAAGGAAGCCATATAACCAAGTAACAAATCAAGCCACAGCAACATGGAGGCACAAGAAAACAGACGCTGACAAGCAGCGAGCAAACCTTTATTGAAAAGGACTGACAAAATGCCACCCCGGCATAGTAACACCGGCATAATAACTGCCTTAACCTAAGAACTCAAAACCTACAAAGAAAACGAGAACACAGAAAGAGGGAAAGGGGCTCGAAGCCAGTAGAACTGTCAATCAGCAAGCCACCAGCACTACTTCAGATCCAAAGACCCGGGAAGAGGTTGCAGTTGCAGCACAGTCGTCCCAAACCCCTCCATATGCGAAACCCACCCCGACCAGGGTAGGCGCTCCGCACAAACGATCCGGGCAAGAGGAGAAGAAGAAGACGTTGGGAGCCTCCGGCCGGAAGCAACTCGCAGGAATCGAGCCGAGGAGCAGACCCGGGGGGAGAGGGGTTACGGCCGCCGCCAAGGCCCCCTCCCCCGAGTCCGTAGCCGCAAAACGCCTCGCCCTAGATCGCGCTCTCAGTCGCCAGAGCCGCTGTGGCCGCCTGCGTTCTAGACATTTCACGCGGTGTTTCTGACCTTTAGTCAATATGATTATCACCTTTCTCAACTTATAACATAATGTGACATGATTCTTGATTCTGGGGAGTCTCCCATACTCCTCATTCGATTTAGCATTTTTCTTCCAAAGAGAGTCCAGAGTTACATCTTTATTGATGTTATGTTTATGCAAAGCATAAACCTCTAACAGATGATGTCCATAGTATTTTATATATATAACTAGATTGATTTCATAGTTGGCCATTCCAGGTAACCAACATAAATGATTTCCTCAGATTATTGCATGAACCTTCAATTGTTCATGTGTCATTGAATCGTACTTCCTCTTAAGTTCCTTGCCATCATCATAGAAATTATAGGGATGATTACATATCACCACCTTTCAGAATTATCATTATAATGATTACTAGATCAGGGTATTCCAACCCTTAGTTCATTACTGAACATTGTTACTTCTAGGTCTAAGGACCAGGGTATGCATCATACTAAACATCCTCTTTTGTTTATAAGTTGATCTATGATTAACTCATGTCTCTCCATATCAATTAAGATGTGGTATAATTATCCATGCCACATATCAAACTTCATTAAACTCTTTAGATTGTCTCAAAATGACTACTTGATCAGGGTAATAAGAAAGATAGCAATCTAAGAGTGTCATACTTACCTTACCTTCAATAGATGAATACCTGGCCAGGGTATTTAAGAACTGAAGTTAGGTAGTATGTATTGGTTTTTATATTATGTTTCATCTCTTTAAGTCTTACTACTTAGTATCTTACATTTTCTATGGGTGTTTCTATTTCATCTCTCCCTTTCATCATGAAGAGAGAAATTTCAAAACATATAAGAAAATATTGTTCTGAATATAGATTCTCATCCTTTTTATCTCTTCCTTATGTCCTCATAGGACTAATTAAAGGGAGCTCAACTACAACTACATTTCTTATAATTAGTAGGCAGAGAGAGGAAAAAGGAAAGATAATTCAAAATGAAAAGTTTTGTTTGACATATTACCTCTTACAAGTTATCTAGTAACTTATCTGACTCTAAACATGGAGTCAGTTGTCATCTTCTATTGCCTTTGTCCTCTACTACCATAGGTAGATGGACCAAACTGTGACACTTGTCTTCGTCCTCAACCTTCTGCTTCACTAACATGGGGTCCTTGTGGGTTTTGTAGATTATGCCTTGACTGTTGGGTCACCACATTATTTCTTCTTGGACAATGCTAACTAAAATGTCCTATCTGTCCACATTTATGGCAAGTTCATCCCTCACTTGATGACCATTGCATTAGTGTACTATGTTGTGGTTGAACCGGTGTTACTGAAAACTTTGGTTGTTTAGTACCCCCAATCCACTGTTCCTGTGACTGTTTAGATCTCCTTTTGAGGTTTGTCTCATGTTTCTTTGTCACTGACCTTTCTATCCTCCGCATTGACTCCACAAATGTGGCAAATTTCTCTCTACATTCTAATGCAGCTGCTGAGATAGATACATCATCATTCAGTCCTTTCTCAAAATGTCGAATCTTCTCCTGCTCAGTAGCGCAGCCATTTGAGGACAAAACCGTAAAAGTTCCATAAACCTAGACTCATATTCATTTATTGACATGGTTCCCTGCCGAACCTTCTCAAACTGTGAGATCTTTTCATCTAAGTATTTTCTTGGAAAGTACTTATTGACGAATTCTTGACAAAATTCCTCCCAACCAACCTCTTCATCATTCCTTTTTACTTCTTCTATGGCCCACCAATGGCCAGCACTACCTTTCAACAGGTATACAACATGTTTGACTTTGTCAACATCTAGGATACTAAGGATCTTAAAAGCCTTTTCTAGTTCAGTGAGCCATAGATCAGCATCTGCTGGATTAGTTGTCCCAGCATATTCTATAACTCCTATACGACGTAGTCATTCAAAGGTCTTACCAAACCCATGTCCTTCATTGGGAGTTGGTGCCCTAGGTGCTGGTGCGGGCATCCGGTCTGTCATATACCTCATTGTGGTCATGAATTCCCTAAATAGAGCATGAATGGATGGGTTTTCTATCATAGCTTCATCAAAATGGGGATTTTCAGGCACTGGTTCCCCTCTTGCCTGACCCCTTGCACCTCCTACTGGTGCAACAACTTTGCTTTCAACATCGTGATCCTCGTGTTCTCCAGACATCTTTAAGCTATCTTCCTTCTTCTGCATAAGTAGAAGTCACTATAAGATATACTGGAGGACACTAGAATAGACTCAACACCTTAGTCCTATGTCTCTGTAGACTCAGCGAACCTCGAGCTCTTATACCACTAAATTGTGGTGAAACGTTCAAAACATACGTCATTAACTAAGCGGAAGCGATCACTAACATCAGGTTACTAAAAATCACTAAAACTTTGAAACCTTTTGCAAAGAGATCCAAACACAGGAAAACTCTTTTATCAAGAACCAATGTATTTCATTTACATCTTGGTTCATAAGTACATAACCTATACCATCTCTTCTCGAAAGTTATATACAACAGTTGCTTTGTCAAACTATACATAAGCAACATAAACCTCGAGGCGTTCAAGCCAAAATCTCAGATCGATGATAAAAGCACTATCTACTAACTCTGAGGACCTGAGAGTACAGAGACGACACACAGGACTTTCTATACAAAACTTGACAGCCAGTGCCTCCACCTGAGATATCACTGTTGTCCCTGTTGTTGATGCTGCTCTTCCCTTGCTATAGGGTTCCTGCCTTTTCTTCTGCGTTTACCTAAAAAGTTAGATCCCATGAGGTGAGACAATTGAAAATTGTCCCAGCGAGAGATATAACTCTCTTCCAGAAACATTATTTTTGCAGTTTAATAGAATAAAATTGATCAGAGGATAAGCAGTATAGAACATTGTTAAATTTTAAAGCATTACAGTTACCTATGATAGAACAGTAATTCTTCTATTCACTTTATAAGGAATATGAAGAACATATATATCATTTATTCATCTTATTGTATCAACATCTCTAGCTTATCCTGAGATACTCATTATCATGGTATACCATCCATGAATCATTCTCATTTATGTTTATTGACCTTAGCCAATTTGTTAACCAGATATTGATTCGTCCCAGTCATGTGAGTATACATCATTATATTCTGTCCAGGAATTTGACTTAACCAGTTCTATGCAACCCTTTCAGGCATTAGACTATGCCAATCTTGAGCGAACATTCTAGGCATTTGACTATACCACTTCTATGCAACCCTTTCAGGCATTGGACTATGCCAATCATGAGCGAACATTCCAGGCATTGGTCTATGCCAATCCTATGCAATCATTCCAGGCATTGGATTATGACCAATCATGTGGTATTATTCTAGGTATTGGGTTATGACCGAGCATGTGCAATTATTCACATTATTTATGTAATTCAAGTATTCTTAGTTTATTTGAACATTATCATTGCTTTACAAGAAACATTTATAAACATCTTGTTACCTCTCACTAGGCAACAACTATTAGGGTTAGAGTTTTCCCTTTTAAGCCGAAAAGGGTTTCAAGTTCATATTATCAATTCAGACCCTAATTCATTGCTTGACACATCTAGAAGAATATATTAATATCATAAGTATTCAACCATACTTACTTATTCTCATTATTTATCATTAAGTGATAATCAACACAAAGTATGAGTTTCTCTATCATACTTTTTTATCTTGGCTTAACCCTTTCTCAAGGTATGTTAGCCTACACTTATCAAAGTGCATTACATCTTAATGTAATAATTATCATAACATACTGCATGTATTACTCATCCAAGTATATTGGATTTAGGGTACATCAGGGTGTATCAACTTTGAGATGTTGAATGTGATATCTATCACATCTTAATGTTTCACTTACCTCATCACCTTGATCTTACTTAAGTTCATTAACTTATCTTGTATTAGGGTAATTCTCCTCCTAATACTTTATGCACCAGTTCATCACATATTATGTAATGTGTTGGTCATAAGTCATTCATTTGACTTATTCAACCATTATTAATATAAGATTAACCATTATCAGGAATAGAGTTTCCCTTCTTTATCAATTAGGGATTTGCATAACATCACCCAATGTTGGGATTTCACATGACTCACCCTATATTAGGGTTAGGGTTTCCCAATTCATATCAATCAGGATTACTCATCCCCTTACACAAATTAGGCCTAAGTTTTCAAATTAGGGTTTCATAATGCATAGCATCACCCTAGATTAGGGTTTCATATCACATTACCCTGTATCAGGGTTTCTCATTACATCCTTACCTTGAGTTAAGGTTTCTTCTAATGTTTCCCCTAAAATTAGGGTTTGATGTAGCTTTACCCAAAATTAGGGTTTTCTTGAACCATTCCCTTAAAATTTGGGTTTTTCATTATATTAGACTGAAATGGGATTTCTCATATCATCACCCTAGATTAGGGTTACATCATTACCCTAGATTAGGGTTTCATTTATCATTGCTCTCAATTAGGGTTAGGGCTCACCAACCTTCTCAATTAGGGTTTCATGATCTCTTTATCAAGGATTATACCCTAATTACATATTTATTCATGTTGAAAGTGTTGAAGCTTATCCACTACATGATCATTAAACATGTAGGAATTCTTCTCTCTCTCTCATCCTTTATAGGATGTTGATTTACTTCAAGCTCGATTAAATTAGGTCAGCTTGAGTGAAGGGTTAACATAGTGTATTGAGATATTACTTCGATAAGCATCAAAGGTTAACCATTTTAAATGTACTAATCACCTAAGTACTTTAGGGATTCAACCATTGTACTTATCTTTGGTAATCATCATTATCAATCATGGAATCAATTGATCTTTTATAACCTTGAGTCTCCAAATGGTTTTGGGCACCTTGAACCTCCAAACGGTTGCCCCTTTTTAACCTTCAAACGATTTTGAAACTGTTTGCCCTCCAAACGGTTTTGATACTGTTTGGACATTCTAGGTCTAAGACCGTTTAGTCATAAATGGTTTTGAAACTGTTTGGGCATCTAGCCCTTGAAACCATTTGAACAAATATACATTGAAACCGTTTGAACAATTTCCTTTGAAACTAATTAGATGATTTGATCTTGAAACCGAGAGGACCTCCAAATGGTTTGAGACCGTTTGATCCCAAACGGGTTCAAGACCGTTTGGACTCAAAAGGTCTCAAGACCGTTTGGTCCAAACCACTTTGACACCAAAAGGAGCAATTAGGGTTTGTTTCAACCAAATTGATTAGGCTTTACTCCATTGAATCGATCATCAATTGAACTATTGAAGGTACATCAGTTTGTAGCCCTTAGATCTCCAACCATCCACCTTAATCAACTATTGACTTCCAATCAGTCTTGAGACCATTTGGTTTCAAACGGTCTTGAGACCGTTTGACCTCCAAATGGTTTTGAGACTGTTTGGGTCAAACCAACTTGAAATCGATTCTCTCAACTAGGGTTCCAATCAAATCAATCGATTAGGGCTTGCAATCAATGGACCCTCCAATATTGGAACCATTGAAATTAGATTAAATTGAGACCATTAGATCATCATCCAACTTATGACATCACCTAACCTCAAACGATCTAGAGTCCTCTTGACCTCAAACGGTCTTGAGACCGTTTGGTGTCAAACGGTCTTGAGACCATTTGACCACCAAAGAATAAAAACGTTTGCACAAGATATTATTGACGTGTGTGCTTAAGATGATGTCATCATCATCAAGCTTGAAACCTTCAAAATCTACTGTGATTCTCATTGTGATTTCAACAACTTAATCAAAAGGAAATTGAGGAAGATGAAAGGTTCAACATATGATGAATAATTTGTAAGCAATAATGACATTTAAGGGTTCAAGTTATATAACCCGCCTTCAAGGTTGAACCCAAGCTCAAAGCTTCACATCTCCAATGGTGATTGAATCTTTCTCAACTTCCCAAGGTCCATCCTCAAGCTTTTGGGTGAAATGAATGATTAAGGTCGAAGATTGAGTGAAGAAAAGAAGAAATCAAGCATTGAATTTCGATTTCCACCATGAAACATAAGTTCCTCTTGAGCCTTAATTAATTTTCAAGAAATAAGAGAAAGCATATAATTAGCTTTATTAAGCAAAATATCTAGGGTTAAAGCATAACCCAAGTTAGGGATGTTACAATCAGATTACTTGAAGACACTAGGATGGACTCAACAACCTTAATCCTATGTCTCTATAGACTCAGCAAACCTAGAGCTCTCATACCAACCAATTTGTGGCATCCAACTTACAAAAACATGATTTAGTTAAGAGGAAGCAATCGTTTGCTGCTGATTTACTGAAAATCACTAAAAATTAAAACTTTTTACAAAGAGATCCATATACTGGAAAACACTTTCATAAAGAACCAACGTAATTCAATTACATTTTGGTTCACTAGTACATCTCTTGTACCATTCCTCCTAGAGGATTAGAAGCATCAACTGCCCTGTTAAAACTTACATAGGCAGCATAAAAACATTGAGACATCAAACCAAAATCTCAAATCGATTCATTAAAAGTACTGACTATTACTCCGAGGACCTGAGAGTACAGAGACGACACATAGGACTCTATTTTCAAACATGACAGCCAGTGTCTCCACCTGGGTGTCACTATTGTCCCTGTTGCTGCTGTTGTTGTTGTTGTTCTTCACCCTCTATAGAGTTTCTACTTCTTCTTCTGTGTCTACCTAAAAAGTTGGATCCCATGGGGGTGAGACAATTGAAATTGTCCCGTCGAGAGATATAACTCTCCACCAGAAATATTATTATTGCAATTTCATGGAATTAAAACTGAGCAGAAGAATTATAAGTATTCAGCAGCACATAAACCAATTATCTAAGCATATTAGAGCAATATTTTTCTTCAAAGTATTTCAGCTTGTAACATGGAAAAGCAGTTTGTCATTTATCCAATAAGGAATATGAAGAACATGTATAGCATTTATCCATCTAAGGTATATTAATCAAGGTACCATCAACCATTGATTCTCATATTTCAACCTTAAGCAAATATGCTACATGGCTGATTACATTTTACAATCATACTTAAGCCCTGAGGAGATGAGGTATACTGCTCATACTCCAACAGACCATTGTGAAATCGAAATCGGTACCATACATAGGTCAATAGAAGAGCCGGATTCCCATGACCTCATCTTCCTCAGTCAGTGTGAGGATCAAATGCAGGACATCTTGTGTCTCTACTAAATAGCTTTCTAGGGTATACTAGCAACTTCGCTATTAGAGTTACAGTGGCATGATGTACTCTCTTTTCAATCGAGAGATATTATATTTATGTCACATCAATCCGGCATTAACATTATCGAGAGATTAGTGATACATCCATCCTGGCATTGGGAGATTAGTGATACATCCATCCCAGCATATATAATGAAGTATTGAGAGATTTAATGTTTACCTCACATCAATTCTTCCATTAGGGCGTAAGGATATTCACGCCCATAACCCCCACATACTCAAAAGTATTCCCTCCAGGAGTTCCCGAAGGAAAACCTATTTCACCATCACCAAATACTGACGATGATGGATCTATGGTCAGGGCTCTACATGATACCATTTCACTTGATTAATTAAGTACATTACCATATTCTTTTAGCATCAATCATGTTTCCAAATATAAATCATTTAAACAATTGCTACAAAGAATAAGTACTACTTCTATTAAGTTTTTTTTCAAAGATTTATTAAACATTGGGATCTCAATCCCTTATCACATCAGGGCATTCTCATCCCTTAACATCTCATCAGCATGATTATGGAATATGGGTATTCAAATCCTCAATTCATAAAAACACTTGTTACCACTTATCAGGCAACTTAATGCCTTCAGGTCATCTTACCAATGTAAACATAATATTCACAATGCAGGCGTTTCACATGGCTCTTAAAGCCCATTAATCTTTTGTCACCTCTTATTAGGCAACAAAGCATATTATGGTTCACAAAACTCATAAAAAAATTTCAATGATAAAATATCATATCTCATACCTGGCTATGTCCAACATCTCATGAAATCTGCATGATTAGTGCACATGATAACAGTTATATCAATTACATATCAACACTATGTATTGTAAGATTAGCATCACTATTTCCTTACTAGAGTTAGGATTTCCCAATTCATGTCAATTAGGAATACTCATCCCATTACCAAATTTAGGGTTATGGTTTATCATTATATTGCCCAACATTAGGGTGTCATACAGTGTAACCCAAGATTAGGGCTTCACATACCTTTACCCTATATCAGGGTTAGGATTTCATATCAAGGTGTCACATATCCTTACATAGCATCACCTTGGGTTAGAATTTCACATCACATCATTGAATTAGGGTTTCACTTGACATCACCCTTGATTAGGGTTTCACATTACATATCTATATTAGGGTCTCATATCACATTACCCTTGATTAGGGTTTTATATGAAATCACCCTCAATTAGGGTTTCATATGACATCATCCTCAATTAGGGTTTCATCTTATATTAGATTAGGGTTTCACCTATCATTGCCCTCAATCAGGGTTAGGGCTCATCAATCTTCTTAATTAGGGTTTCATGATCTCTTTATTAAAGATCATACCCTAATTACACATTTATTCATGTTGAAAGTGTTGAGGCTTAATCACTACATGATTATCATTCATATAGGAATTCCTCTCTCTCACATCCTCTCTAGGATGCTAATTACTTCAACCTTGATTAGATTAGGTCAAATCAACTTGAATGAAGAGTTGAGACAGTGTATTAAGTCATTGCTTCCATAAGCATCAAGAGTTAACCACTCAAAAGGTATTGGTCACTTACGTACCTTGAAGGTACAACCATTGTAATTATCTTTGATAACTTCATTAAACATCATAGGGTTGATTAATCTTTCATATCTTTGAGATTATTAGATCTCCAAAAGGTTTTGTTACTTTTGAACCTTCAAATGATTTTGACCTCCTTGACCTTCAAACGGTCTTGGAGTCACATGACCTTCAAACGGTCTTGAATACCATTTGACCTTAAATGGTCTTGACTCTAATGTATTTCCAAACGATCTTGAGGTGCTTGACCTCCAATCGGTCTTTCCCTAACTTCTTCAATCGGTTTTGAAACCATTTGCTCAATTGAAACTGAATGCACACCAAATGGTTTTGAGACCGATTGCCCTTCAAACAGTTTGATGACTGTTTGATCTCAAACAGTCTCAAGACTATTTGGACTCAAACGCTCTGAAGACTTTTTGGTCCAAACCACCTTGAAACCGATTGGACCAACTAGGGTTTCTTCCAAACATTTAATTGATTTTAGGGTTTGTTTAATTGAATCGATCATCAATTGAACCATTGAGAGTATATCCAATCACAACCCTTGAATTTCCAATCATCCATCACAGCCTTGAACTCCAAATGGTCTTGAGACCGTTTGGTCTCAAACAACCTTGAGGCCGTTTGCCTCCAAATGGTCTTATGACCGTTTGGACCATCAACTAAGAAATTGATCCAATTCAATTAGGAATTCTTCAATCAATCGATTAGGGTTTGCAATCCATTGATAATTCTTCTAGAATTAATTATAATCAAATAAATTAGAGCCATTGGATCTTCATCAATCACATCAGCAATTAACTTCAATTGTTTTTGAAGTTCAATTTACCCATTCGGTCTTGAGATTCATTACCCATTTGGTTTTGGACTCAATTAACCATTCGATCTTGTAGTCAATTACCCATTCGGTTTTGAAGTAATTTACCCATTCAGTCTTGGGTTTAATTACCCATTCGGTCTTGAGTGAATTACCCATTCGGTCTTGGGTACAACTACCCATTCGGTCTTAAACTCAATTGCCCATATGGTCTTGAAACTGAATCAATTCAATCGGTTTTGAAACTGAATTAACATCAAATGGTTTTGCAAACCGTTTGCCCATTCCTTTGTTGATGTGTATGCTTAAGATGACATCATCATCTTCAAGCTTCAAACCTTCGAAATCTATTGTGATTCTTATGGTGATTTCAACAACTAATAAAAAGGAAATTGAGAGAGTAGAAAGGTTCAACATAAATTGAATAAATTGCAAGCAATAATGACATTTAAGGGTTCAAGTTATATAACCTGCCTTTAAAATTGAATCCAAACTTCAAGCTCCACGTCTTCAATGGTGAATGAAGCTTTCACAACCTCCCAAGGCTCGTCCTCAAGCTTTTGAGTGAAAAGAAATGGCTAGGATTGAAGATTGCATGGAGAAAAGAAGAAATCAAGCATTGATTTTTTATTTCCACCATGAAACCAAGGTTGAAGATGACTATGGAGCTTACCTACAGGTTTGAGCATGTCCTACTGTTTCTCCTGAGCTCCTTTGTGTTCAGCCAAAGTAAGGAGAGAAAAAGGGATCGAAAAAGCCTTTCATTTGTCTTGGAAATAGGATGTATACAAGGAAATTCAATGAGAGAGAAAGTCTTATAATAATCCTTTAATTTCCAAAATTGGTGCCACATACTCTCCTCCATCCCTTGCATACGAAGAAATCTCCCCCACCTTGCAATTCCTCTTCATTATCCATGAATTAAAAGAAAGCAAATTAAGCACCTTAACCATTATAATAATAATATCCAAAATTGAGTGGATATTACTTTTCCTTTTACTAATGTGAGTGGGATCTCCACTCACTTTAGATATTTCGTGGCCTTTTCAAGGCACAAGGACATTCACACTTATGCAAATTTAACCATATCATTTTTGGTTGAAGGGCACTTCAATTAATATATTTATTTTTGCATTAAATTGAATTAGGGTTTCAATTATGCTTAAATCTTGATTATTTTAATATCAAGATTCTCTCTCCTCCAAAGTGATTCAAATGAGACACCCCTCTCATTTTATTTTCTCTTCATGATGCCAAGAAACATGAGGGACCCTATATAAGTGGTATTTTGCATATTGAACACTAGGTTTTGGGTAATTTGCACATTACATGAAAACTAGGTTTTAATGAACTAACATTGCTTAACAAGCTCTTTCTTGGTACTCAGGCTATCACAAGCCATAACTCTAAATCATTCTCATTCTTATGATGCTTCAACATTTGAGGAACATTTTACCATGTAACATTTGCAAGTTAACCCCTAAACTTGGGTAATTTGCACTTTAGTCCAAAACAAGCAAAACATTATTTCAACATTATTCAAAAAGGACTAAAATTGAAACATAAGTTCTTCTTGGCCCTTAATTACTCTTCAAGAGATAAAAGCAAGCATATAATCAACTTTATTAAGCAAAACATCTAGGTTTAAGGCATAACTCAGGTCAGGGATGTTACAGATACCATATGTTAGGGATTTATGCCCCACATAAACATAACATCAGCAAAGATGTATGAGTTGAAGGAACAATTGTAGAATCATTTTGGGAAAAAAAGCTTATCAAGATAAAAATAATTCCTTAGAATATCCCTATCTAGATATGTTGAGGCAGTTTATACATAACATCTAGAGATACCTCCGAGATAAGTTATTCTTTGACAAGTAGCCACTCCTTATGATAAGAAAATAAATAGTTAACATGATAGTTGGTATAAGTCACAAGAAAGTTTAGTGTTGTGTCAACAGACTAGACTGGAACAATAGAAGTATGATAAGACTTGTAGTCCCATATGGATGATAGAATGTAACTCTAGTCTTTCCTTGGAGGTAAAATGTTAAACTAAGTGAGGAGTATGGAAGACTCCCAAGGTCAAGACACCTGAGTTAAATAAGGTATGTATAATGCTTCTCCAACTAACAAAAGTGTTACCTGACACATAATTGACACTATAATCATTAATGAAAAGGGCAGTGAAATATGTGTATTTTTTGATAGATTCTATGATGAACATGAATGGAGGGATTTTGTGTTGGTCAAAATTCTATAGCATCTCCATGGAATCGAGATGTTATGTGTAGTCTTGATGACATGATGCATGAATAACAATTGTCTTCCTTCATCTGGGATTTCAGGGACGAAATCCTCGTTAGGGGTTTATAACTTGTAACATCCCTGACCTGGGTTTACGGATAACCCTATTTGTTTAGCATAAATAAGTTGGTTAGAACTTTAATTTAATCCTCTTAAGTGTTTTTTTATTAGGTTACAAACTTAGGTTTCAAATTTGGTCCTGTTTAAATAACGTTTGAGCAGTGTTCTCTTATTTTGGACCAAATGCAATTCACCCAAGATGAGAGGTTATATTGAAATTTGTGTCATGTTAAACGTGATCTAAGTGTTTTAGCATCATAAGAAAGAGAATGATGCTAGGTGGTGGCTTGTGGAAAGCCTAAATTCCAAGTTTGAACTTGTTTGAAAAATGCTAGTGACTTGTGTGCCAATTTTGGTACAAGTTGTAATTTAACCCAAAATGTAGGGTTGATATGCAAATTATCACATATAGAGTGTCCATACTCCCTCCTAGTATCATCTAGAGGATATAGAAATAAGTAGGCATCATGTTTGAATCATATTTGAATGATAGTATTCTTGGTGATTAAAAGACCAAGAAAGGGTTGAATGTGAAACCATAATTTGAGCTTGTATCGGGTTGTGGAGTTTATATGAGAGTTCCTATTAGCCAAGGAGCCATAGTGGGAGTATCATATCAGTTTTTGAACTTTTGTCAGAGGACATGATTGGCAAAGCACCTCAAGGAGGTGAAGTGCATCGGTTTATAACTTCCTTGGAAAAGTTGTATCGGGTTGTGAATAAAGTGGTGATTGAGTTAAGATATCTTATCCAAAGAGATAAGTGATTGCCGAAATATCATCTATAGATTATCCTCAAGTGTTTTTCATTTCAAGATAAATGTGAATTCATGCATGTACACGTGTCAACCATGCATGGAAATGTGGCACCTAGTTGCTTAAAAAGAGGACACCTCATATACACACTTTTTCATGACCACAAGTATATATACCCTTCCTTTCACCTACAAGTGAAATTTTCAAAACGTTATCACCCTATTTCTCTTAGATATCATTCATAGAGTCTTAGTATCATGCATAGGTGAAGGATTATCATGCATATAGCCTTGGTATTGGCCATAACAAGGTGATATCAGCCATAGCAAAGTGGTATCGGCCAAGTGAAGTGATATCGGCCAAGTAAGGGATATCGGCCACAAAGTGGTGATGTATCATGCATAGTACTGAGGAGCTCAAGTCTTGGACCTTTGATAAGCTCATCTTAAACCTTGGGAAAATGAATCTTTGGATCTTGGAGCTTTGAAGTTACTTTTGAGGTGGGTTATATAACTTCAACTCAATTATGTTATTATTTACCATCAATCTTGCCTTAGTTAAATGACTTACTTTCAAATAGAATTTTCTTGCATAATTGATGAATACATGAGCTCTAGTAGTAACCTAGGACTGTTTTAAATGAACTAGAATAGTAAGAACAAGATTATAGAGGTTTATAATGATGACATCCTCATGGTTCAACCAGATAATGGGTTGAAGCACCTCTAACCCGATATGGTGTTGAAGGATACACCTCGTACCTGATATGGTGTTGAAACCCTAGATAGTGATGGCTATAAACCTCTAGAACTATATGGTTATGAGCATAAACCTTATTCACAATATAGTGACACACACATACACCTCAAGGTCGATATGCTGATCACACATACACCTTATACATGATATGGTGTTGAAACCCTAGATGGTGATATGGAATCTGATATACCTTGGAACCCCACACCCCTATCATTTTGTGTAATGGGATAATTGTGAAGGGTTCAACCAGATATCTATCCTATCACTCAATACATGATAGAATTGATCCCATGAAAGTATGAAAGAGTATCAGCATAGGGGTCTAACCTAATATGCTAACCCGATGTGGCAACCCGATATGGTAACCTGATATGATGATATCAACACAACCACTAGCACGATATAGTGATGAAATTATACCTAATGGATGATATGATTGACACATACATATACCTTGTGCATGATATGGGGTCAAGCACACACTGTATACCTGATATGGTGTTGAGTATATACCTCTTGCCCGATATAATGTTGAAACTCAACATGGTGTTGTGAAACCTGATATGCAAGCCCCTAAGGTTGAGTAAACCGATATGGATGCATGATATGGTGAAGAGGATACACCTCTCTACCCGATATGGAAGCATACCTACACCTCTATACCTGATATGGAGGAAGCACCTCAATCCAATACACTTGATTGAGTGATACATGTAGTATGTTATGTCAAATGATACTTTAAGACATTAAGGGTTTAATGCATTTTGATAAATATGGGCCAATGTACCTAGAGAGAAGGATTGAGCCAAACTAATGGAGTATGATGTAATCAATATCCTAGTGAGGATGAAAGAGAAACTTATACTTGTTTAATACTCATGTAATGAGTATACATTGATACTCCTAATATGTGTGGAGTCTAAATTAGGTTTGTGATTCTTGATGAATGTACTTGAAAACCCTAGTAGGATTAAAAAGGGAAACCTTAACCCTAATGAAGGGTAATGATATGTTTTGAATCTTCAATTGGTTAATAAAGGGAAACCTTAACCATATTGAAACCATGCTGGTAGCATGAGATAATGAGCATAGCTAAGCATGAGCTATGATGTTTCATATAATACTGATTATATAGGTCTTATGACCTATAGATAGTTGTTACCTAGTGAGACTTGACAAGATGTTTAATGGGCCTTGTGAGCCATGTGAATAGTTGTTGTCTAGTGAGAGGTGGCAAGATGTTTAATAGGCCTTGTGAGCCATGTGAATATTTGTTGCCTAGTGAGAGGTGATAAGATGTTTAATGGGCCTTATGAGCCATGTGAATAGTTGTTACCTGGTGAAAGGTGAACAGATGTTTATAAAAGTCTCATGTAATAAATAGTATTGTTCAAAATAAACTAGGGAAATGGAAACCCAGTAACATCATAATAATAATAAATGGTTATAATTATATTGAAATTTTAGTCATACTTGTTTTATGCCTATAGCCAAACAAGGGCTATAGTGTTTTCAAAATGCTTAAATGAGACATGAGGAATACTTGTATTACATAAAGGATGTGAATAGGTATGATGGCTTGGCCAAGGTATAATGCCTAGTAAAGGTGATGTGGTATTCAATGATGAATTTAAGGAATTGATATCCCATAATGAAAGTGAAAAGGGAAACATAAAGGTATCCCAACAATTATGGGATACTTAGCAATATGGCCATGATCTATCAGGATTGGTACAATCCAATACCTGGCTGAACTCTATCAGGAATGGTACAATCCAATACCTGGCTATGATCTCAGGATTGGTACAATACAATACCTGGCTAAACTTTATCAGGATTGGTACAATCCAATACCTGGCTGTGATCTCAGGATTGGTACAATCCAATACCTGGTTGAACTCTATTAGGATTGGTACAATCCAATACCTGGATGTGATCTCAGGATTGGTGCAATCCAATACCTAGCTGAACTCTATCAGGATTGGTACAATCCAATACCTAGATGTGATCTCAGGATTGGTACAATCCAATACCTGGATAAACTCTATCAGGATTGGTACAATCTAATACCGGGTTGTGATCTCAGGATTGGTACAATCCAATACATGGATGAACTCTTTCAAGATTGGTACAATCCAATATCTAGATGTGATCTCAGGATAGGTACAATCCAATACCTAGCTGAACTCTATCAGGATTGGTACAATCCAATACCTGGTTGTGATCTCAGGATTGGTACAATCTAATACCTGGATGAACTCTATCAGGATTGGTACAATCCAATACATGGCTATGATCTCAGGATTGGTACAATCCAATACCTGGCTGAACTCATACAAGATTGGTATAATCCAATACCTGGTTAGCAAATTGGCTGAGGCCAACAAATAAAAATGAGAATGATTCATGGATATCATACCATGATAATATTATCACAAGATAAGCTTGAGATGGTGGTATAATATGATGGGTAAAAGATACATATATTCTTCAAATTCCTTATAAAGTGAATAGATGATTTACGACTCTATCATACACAGTTATAATGCTTTAAAAGATGAGAAATGTTCTAATCTACTTATCCACAATGATTAACCTTGCTTATTAATATAAAAGAACATCTGTGTATTTTTATATTGATTACCTGTGATAATAACATTATTGGCAGAGAGTTATATCTCTCGTTGGGAAAATTGTCTCACCCTGTGAGATCCACAATTTTTAGGTGGATGTGTACGAGGAGGTAGAGACCATTATGTAGAGGAAGAACAACAATAGTAGGGACATCAATATTAGCTCAGATTGAGTGTACTATTTGTCATGTCTTGTAGATGGAAGTCTTATGTATCATCTTTGTACTCTCAGGTCCTTAAATTTTAGTACATGATGATTTTATGAATAATCTGATATTTTGGCTTGATGGCCCCGAGGTTTTATGTTGCTTCATTCTATGTTTTAACAAAGCAACTGTTATATGTTATCCTCGAGATGAGATCGTACAATGTATGTACAATGTGAACCCTGATGTATATAAAGTTTTGATTCTTTCATTAAGATTTTTCCAAGAAATGGATCTCTTTGCAATATGGTCTTAATTTTTAGTAATTTTGTTAATCCACTGCTTATGATTATTCTACATAAGTAGTAACAATTTGGCTGTCAGTTTAGTGGCAGTCGTTACACTTATAGAGATCATCTACAATGTTGTTGGCCTTCACGACCAGGGCCGAATAATTTCCCCCACCCACATCTTTGGTCACAACACCATCACAAATCTGACCTCAAATATGCATGTTGCTAGCCCTACCGAAGTCGAGATGTAGAGGATTATTCCCTACTAGTTCGATATGAATAGAACAACACATAATCCTTGTTACCTTTTTTCCTTATCTTGTGAGCTCACCCCACTAAATTGGATAAGAATTCAATAGGAATAGACAACACACCCTGAAGTGCTGTTTGGGCCCAAGTTTGGGCTCAAAATCTTCTAATTTAAGGCCCAAATTGGCCACAATTACACATTTTCTCTTATTCTATCCTACATTGCTCTCAAAAATCCAAATACTTCATAATCATGACCACCACTCCATCTAACCATATTCTTCTGATAGAAAATTTCATAAGGCCTCACTCACTAATATCTTTTAGTGAAATCCCCAAACTACGCCTAATTCAAACACATGAGTCCAGTATATAAATCCTTAAATTAAATGATCAATTGAACATAAATTCCAAAATTGTAATAAAAATGTATTATACTTTATAACTTCAATTTAAATTATCTAATATTTCATTAATGATTTTCATATAATTTAATCATATATTTCACATTAGGATTTTCTCATAAAATTATGTGTCACATTAGGGTTCTTCATGAAACTAGATCAAGATTTAGGTTTCAAACCCACATTAAATAGGTGTGTATATAGAATATATACAAATAATAGGTTTAACCTTTAGTCACTAATTTTGTTTGGTCCTGAAATGATGAATTAATAAAATTAACTATGTAGAGATATGGACAGCCATAAAACAAATGCATCCGAATAAGGCATCGGGGCCAGACGGCATGAAGGCCATGTTCTACCAAAACTACTGGAGCATTGTAGGAAAGGATGTGGCGAGCTACATTAAAGGGTGGTGGAAGGGGGAGAAGGATATAGGTGAGGTGAACGACACCCTAGTTGTGCTTATCCCAAAGACAGATGCGCCAAAGACAATTGGAGAATTCCGCTTGATCAGCCTTTGCAACGTGATATATAAGATTGCTTCCAAAGTCATGACGAACAGATTGAAACCTCTTATGGACAGCATTGTATCGGAAAATCAAAGTGCCTTTGTACAAGGAAGATTGATCACGGACAACGCCCTTATTGCGTATGAAGTGTTCCATGCTATGAAAAAAGACAAGGGAAGGAAAAAAGGCAGCCTTGCTTTGAAGTTGGACATGTCGAAAGCGTATGACAGAGTTGAATGGGAGTTTCTTGAGGCCACTATGGAGAGGTTGGGGTTTGGGCTGAAGTGGAGGAAAAAGGTCCAAGAATGCATAACGTCCGTCAATCATTTGATTGCCTTCAACGAAGACAAGACCCAAAGCACAAAGACTTCACGCGGACTTCGCCAGGGAGACCCTCTTTCACCTTACCTTTTCATTATATGTGCTGAAGCTTTTTCATCCTTGATTTCTACTGCTACGAGTGAAAACCTCCTGCACGGTATCAAGCCACGTAGGGGGGCGCCATCTATCTCACATCTTTTTTTCACAGATGATAGCTTACTTTTTGCTAGAGCCAACTCCGCTGAATGTCTGAAGATAGCTGAAATTGTCAGCCAATATGAATAGGCATCGGGTCAAAAGATAAACTTCTCTAAGACGGAGGTTGTTTTCAGCAAAGGGATAGTAGCAAATAAGCAAGAAGAGTTGAGACAACTCCTAGGTGTGAGAGTTGTTGATAGACACGCCAGTTATTTGGGCCTCCCAACAGCGGTGGGCAGGTCAAAAAAGCAGGTGTTCAGCTACATCAAGGACAGAGTTTGGAGGAAGCTTCAAGGATGGTCAGAAAGCTTTTGTCAAAAGCAGTGAAGGAAGTTCTCATCAAAGCGGTAGCCCAAGCTATTCCCACATATGTCATGAGCATATTCCAGTTGCCGACGGGCACTATAGCTGAGATTCAGCGGATGATCACTAGATTCTGGTGGGGAGCAAAAGAAAAGGAAAGGAAAATTGCATGGATGAGTTGGGAGAACATGTGCAGACCGAAACGACAAGGGGGTCTTGGTTTTAGGGACTTCTACACCTTTAACCAGGCCCTTCTGGCAAGGCATATGTGGAGGCTAGCAAACAATCCGGAATCTCTCGTGGCTCGAGTCCTCAAAGCAAGGTATTTTCCAAGGACGACCATATGGGAAGCGAGGAGGGGATACAATCCTAGTTTTTCATGGAGGAGTCTATGGGGATCAAAGGCGCTGCTAAAAGAAGGAACGCAATGGCGAGTGGGGGATGGTACAAAGGTGAATATATGGGATGATAAGTGGCTACCAAATGAGGATGAAACGCTTGCACATTTCAAGAGGGAGAATGGACCAGATGTAAACACAGTTAGGGACCTCATTACAGATGATGGATCTCAATGGGACGCAGGGCAAATCTATGAGTGTTTTCCATCGAGCTACACTAGAAGGATTCTTTCTTTACACCGCAGCTTGAGGGACCCCGATGACACGTTGATGTGGTGGCCTTCAAGGGACGGAGATTTCACTATCTGCTCAGCTTACTGGTTGGGGCTGCTTGGGAAGGAAGAGGCGAGGAGGTTTGTGCACCAAAGGGGGAACTCACTTTGGAAGTACATCTGGCATGGCGGATGGAGCCCGAAGATAGCGCATTTCCTATGGAGGGCAGGCACGGGCGGTCTAGCGACACGGGGGAACCTCTTTGATAGACATTGTATGGAGGATGGTGCATGCATGCTATGTGGGGCAGAGAAGGAGACGATCCCCCATATGCTCTTTCGCTGCCCTAGTGCGGTGGAAGTTTGGGAGCAAACGTCGAGCGAGGTTCAGGCGTGGGCACGCGATGCCGAAGAGGAAGACATCTCTTCATCTTTGATAGCTGCTTTGGAGGGCAGGCCAGCACGTGAATCGGACCTAATGGTGGCGGGCATGTGGTCGTCATGGAAGATAAGGTGCACCAGAATTTTCCAAGGCAACGAGGTCCGCAACGAGTACATCCTTCGTGGGGCGTTGCCAATGGTGCGTCAGGCGAGCTACAGGCACAAGTCTAGCAGAGGTGGCCCAGGGTGACGAGGGAGAGTGCTTGGCACTCAACGAGGGGGTGACGATCTACTGCAGGTCGATGAAGGAGCTGGTGGTCTCCAGGCAGCGGCGCATGGGCGGGGAGGACGAGCTCGGGAGGGACATGACTGTCCTGACAGACAGCAGGTGGGACGTGGCGAGGAGGTAGACCAACAGGAGGGGGACAGGGAGCAGCACGCACAGACGAGGGTCGAACGGTGCAGGTGGTCGAAGCCAATGCAGGGTAGAGTCAAGATCAACGTGGACGGTTCGGTGGGTGAGGATGAAGGAGCCGGTACGGGCTTGGCTTCTAGGGATGAGATGGGTCAGCTGGTGGGCATCGCGGGAAAGAAAATCATGCAAGGAACGGGAGTTGCCATGACCGAAATGCTTGCAGCAAGGGAAGCTCTTCTGTGGGCAAAGGAAGCGGGATATGACAACATAGAAGTCGATACGGATTCAATGGATGCAGTTCAAGCGTGCACCAGCAAGAAGCCACAGAGGGACTACCTAGGAGCGATCGCGGAAGACTTTAAAGTGCTGCAAAAGCAGTTTTTTTCTTGTAGTTTGCTTTATGCTAATCGTAGATGTAATAGGGTTGCCCATGAGGTAGCCAATCTAGCTCGTAGAGGTCTAGAAGATAGTTTTTCTTTCACGCATTCATTTCCTTCCAACCTGTTAACTCTTGTGAACCTTGATTTGATTAGCTAGTAATTTTTGTGCCGACGAGCCCACTTTGGGTTTCCCGTCCCACCCTCAATTTTTTTTTAACTATGTATGTCACAAACATTGATTAGCTAAATGAAATAGAATAACTCTTTGGCAGCTATGGACATATAAACATCCAATTACATATATGAAAATAACTATAAAGTTTTTTGGATGTATTTTAATACTATAATGAAAAAAATTATTTGATATTTCAACACATAACTACTATTATACACAAGTTTGAGTGTTAGGTTCATGTCTATCTCTTAGTGAAAACTAGTCATATTTATTTAACAACCTACCCCACTATAGATCCCTTGAATAGAGAGGACCTTCAACATATCGAGATAGACTCCTCCCATACAACAAATAACTTTGCACCCATTGTTAGTATATTTGATTAGTTGGACTTAGGTCCATTGTATTTTATTTTATCTATTTAACCCATGTACTCTCTGGCTCCTATATATAGGAGACCTAACATTCTTATTTCATTTACCAAAAATACTCATGTTTACATGGTGCCAGAACATTGATCATCAGGTTTTCTTTTCGTTATTTCCTTCATGGTTCTTTTCGTGGCCACCCCTTGTTATTTTTCCTTCTTTATTAATTCCTTACTCTCGCCAAGAGAATCATCTCTATCTCGAATACATACTGATCCATATTCCCCTCTTCTCCTTCTCCTTCTCCACCACGATCTTCTCCTTCCCCTTCTCCACCACACCCTCCTTTATCTTTTCTTTTCCATTATTTTCTCCACCAAGCAAGTCTCCACCACACATTTTTGCACCACCTTAATCATCAACTTTTTTATCTTTTACACCCAAATATCCTTCTTTTCTACATAATCCACTCATCCACTTAAAGGGAAAGGTATGGATTTCTAACCAGAAGGTTTTATGAATTCAACAGGTTTATAGATCACTATTGAATATTTGTTTGTGATAGTTTATAAAGCATCATATATATATATATATATATATATATATATATATATATATATATATATATATATATATATCATGTGCTGATTTATAAAGAATCAAAACAAAAAGGCGCAAAGATTGACTTTTTTTCCTTTCCATGTAGTTTCCTTAATCCACATGACTCAGTGCTTTTCTTAAAAATTAGGGATTTTATGTTCATCTATCTTACCACACTATTAATCGGTAGTGCATTATGTTTTCCTACTGAGATCCATCCTGGTAGTGTCACCCCACTTTCTAGGAATTTCATTCTGGTAGTACCATTTTCTTCCTACCAAGTTATATTCCAATAGTGCTAATCCTTTTCTATTGAATTTTATTTCGTTAGTATTTTTGTTCTATTTTGTTCTTGCTACTATGCTACATTTTCAGTACCTTTACTTTCTATTTATATCGTGCTACATTCCAATATTTTTATTTCTATTTATACCATGCTAATATTGATATTGTCCTTTCTATTTGTACTATGACATTTTATTTGATACTTTACTCCCATCATCATGGGTGATGCTGCTAAGCCATAATTGTTTGCAACGATATAGTGCACATATCTGCTGTTAAACATAATGATGACAACTTTCTTTTATGGATGAATGTTGTTCAAATATTTCTTAAGTCGCATGATAGACTCAAATTTATTAGTGATGACTCACCGATGGTTCCTGATGATGCCTGGGTGACAGGCAAGAGTCAAGTGCTCTCATGGCTCTGGGCATGCAGGGAGCCAGAGGTGGCTGTCAAGTACATGTGGCATCATAAAGCCAAGACTATGTGGGAGGAGATGAAGTTGTTTTTTACTTAGGAGGACAACTCCCTACGCATGTACAACAATATGAACAATATATTCTCTGAAAAACAAGGAGAGCATCCCTTGTTCAATTACTTTGATGCCATGACGGACTTAGCAAACCAACTCAATTTCTTCAACATGACGAAGTCTGCTAAAGTCACCAAGGAGCAAGAAACTCTCCTCACTGGGTGCTTCCTCAATGTGCTTCATCCTATCTTTGCTATTGTTCATCAACTACTCCTAGTTGGTGTGACCCTTCCCTTCATGGACCAGACATATGGACGTCTGGTCCAGTCTGAAATGCTTGCTCCTCACATTTTTCCTACTGCTAAATCAGAACCTCCATTAACAATGGGTGCAGCGACCAGAGGTCATGGTCGTGGTCATGGTCATGGACGAGGCCAACTCCCAAGTTGCACTTATTGTGGCATGCTGGGTAGACTGAAGATGTCTGCCACTTGAAGCATGGATATTCAGTACACTACGACAAAGGACGTGGCAGAGGCTCTCCCCATGTTGCTCAAGCTCCTGGCTACATTGGTGAAACATCTACCCTGACAATTGGTCATGCACCTCCTCCAATACATGAATCTTCTCAAGCTTCTCATGTCTCATTATCTCATGAGGAATATGAACATCTTTTCTAAGCTACTTAATATTATGGAAATTCTCCCCTCCACAATAGTATTACTGCTTCTCCTTCTTCAGGTTGGCAAGTTAGGGATTTACCTATAGTCAGTTCTTCTACCCATGTAGCCACCGCTTCTCAAGGTAACATTGGTGCATCCATTCTTGTTTCTAGTTCTAACTAGATTATGGATTTAGGTGGGACTCAACATATGACTGGTACGCCCCATCTTTTAACCATATTGGATTTGCTTATCCCTCACATGTATGTCACTATGGAGGATGGGTCGGTTAAATGGGTAACTTGGTGTGGCACTATTTCTATCTCTTTTAAAGTCAAGTTGATTGATCACTAGTTTGTTCCAATCATTCCATATATTTGATGTTTGTAGCCAAAATGGTTGATTCTCTCAAATCTTTTGTAAATTTTGGTCCATCTTGTTTCATTTTATAGGATTGGAGGAATTTGAAGATGATTCGATATGGATTATGCATAGGTGATCGCTACTACTTCTTTACCCCCCCCTCTAGCCAACCACAAGTCTTTCTTGCCTCCACACCACTTCAGCTACATATACATCATGATCATTTACCTTTAGACAAGCTTAAACTATATGACATTTCTTTATCTTCATGTTCTTCCATTCAGTGTAATACATGCCAGCTAGGAAAATACCATCATGTGTCCTTGCTGGCCCATATCCGTAAATAATCATCTCGTATGTTTGACTTAGTTCGACTTGATGTTTGTGATCCATTCAAGACTACGAGTTACAATGACTATAGATATTTTCTTACAGTTTTGGATGATTTTTACAGAATGACATGGATTTACTTACTTCCTACTCATGACTAAGTGTTTACATTGATTCATGGGTTTCACAAGTTGATTTTAGTACAATTTTCAATGTCTATTAAGATTCTTCGAACTGAAAATGCACTTGAGTATACCCAAAATGTTGTCGCCTCCTTTTTCCATGACGTAGGGATTATTCATCAAAGCTCGTGTGCATGCTCTCCACAATAAACGACATTTCCGAGCATACAAAGCATCATTTATTTGACATTACACACTCTCTTCTTATTCATGCCCGCCCACGTAAGTTCTTTTGGTCTGATGCGGTCCTTACTGCTTGATTTCTTATTAATCGCCAACCGTCATCTATTCTCAGGAAGCACACTCCTTTTTTTATTGTTTACACTCAATCCAAATTGTTCCCCCTCCCACCTCAGGTTTTCAGTTGTGTCGCCTTTGTTCATGATTTTGATCTCAAGGTCGACAAACTTTCCCCTCGAGCTATCTGAACGGTATTTCCCACTTATCCTTGTTCTCAAAATGGATACAAATCTCTTGAATGTAACTCTAGAAGAAGTTATATCTCTACATATGTCACCTTTCATGAGGATGAAATGTTCTTTCTATCCATATCACCTCCATTGATCATACTAATGTTATAGTCTCATATCTTGATCCATTTATCCCACCAACACCACCACCATCTCCATCATTCTTCTCAAAAAGTATATCGACTCCGACAACCCCTCTACGGCCTCAAGCAGTCTCCAAGGGATTAGTTCAACAAGTTAAGTGATGTCCTAACTAAGCTTCACTTTCAAAGATCATCCACAAACCCATCCATGTTCTTATCCAAGTCCTCCAAAGGCCATGTTCTTGTTTATGTCTATGTTGATGACATTGTCATCACCAGTGATTATATGATGGGGATATCCCAGTTCAAGAAGTCTTTGCATGCACATTTTCATACAAAAGACCTAAGAACCCTGTGATATTTCCTCATAATCCAAGTCCTCCACTCAGCCTCAGGGATAAGTCTATCACAACAATGCTACATCTTGGACTTGCTTCAAGAGGCCAACATGGCAGAAGTGAAACAAATTTCTACCCACATGGACTATCATATGAAGCATATGCATGAAGGAGAACTCTTTGCTGATCCAGAGAAGTATTGTCATATAGTTGGAAAGTTGATTTACTTAACTATTACTCAACTAGATATTACCTATGTTGTTGGAGTCAGCCAACACATGAATGCACCATTCCAAGTCCACTGATCTAACGTTTAACACATTCTTCGCTATCTAATGAGAGATACATGATGGTGATTGCTCTACAAACACCCTAACTCCAAGGTAATTACCATCTCTGGATATGTAGATGCAATTTCTAGCTATTGTGTCATGATTGACACCCACCTAGTTTCCTGGTGGAGTAAAAAATAGGCTATGGTAGCTCGCCCCAGCACTGAGGCAGAATATTGGGCCATGGCTCATGCATGTTGTGATCTACAGTGGGTCCAGTCCATCTTGACTATATTTGGAATTCCTTTTCAAACTCCAACTACTCTATATTGTGACAACAAGGAGGCTACACACATAGCTAATAATCCAGTCTTCTATGAGCATACAAAACACATTCAAGTTGACTGCCATTTTGTGTGGGACTTGGTCAAAGCCAAGCAGATCATCACTCCTCACATTAGGACAAGTGATCAAGTTGCGAACATCCTTACCAATTCTCTTCCTCCTACTTTATTCAAGAATATTGGCATCAAGTTGGGAATTCACAATATTTACTCTCCAACTTGAGAGGGCATGTTAGTATATTTGATTAGTTGGGCTAAGGCCCATTGTATTTTTCCTTTTCTTATCCCATGTACTCTCTGGCTCCTATATAGAAGAGAACTAACACTCTTATTTCATTTACCCAAAACATTCATGTTTACACACATGAAATTCTATAACCCCAAGTATAGAAGAACAAAGCACATTCTTCTACATTTTTCTCAAAAATTGTGCATCAATCGTCTATTATGACATTTACTATGACACATTTACAAAATAAATATAAGTATCCTAGTCAAGAAACCTATTAAACAACATTGAGAATATGATGAAGCCATTTTAATCGATATGTTCACAAATTAGGTATTTTTCATGGTATCCCATATTAGAATAGAAATACACCTCGTCTTTGTGCCACTTTGGTCCCTTCTGTTGCAATTACTACTAAGTATTGAAGCTCCTCTGAAAAAATTGTTCAACCCTTAGTAAAGTAGAATAGGCCTCATTGAAATAATCATCAAGTAGTTGTGTCTTCTTTTGTAACTCAATATATAGTAGTACCGTATTCAACATATTTTTGGAATAATAATTAGTTATTATGAGGTTTCCAATCGTAGTAATTTTGATGAGTCTTTCAAAAGTTTGTTTAGTTTACACTTAGAGCACAAAGTTTTGACTGGATGTACTTCTCACTAGTTAAATTTCTACTTCTATATCTAGTTGATAGTCTTTGTTCTAATTTTATAGCCACTTGACAATCTCCGGAAGAGCACCAACAACTTTTTGGATTTTTCAATGTGATCATTGACCCATTATATCATAGCCTTCTAGGTCTAAGTCTAATTCATGCAACCCTGGTAGGAGTCTATTCTATTTTCATCCCTACAGTCTATTCTATTAATCAGTTGACATTTATCAAACCATATGTATGCCCATTTTTATCCAATAATTTTTCTATCTCATGTTTACTTAACCATGCTACTTATTTCGACTTTATATTTCAAATTATGAAAAAGATCATGTCCATCTGGTAGAGCTTCTAAATGAATATTTTGTTAATCAGCATATAACGGATTCTAATCTTTCGTACCTTTAACTTATTAATGTAACGCTAAACAATTGATACTTTGGATTGTGAACAAAGTAAACAGAAACAAACATTTAGAATGCTTCGTGGGATTATTATAGTGGTGGTGATGGATCATGGGAGGACAGATTTTTTATGTTTCTGCACATACCAAGTGGGTTTGGAGAGATGTAGAATTGTCGTAGTTAATGAAGTAAGAATGCCTAACCTGACAATTTTCGTCTTTCACGACGCATGCAGGGAGCTCCTGATTTCTCGGCGTTGGGCGACAACATCCTGGATGTGACCTTCGGTGCGGGGTCTGCTGCTCCGCCGACAACCGCCATCTTACGCCCGCAGTTCCAACGCGAAATCCTCTACCATATGTGCCCAGAAGAAGTACGCACGGAACCACTGTCTTATTATTTCTCATATATAATCTTCTAATTTTTTCATATGCATGCATCACAACGATCGAGTAGATAATGTGCATGTGCGTGTTTTAGGACTCAACGCTGGCGTCCATGCTCATTCGTCCGTATCCTCTATCGGCATTCATCAGTGCAAGGTTGGAATTCCTGGGAGAAGACAGCGTCTCTTCCGATTCCGTGAGGACGGTGTTCGTGAAGACACTCCAGGACAGGGTGATGAAGCCGCAGCAGCAAGAGGCCATGATACGCCGGTGGCCTCCATCGAAGGTGGTGGAGCTCGATACCGACCACAGCCCTTTCTTTTCCGCACCAGAAAAGCTGGTGGCCATTCTGTTGGATGCAGCTAGAGATTCTAAACAGGGTGCGAGGGATGAACCAGAAGTAACTACAGTTCAATATGTTTAGAAGTGAAGTCTAAAATCCGTCACTACATATCATAAATATGTTACTCATTGCAAAAAAAAATGTTACTCATTGTGCATTGCTAGAGAGCCACCCATTGATATCTCTTGTGAGTCGGACCACTAGCGAGTTCTTGTTTCCAATTAGACGATCAATACGGCATGTGATTCCATCAAGCAATCAATAGATATCTTATAGTAGAAAAGGCGAATCTGGGTCTCACGCAAAAAGTGAACGAACCATCAAAGCTGATGATTATGTAGTTATTCTTAATCTATGGTTTTGAGGCAATGGTGTGCCCTTGAGTAATATATACTGCGTTTTCCCTTCGTTTTAGATAAGAGTTACAAGATAGTCATTGTCGTACATCTGTGATAGGAAGTATTAAACTTTTATATGTTTCTACGGTATTTGTGAATCTCTTTTAATAAATCAGGTGATTGAATTGCTCTCTCTCTCTCTCTCTCTCTCTCTCTCTCTCTCTCTCTCTCTCTCTCTCTCTCTCTCTCTCTCTCTCTCTCTCTCTCTCTCTCTCTCTCTCTCACACACACACACACACACACACATACACAAGATTACTCATTGCTAATGTGGATTACAAGCTTATATCATCCGGAGGTGAAGCGGTGTAACTGGTAGACAAAACAATACAACAAACTGTAATAATATGTGGAAAAATAAGTATTCCTTAAACAATAGTAAAAAGAATTAGGATAAAAAAATGTTAGCGACCTGATTGTAACTATGAATATAGATTGTAATAAAATTACTTGGATTGTGATCTATATTTGATAATTTCACTCAAATTGTAACTAATGTCGCTAGATATCACAATTAGCAAAAGCCTTGTTTGTACTATACATTTACTCTCTTCCCATATATATATATATATATATATATATATATATATATATATATATATATATATATATATATATATATATATATATATATATATATATATATATATATATATATATATATATATATATATATATATATATATATATATATATATATATACATTGTGTGTGTGTGCGCGCGCGCGCACGCCGGAAATTTGATAAATATTATTTCCAACCCCATAAGGTTCCTAAAAAGAGTGACAAACACACAAATAACTAAAAAAAGAAAACTATCCTTTATATCAAGGTATACATGATATCCCAATTCCTTAAGATAAGACTTGATATGGAACCTAAACCATATTTATAACATTTATAAAGCAGTTGGATCTCGTACTCAATTTAAGCAAAATGATCAGCACATCATTTGCCCAACCTCCTTGTCTTCTAGTATTCCTTCACGCCATAGATAGTGCACACATGCACTCACACACCATAGTTATAGGTTTCGTTGCCTCCATTTTTTTGGGTTAATTAGCATGCTCACATTCTTTAGATTTAGTTCTTGATTTACATTGAGCTTTAGGGCCATCCTCCATCAAACGTAACACTATGTTTTACATGAACTAAAATAGCGATCCACATACTCATCATTTGTAATATACAAACAACATATTTTATTAACCATAGGGTTCCAAAGAATAACCTTGCCCATGGTTAGTTGCCACCATTGTAAGCTATGAAAGTCGTCATGCCTCATCTCATATTTTGTATATGGACCATTATATTGGCAACAACCTCTTCTTAGGTAAAGTTTGTTTGCATTTATTCTAGCCTCAATATCTTCAGGTCTATATCTATCCCATAACTCTATCATCCTTCTCCAGCACCTTGAGAAACACCACCTGTGGAAAGGATTCAAGTTAGGTTTGATCCATATTGTCTCAACATCCATACATACCACATCATGTCACCTTGGTATAGTCTCTTCATTCTTTATAGGGTATAGAAGTTAGCTAAATCACTCAATGAATGCAGGACAAGACCACCTTCTTCGAGAGGAAAAGTCAGTCTAGACCAGCTAGAGGGATGAACAACACTCTTCCTCATGAAGTCAACCAATATGATTTCCATCATACACAATGTAGATTGAGTGATTTAATCCTATGACATCCAATATCAGATGATCCCCATGGAACAACCCTTGGCGAGGACTACCCTATCTTCCATAGAAAGTTTGGTTCCAGGCCATTTGTTGAGATTATCTTTGACATTGTTAAGACTTTCATGAAAATTAACCCACCTCAAGTTCATGATGTCTAATGGATAGCCAAGATACTTAGTAGTAAAGGAAAAAAGTTTGAATCCCATTAGTTTTGTGATTTCCTTCTTATTTCTGTAGAAATTTGAGAGATAAATGTTTGTTTTGGATTATTTTAATGTCATACATTATAAAACACCAAAGTTGTCAAGAATTTCCTTCTGAGTTTGACACTTCTAGGTCTTACTTTAATGACAATAGAATATCATTCGTAAATAGGAGATGAGACATAGATGTTGTTTTCCTTATATTGTAGATTGGAGTTTTCTTTTGACTAACAACATCTTAGAGTCTCGTACAAAGACCCTCCATGGCAATATTAAAAACAAGAGGTGATAATCAATCTCCCTAGGAAAATTCATTAGTAAAGAGAATAGACCCTCAGATGCACCATTGATTAGTAATGAGAAAGAAGGTGTGAATACACAATGTTGGATAAGAGCTATCTATTTGTCACAAAACCACATACCGTGTAAGAAATTACACATATAATCACATCTTACTTAGTTTTAATGTTTGGTGATATCTATATTCAACCAAGCAGACAGGGTACTTCCTTTGAAATTGAAATTTAATGTGAATTCAACAGCCAACATAGAGAAGTCCTCGATTTTTTTCCTTTTAGAAATGCACCTGGATTATGAGAAATAATTTAGGGCATATCTTTCTAAATGATAGAATGTCATGCTACAAACCTGATGTCAGCAGGTGATGATAGAATATCTATTTTGGGAATCAGGGCAAGGAACAAATGGTTGACTTGGTGAACCATATTACCCCCCTTAAAGAACCAGGTAATATCATTGGATATATCCTCTTCAAGAATTTCTCACTTCTAACAATAAAAGATATCATTGAACCCATATAGTTCAGGACTTATATTGTGACCAATGCTATGAAAAAAATTTTGAATTTCATTCACATATGGTATATGACGAAGCACATTGTTATCCTCATTTGCGATAACCTTATCCCACATGACATCCCTCTCATTAAATTTAGAATTTTCACAGTTATAGAGCTTGATAAATATGACTATTTTTAGAGATTGCTTATTCATCATCTATGATTTTTTTGTGCTTGTCATACAATTTAGTGTTCACATTAAGAGAATCCCTACATTCAATATAAGAATGATATAGGTTGGTTTTCCTAGCACCATTCTTAATAAATTGCATATTAGTACATTTCCAATAGCATTTTTCTTCCACTTTATCAAGGGCCTCAATTAAGTGATTTTCTCAGTATCAATCAACTGGCGACCCAAAGAATTATTCAAAGAGCAGTAGTAATATCTGATAACTCTTGATATTCCTTAGTTCCCAAACTTTCAACTTAGTTTTAACATTCTCGAGTTTTTGACTGAAGCAGTAAGATGATTGGGATACATTGTCTTCTTTTAGACACTTTAAATGATATAATAGCTACATGACCAATCTAGCCATAAATTTAGTAATTGGAATGGTCTATTCATCTTTATAATGTCCTTAAAAAGACATGAATGGAAGCATGGTTAGTGATTTTATAAGTCAGAATATTGGACTTTCTACTTGGGAATTTTGAAATCCAAGAACATGATCCATCAAACAAGAAATTCCTCTATTTATCCAGTTGATTACTCCAAGTAAATATCTCACCACTGAAAGTTCAACTTGGTCAAACCAACAATTGTCAATGGTAGATTTGAAGGAGATTAGACTTCATTGAGAACTTCCCTACCCATAGCCTTCTCCTTCCTCTTCCTTATGTTGTTAGAATCACCTATGACCAACCAGGAATAATTGTTTGATTGAGAAGGATTTACAAATTTATCTTATAGGTGAACTCATTGACTCATGAGTTTCTTGACATTCATAAGAGTTTGATAAGAGTACCACCATTATTGATGCATTAACATGTGATATGTTGATCATCCATGTTTAAAACTTTGAGATCCTATAACTTGGATTCCATCCAACACAGACCCTTGTACTAGTGTCTAGTGTGTGATTCATATGATATTTTTAACTAACATGAAGAAGTTTAGCAACAATGTTACTATTTTAAACTTTGATATTTGTTTCCACTAAGACTGCTATGGAGGCGTTAACATATTTGATATAAGTACACACTCCCACTTCCTTTATGGTTTCCACAAACTAGAAACATTAGTCATAAAGATTTTCATTTATTGGATTTAAATATGAATGGGTATTCATGTCCCATTCCCTATAGTAAACTCAATAGAAGCTTCAGCTCCACCATCTTTATACTTCTCTGACTGTTTTGACTTGTTAGCTCTTCCTTCAATGTTTTCTATAGGAACTAGACACTTCTCTATCAGACATTACAGTGTTTGACCCTCCTTATTAATGAGTGTGACTCCTTATGAGTATCGTGTATTTGTTGATTTTTTGGTTCATCTACTCACTCTCATTATTGTTAACCTTTTTGACCCAGTTCTGTGTTGTGGGTTTCTCCTTTGTATCTTATTCCTCTTTAGATTTCATAGTATAGTCATGCAAATCATGTCCAACGACTTTGCAATCACGACATCTCTTACGCAAATATTCATACCAGATCTCCATTGGGACAACATCACATCCTAACGTTTTAACCCATATTTCTTTTAGAGGATCATAATTGGTTTTTCAACCAATGCTCCTACTTTGCCCAATGATTCTTGGTTGATAGATCTAAGATCAACTCTCCACAGTTTGCCAGTGTTAGTGGCAACAAGCCCAAAAACATGTTGAGAGAAGGTTTAGACCATGTTGGGTATCTGAATCCATACAAGAAGAGTGTTTAACATGTATTTGAAAAATACACTACCTACTTTGAAGTCTATAACAACCACTAATATACTATCTAACCATCATGGTCTCATGTTAATAATATTTTTATTATCTTCTCAGTTGTTGAATCAGATAAGGTATAACTCATTAGGTTTGGATAAGTGATTGAAATCCCCTTTGGTTTTCCAAACATTGTTGATCCAATCTGATATTTGATATTATCAAGGTCTTTTGGCAATGACATGCAATGTGTGATCCCAAGACTTCTGCATTTTGGTAAATATCTGATCACCAATAGTCACATACCTTTTTCAAACAATGATCTTAGTCATAGCATAAGGTTGTTCCTTTAACACTTCCGCTCCATCCAAAACTTGTCTCTAGGTCTTCTGCTCCATCATTTTAGCCAGTCTAGGGTCATCTACTGTGAAGAGGGGAGAAGGCTCCCTTCATCCTATGCACAAATTAAATTCTTCTTCTTGGAGAACTGTAATCACCAGAGAAACATGGAAACCATAGGAGAATTTGTATATATGTATGTATATATGTATATGTATGTATATATGTATATGTATGTATATATACATATATTTACATATATGTATATATAAGACTTAACCTTAACCATTTTGTGCTTCGATAGATGGATCCCTCTTATTTATTCAACTATGTTTAGGGTCGTACTCTAATCAATATGATTCAAAATATATCTTTACAAGTTCTTGTCAACCTAATTTAGCTATGAATATTCTTCTTTCAATTGTGCTTGAATCACTAAAATTTGTATTTATTTGGTGCATTTGTCAGTTTATTTTGCACATGTCCATACCATCTTAGATAGCCCTCACACAACTTGATCAATGCTCACCACCCCCACTTTGTTCTTGATATATTCATTCCCAAGATGAACTTTTCTTATCTTCCCACACATCGATCTCAACATTCATACTTTGGCCACATTCATCATGTTGAGACCTTCTCTCTTTAATGCCCAACATTTGCCACTATATATTATCAATGGCCGTATATCTATTCTAACAAAACCTAATATTCAATTTGAAAGGGATCTTTTGGTCACATACTACTCTGGTTGCAAACCTTTGCTTCATCCATCATGGAGTGATCATGTGACTAACAACATCTTGAATATCACACTCACTTGCAATAATAGGACCCAACTAATGACAACGGTCACATATTGGTACACCACAAAAAGACTATCTTTAGACTACATTCACTATAGAAGTCTGCGATGGTTTCCTTTTTAGATTTAGTGGCTTTAAAATTTTGATTTTGGTTGACAGTTATTGTATTCCCTTTTAATTTCTATCTAATTCTCACATTCCATTTTCTAATAAAAGGCCAGACTTGCCCCTTTCTTTGATCTCTTTGGCTTCCCAATTGTTCTATCCTAGCACCACCTCCATCCATCCTTATACAATAGAGGATTAGTGTCTGGCTTCCTCACCTGGGAATATGATAATGGTGCCTCACACCCAATAAAATCACTTGAACTTCCATGCTCCCCGATGACGAGGAAGTTGTATTGGATGCATTTTTTTTGTTCAATGGTTTTGTTTGAGAAGTTTCCTCCCACTACACTCACCCTATGTCTTCTCTAATCTACCATGGAAGCCTACAAGTATCCTTCAGGCCTCCATCCCAAGTCCGTTATAAGATGCTATATAATAAAAAAATGTAGAAAATTTATTTATTCAATCTCTTTTCAATAATAATTCTTATACCATTTCTACATATGTTAGTACCTATGTACCAAATTTTATACACTTTTTATCCTATCTCCTTTCATTATTTCTAGTCAACTTGATTTTTTTGAAAGAAAAGAATGTTAAATTTTTTTCTAACCATTGATCCACTATCTCCATTGAATTTCTTGTCCAAGAGAAAATGTTTCAATATCGCGCTCTAATCTATTTTTGTTAAACATGCTTCTTTACCTATCTCTATAAAAATTTTGCCCTTGCAATTTTTTTGCTACATCTGGGCAGTGATGAGCCAAGACTAAGTTCTTTACCCCCACTAATCCAATGTCTAGAAACCCCTACCTTTATATCAACACAACCACATTTATCTATATTGAAATCCCTTGTATCACTACATTTGGGTGTCGATGCAGTGTGTCACTAGGTAGGGATCATCCAATCAAATTATTATAAGGATTAGTATCATATAAGGAATTACAAAATTTTATCACTACTTCTCAATCAAAGACCAACCTCCTCCTTTACCTAGGTTGGGGATATGCTACATTTGTTATATATATATATATATATATATATATATATATATATTTATTTATTTATTTATTTATTTATTTATTTATATATGTATATCTATATATTTGGATAGATACATGTATATGTATGTATATATGTGTACACACACAGATATATATATATACCAATATATATATATATATATATTTATTTATTTATTTATTTATTTATTTATTTAAACAAATATATAAATAGATATATACATATATATGTATATAATACAAGGGTATTTTAGATACCCGCGAGAGTAGGTAACCACTCTAGAAAATACTTATTTTTCAGTTATTGTTTACAATAGACGTTTAGAGGAAAACAATATCTTTCAAATGGTTTCATTACATGCATAATATTTATAATTGTTGCATATGCTCAATTATATTTCTTTTTTACTGATTTTCCAATTTGCTACATTGCATTTTTCACATTTTTACTTTTTCATTGAAATAGTTACTTGTTGGACCGAATATTCATGTTTAGGACTAGGTAATTGTTTTTTGTGAATAAATAGCTACTTTTAAGGTACATAGGTAACTAAATCTTTATTACACGAGTGCACAACAAATAAATTTTATATGTATGTATGCAGATTCATTTGTATTTCGCATGGGTAACTAGGATTTCACTACGCGTGCATCCATAATAGTAACTATTTGGCAAGAAAAGTAACTATCTAGATGAAAAAGTAACTATATTGTCAAATAAGAAACTATTCAGCTAAAAAGGTAAAAATAGACAAAATAAACAATAAAAAAATTCAAATGAATATGTAATTATACATTTGTTACAATTGTAATGACTATGCATATAATACAACTAATTGAAAGGTAATGTAACACTATACACGTATAAAGTAAAATATTGCAGAAAAGGTTATTATTGTTGGAGCGAGTAGATACTTGTGCAAGTATTAATGATAATTTCACTATTTCTCTCTCTTTAAATAGATACATATATATGTATAAATGTATGTAATGTATATATTCATTACTTGATTTGGGTAACTAAGGTTAGTTGCTCGTGGATCCAATTTTGTAACATGAATGCATCAAACTGTAATAAGATAACCAAATTTTTAATACAAATATTTATTTACATTAGAACAACATCAATTATGTATTTTATTCAATGAAAATAGTAAAAATAACATTTTTGGAAGAAAAAAACTCCGTCCTGATCTGTAACCAGGTGAAAAAATTTGTAACATGAATGTAAAAATCGTGATCTAAATGCTCAAATTGTATTGGGTAACCTAGTAGGGTAATGAATGCATTCCATATACATATATATATATTTTTATTTATTTATATATATATACATACATACATATATATACATATATATACATACATATATATACATATATATGCATATATATATATATATTTATATATATGCATATATATATAAAGAGAGAGAGAGAGAGAGAGAGTTAAGCTAGTGTACACTCGAGTGTACTAAAGGCACCGTACACCTCATTCTTTTTGAAGATGCAGTAATTTTTTGAAAATTCTAAATCGTTGATCTTGTTAAATATCTTAACAACATGCTATATAATAAATTTCAGCTCATTTAGTTACTTATAGGTCATGCATCTAAACGAGATAAAAATCACACATTTCAAATTAGTTTGTGTTTCGATTTTGTTTTCCGTAGATGAGTGACTTACAATCATATTAATGAGCTCATATTTTGTATCTGGCCTATTAATATTGTAACCATTAAATCAATGGTTTAGATTTTCGAAAAATAAGGTCTAGATAGGATAAGAACATCGAGGTGTATGACTTAATCTGTACACTCGAGTGTATTATAGCTTGACTCTCTCTCTGTGTCTATATATATATATATATATATATATATATATATATATATATATATATATGTATATATATATATATATATGTATATATATATATATATAATGTGTGTGTGTATAACTCTATATACATTTAAATAAGAAAATGAATTATGCATAAATAGTTAAAAGCTTAGAATCGACTACTAAGAGAGTGCATGATTATCTATAATAATCACTAATAATGTTTGTTTGGAATAATTTGTTCATAAGTGCATTTGACATGGGGTTATGGGTTGCTTCTTTGATGTTCTCTTCACAAACCATTGAATTTTGAGGGTGCAATTCGTTTGAGGTTTTTCTTGCTATGAGACCATGATCCTATCTTAATCTTAATTTTCTCTCTAGGTTGCTTTATTATCTTAGTTGGATGTATGTAAAAGAATTGGAAACCCTAGGCTCACATGTCAACAACTAAGAGAGAGGGGTTTTGCCCAAAGAACCCTAATCCAATGGTTCAGCCAACAAGGTCCAAGAACACCTCTTCACAACATAACCATGTCATCCTATCTCACAACATCAAGGGAACGTACTAGAGAAAAGATATTACTAACAAGATAAGCATGGCCGATCAAGATAGAATATAAACAAGAAACATGTAGAGAAGGTAAAATAGCTAGGGTAGGAGTTATGTAACCCACCTCAAGCACACTCCTCAAGCTCTAAAGCTCCACGCACCAAGCTCCAAGCTCCAAGGCACCACCTTCGACCATCACAAGAGAAGGAAAGGAGAAAGGGACACTCTAGGGTTTCGGCCACCACTAGAGGATGAAGAAGACTAGATCTATCTCGCCCTCCAAGCTTCACCAAGGAGAGGGTATCGGCCAAGACACCAATTGTATCGGCCACCACTCCCTCTTCTCTTCTCCTAGCTCAGACACCAAAGGAAAAGGAGCAACTAAGGGAACTAAAGGAGTTTCTAGCAAGCAAGAAGGGTCGTATATATACAAGGGGGGTCAAGTGGGCGTCCACTAGAGGGTTGCTCCACATGTACTCACCCAAACCACCACTTGTCCAAGCTATGCCACCTTGCTAGCAAAAATCACCAAGTGCCACTAAGGGTGACACAAATGAAGCTAGGTCAAGAAGGGTGTGTATCGCCCAACATGGGGCCATGGCCGATACACCACTGCCTGGCATACCTCTTGGACGACACACCCTGCCTGACACACCAAGCAAGGAGGTGGCACCAAGCTCAAACTAGGCCCAAGAAAGCCCAACAACAAGCCTAAGCTTCAACAAGATCAAACAAGGCTCAAAGCAAACCAAGCAAGGTGCCCAACTCATCCTCTCAGCCATAGAGGATGCAAGGAGAGAGAGAGACAACTCTCAAGGTGGAAAACTTGCACACAAGAACTAAAACTTGGGTAAATTGCAAGTTGCACCTCAACCTCCCAACAAAGCACAAACAGAACCCTAATCACAACTCAGGTGATTAGCAAACATCTAAGCACAAGGTTTAGGCAAAGCAAATAGGGTAAGCCCAAAACGGAGGTCAGGGTCCTTACAAGCCATAAACCCCTACAAAAGGATTTCATCTACAAAATCTGTAGAGAAAACCGAGGGATACTTCCTCCTCATTGCTTCCTCAAGCTCCCACGTGGCTTCCTCAATGCCACGATGATGCCAAAGAACCTTCACAAGAACCAGGTCCTTCGTCTTCAGCTTCTTCACTCTTCGGTCAAGGATCAACATCGGACCTTCTTCGTAGGTCACGTCTTCATCAAGCTCAACCTCAACTGGTTGTATTACTGTCTCTGTGCCTGGATGACTTTTCTTCAGCATACTGACATGGAACACTAGATGCAACATGTGCAACTATGGCGATAGCTTTAACTTGGAAGCCACTTTGCCAACTCGTGCTATCACCGGATATGGCCCCATATACCTGGGAGGCAACTTGCCTTTTCGGCCAAACCTCAGCATGACTTTCCATGGAGAGACCTTGAGATACACCTTGTCTCCCACCTAGAACTCTAGAGGTCATCGATGATTATCTGCATACGACTTTTGTCTATCATGTGCCGCTTTCAACTATTGTTGTATGACCTTGATCTTCTCTATTGTCTGTTGTACTAACTCAGGACCTAAAAATTGATACTCGCCAGACTCATACCAACATAGAGGAGATCTACACTTCCTTCCATATAAAGCCTCATAAGGTGCCATGTCAATACTCTGTTGGTAACTGTTGTTGTTGGTGAACTCTATCAAACTGAGATGTACATCCCAACTACCTAGGAACTACAAAACACAAGCTCGGAGAAGATCCTCCAAAGTCTGAATAGTCCTTTTAGACTGTCCATCTGTCTGCGGGTAGAAAGCGGTACTGAACCTCAACTGCGTTCCCAACGCTTTGTGCAACTGTTCCCAAAAACAGCTCGTGAAATGGGGACCTCTATCAGAGACTATAGTTGCTGGCACACCGTGAAAATGCACTATCTCATCCACATACACTTGAGCAAGCTTCTGTGTTGTATATGTTATTTTCATAGGTATGAAATGGGTAGACTTCTTCAATTTGTCCACTATTACCCAAATGGAATCATGATTTGTAGCTATCCTCGGAAGACCAACTACAAAATCCATGGTTATATGGTCCCACTTCCATTGCGGTATCGGCATGGGTTGCAATGTACCGGCCGGCTTCTGGTGTTCAGCCTTAACCTACTGGCATATCACACACTTAGCCACAAACTCAGCCACATCTCTCTTCAAGCCAGGCCACCAATACATGTCCTTCAGATTATGATACATCTTGGTGACACTTGGATGCATAGCATACATCGATATGTGTTCTTCCTCGAGCACTAACTTTCTCAGATTATCCACATTAGGAACCATCATCCTGTTATGATAACAAACTAGTCCATCCTCAGACTCATAGAATCCATCCCGCTTCTCGCTGTCGAACTCTGTCCTGATCAACTGAATTATAGCATCTGCTTGTTGTGCTTCTTTGATCTACTGCCTCAATGTAGGCTTCACTTGCATTTGTGTCAATAGTCCTGCAAACAAGGAGACTTCCAACTTTACATTCATCTGCCGCAAAGAGACGAACATATCTTGCCTATGGCACATCAAGGAACTCAATTGTGCCTTCTTCATATAAGAAGACTTCCTAGCGGGCGTTAGGTAGTCTGTGTTGGGCGTCATGGCATGTTGGTTCCTTGCACGACATCCTCTTGGATGGTGCTTCCCGACACCTTGTTGGAGGATGCCTTTCCCAATATGGATCCTAGCCCAAGATGTTGTTGGGCGACAAGGGTGTTGTTTAGGCATTGCACGTTATGGTTCTTCCCAGTAGGATGTTGAGTAATCCAGTAGATCCTACCTTGGGAGATATAGTGTCTTGTTCCCTTGACCGATATGAGTATGGTAGGTAGATCTTGTGTTGGGTGATATGGCTTGTACCTTGCACGACACTCCCCTAGTTGTGCTTCCGGACATGGTGCCCTAGTGTCTATGTTGCCTTAAGCGATGTGCAACTTGGGCGTTAGGGTTTGCTACTTTGGGCGATATGGGGTTTATCCTTCATGCCTGATACCCTCTTACACCTAGATGTCTAGTGCTTCCCGATGTGGTTGTTGACCGATATGAAGGTTGTCTTATATGATGGGTGGTGCTTAGGGTCTGGTAGTGCTCGATACCAAGGTGACAGTGGTTGCCTGACATGGTTGTTAACCCTAGATGGGTGTTGACTGATATAGTGTTGGGTGTCACACTCTTTGGTGAGAGACATTATACCTTTGGTGAGGGTTGTCTTTTACCTGATATACCTTTGGTGAGGGTTATCCCTTGCCCGATATACCTTTAGTGAGGGTTGTATCTTGTGTTCGGTTAGTAACCCAAATGCTTGTTATTCTTTAGTATATGTTGTTGTTACACTTGATATATATAAGAATGTTATGCTTTGATACCCTCATCTATGTTGCATGGTTGACTCTCATAATAAGGTAAAGGGTTGTAGATGTTCCTTGTACAAGTACCATTCTTTTTCTATGATTATGCTAACCATGCAGATTCCATGTGTATGGATACGAAATCAGGTAATAGCCATGGTGATGGCATGGCAATGATATGATGTGGAATATCAAGGGTTGTGATGAACCCAGTGATGTATGATGGGTGTTACCCAAGGAATGGCAACGTGCGCCTTGATGATGGGATTGAGTCCCTGTGATGTTGATCCTTGAGATGGATCTTGATGACTGGCAAGAGGCCAAGTGGTAACATGTGACGTTGGATCCTTGTGATGGATCAGGATGATGTCGATGGCATTGAAGGCCTTAGTGACAATGTAACACAAGATAATGAGTTATATGTTTATTCATTCTTGATATAGTTCCATGTTACATAACTTGGTTGAATTTTGCAATCCACTTAAAATATGTTAATTAATTACAGATGAATCTTTCATGTAGTTTGACCTGGCCATAAATCCATCATCGTCAGGAGTTTGGTAATGGTGAAACAGGTTCTCCTAAGGGTTTACCTGGAACACATATTGTTGAATATGCGGGGTGCACCTACGCCCTAAGTAGTAGTGCATGTTTAGAGCACGATTTTAGGCATGTGGCTCAGTGTGGTTAGAGCATGGTGAACAGGCCCATGGCTCAGGATATGTGACAGAGCATGGTGAATAGGCCCATGATGATGGAGCACAGTGAACAGGCCCGCGGCTCGGTTTTCTAGCACTGATACTTGTACCAAGGTGGGCTAGGCAGAGGGTAGCCTGACCCTGTGTGGCTGAGGCCACTTAAGCAAGAGATTGCGGTCCTACTTTGGATATCGTGCATTGACCATGAGGAGGTGAGGTCATGGAGTCTGAATCTTCCATTGACCTTGTATGGCACCAGTTTTGGGCTTCACAGCCGAAGGTTGGATTTAAGTGGTACGTCTCACTTCCTCAGGGCATCATAAATCATAATCTAGTCGTATAGTATATCTGCTTAGGGAAAACACAAAACATTGGTTGAGGCCTTGTTTGTATAGTTTCCCTAGTTATATCTTATAGCTAATTACATGTTCCTCAGATGTTATGATAAGTTCTTATTAGACTTGTCTTGTCAATTATGGAGCAATTGAATAATTTAAAACCTGATATGGTGTCAATTTGCACTTTGAATGTGTTGGTTCCAAGTTTTTGTATAAGTTATGGACTTAATTGTGAATTCACCATAACATGAATGATTAAGTGTAAAATGTGGTTGCAAATTAGTTTTAATTATTCATTCCATGATTTATTAAGTATTAGAATCAACTGGTTAAGATATGACGTTGATCTGGACTTCATTGTACTTTTTTTTCCTTATTTGGGACTAATATGCAATTTCACCTTATTTGGGTACCTAAATTCAATTTTGAGTGCATATATACAAATGCATAGTATTATTTAATATCTTAATAGATTGAATTCTTTTGACCTTGGTTGGATTAGGGCTTGAACCTTTACTAGTATGGCGTTGGTGTTGGTTGATGATGGCTAATGAAGCTTCTTATGCTCAACTAATGGACTTTTTGGCTTATAGAAGTGGATTTTTGTCTTATGTAATTGATAACAGACACCTCTTGTAGGAAGATATGAATGGTTATAAAACAAATATAAATGCCAAAAGGGTCGATAAATATGATTTCTTTGATCATATCAATGACATTTGGAACAAGGGTAATTATGAAATCTAGTTGGGGACAATTTTGAATTTATACACATCCTTTACTTTGTATAACTAAACGTGTAGCCCTAAAGTCTCTTTTAGAACCCCACATGATTTTGGAATTGTGTAGAGAGCCATGGAGGCCTAACAAAGATCCATGGAAGAGATGAACATGGATGGAGCCTTGCATGTTGTTGCATGAGGATACAAGTTGTCTAGATTCTTCAAGATGCTTCCAAGCATAGAAAGTTCATTTTCAGCCCTAATCATGTCTGATTCAAAAAATAGAATCTCTTTTCTTGATATTCCTCAATCCATATTCCTCCTTTAGTCATTCCCCATAGACTTACATGTTGGAAACTACTCCATCTATCTTAAGAAGCTCCAAAGGTTCTTACTTGGAGCATGGACTTGGGGGATTTGGGAGAGATGATCTAGGATTTGGAGGCATGTTCGTGGCCTCCTTCTATGTATCTCATGATTATCACCATAAGTGGCCAGTCATATTGCATTTTTAGCATTCTTTTGCCTACTTTGTTCATGCAAATCCCTCAAATTTAATCTAAACTTTATGAACGTGCATAAATATTGAATCTTTGTGGATTCATTGGCTTCCATGTGATATGATATCTAACTTGCATATCTTCCCATGTATATTTCTCATGAATACCTAATGAAATGGACATTCTCTCTGCATGTTAGGGTCTGAAATATGAAATGTGTGCATCTAATAGTTTATTTTATTCTAAATCTTATTTTGTGACCTCCTATTGTGCTAAAAGATGATGCCTTGACAACTATTCTGGATAGATGCACTATATTCATATTTTTATGTCTAATATCCTCAAGTTAATCCCTTGTGTCATTTATGTGACCAAATAATCTCGTACATATTGAATTTTGAAATACAAGTAAAATTGTTACTAAATAGGACATACTTATGGCGCATTAGTATCACATGAAAGGAAATGTATAATAATGTTTTAATAAAACTCCCTCATACTTTCAAAATTGAATCTAAATTCGGTATGGTGGTCTTAAACTATAATGTGAAATGCAATTCATAATTTAAAATGTTTATAATGTTCTTACATGGTATTGAACCTAATGTGAACTTATATGGTGAGATAACCATTTTTATGTATAAAATTGGGACTGCATGCCCCATTGAGTACTTGAAATTATATGGGGAACCATATCATGCTTCAGGAAGATAACTTTAGTCACTTATATCCTTAATGAATGTAATTGTAATTTCATATTATGAAATATAATTTTATTGATATGGAGGATCTGTGCAAAAGAAATTAATAAAAATACCAATTAGTAATTTGAATGTTTATAAATTCAATGTATATTTTAACAATAATAGGAAGTATTTTTTATAAATAACTTTAATAAGGTGATTCTCTATCTCACACGATTATTATGTGTTATATACCTCCGATTTTTACATTGATAAGGGTTGGCTAAATGAGATATAAAACATGGAACTAAATATAACTTGGATTAGGTTAATGTATATACTCCAGGCTTTATTATTTGAGGTTGAGTGCTCAATTGAAATGACTTGTGTCTCATCATTGGGATGATGTTTGGCCAGAAATGTAAATACCACTCATGTATGAATATTTATAAGGCATAAGATGCAGAATAAAATGGCGATATTGTGAAAAGTGGATGAGTTATGTGACCTAATGAATCTGGATAACCTTACCTCCAAATAATAATGTATACATTGTCATAGACAAGTGGACTCTAAAAGATGCATGTGATGGAGATTGGTTGACATAAATTAACATTTTTAACAACAATACAATATGATGGTCCTTCATGATGCTCATTGTTAATGTATCGCTTAGCACTTACAATCACTAAGATGTTTATCCTAGAGTTTAATCCTTTTTCTACTTATGATTAAGGCTAGTATAGAAAGGGTCGATCCCACATGACAACTTATTAAGATTGTTATCTCTAATCCCAATTGTTTGAAGAACTTGTTATTTATTTTTGGTATTTTAAGATTTGGAACAGAAATTAAATTTCGATTTTGGGAGTTGATGATTAACACTTAAGAAAGAATTACAGGAATGAAAATGCACTTAACAAGAATGTAAATTTGCCCTGTCACAAGGAAAATTAAGATTGTTGTTAGCACAATAAAAATTATTAGAATGTAAGAAAGAAAACCAGTGGTGATTGGAATCAAGAAATGGGAATTGAGGCTTTAGGGGTTTTCACCACCTTAGCCTAGGCAAAAATAAACTAATCCTTAAAAACGACAGATTCGATGAAGGCAAGTGAATTAATAAAAATCCACTAAAGATGAACTCCACATGAGCCTGTTGGTCCTGGTGCTGATATTTATTAGTTTATCATCCTAAAAGAAGGATATCCAAGGTTGTTTCAAAAAGCCTATGTGATTGGGTTTGTTGTTCTAAATCTGAACTTCCACTGTCGTATCCATTTGGATTAACTTTTGATCAAACCAATTAATTACTTTGATAGATCAATTAGTTATCAAACCCAAAAGCCATCTAGAATCATTTTTAAGGAAAAGTCAATAAAGCCATGGCTAAGGGGTTATTTCTCTTACCTCTATAGAGAACTACTCACACATGCTTGTGGAGAAAAAAGGAGATAGAGGGAAGAAGAGTTCTAGCCAAAGTCTAGTCTTACTAAAGGATAGTTCCTTAGGCCAGAGTCAATGAAATGGCTGATGCTTAATCCCTTGTTCCAATCCACAGAAGAATAAGAGAAAGAAGAAACTAGATCTAAACATGCAAAGTAAAAGAACAACAATTTAAGGAAACACTTAGCTTGCAAAAACCAATCTTTGTTGATGAAAAGAACACAATAACATAAGAACACAAGAAGATTGCTCAGAAATCCCATACAAAGATCGATACAAAAGATGATGTGAAAGATGAAGAATCCCCCCTCCTTTTGTAGGAGAAGGAGGGGGTAAGTTGTCCAAAAAAGAGGGGGAAAAGAGAGGGAGCCGTCCTTTTGAAATTTCTAGATCTGGTCAATAGAAATTCGATTGGCTTTAATTGTCTTGACCATGTAACTCTCTTCAATGTAGATTCCTGCAAAAGTGATTTCAAACATGTTTTGATCCCATAAAAAGAATAAAAGTGGTCCAAATAATAAGATATTATTTTAGTAAATTAAATTTCCTTTCTAATGAATACTTTTGCACTCAATTTGGACTCTGGATGCAAGAGTTATGGCACTTTTAGTGATGGACATACATTAATTACAGGACTATTGTAAATTATGCAATTATACTCCAAGAATATTTATTCCATTTCCTAAAAAAACCAAAGAAAATATAATTAAAATTTTACTTAAAGAGAAAAGTATAAAGTAATGCAATTAATTATAAAACTTAGAAAATTAATAACAAAATAATCCTAAAAAGATATCTAAAAGATGTAAATAAAAATGATGAAAACACATTTATCACTCATATACTTGAATTTGGTGATCAATTATGTTCTATGATCATGTCTACTCTTATATGATGATTTTGATAATATCTATGTATGGTGTAGTGGTATATCATTGCAATACCTTTTTTCATGTTGAGATGAAAAAGTAGGATGTTAAATTACCTTTGGGTTACCTTAACTAATGTTGACATCCCATGAATCATTATGTTGGACCTTATTGTAGCCGAAGATTATATGTTGGGCCTTGTGATGGTTGATAGTGCTAATATGAACCTTGTTGTGGACAAGATTGACATATTGGGTCTTACTGTGGCCAAAGAAGGATACTTCATACTGGAACCTTGATTCAATGTCTTAATATATGTTTTATATCTTCTAGAAATGCAATACTTGATTTATTTCCCAAATACTTGTCAGTATCCTACATATGTCTTGATCAATGTAGTAAAAAATACCTAATCTCATAAATATTCAGTGTAACCTTAATCATGTAGTGCCTTGCAACCTTAGAACTATATTAGTGTCAGGACTGTTGGATAGTGAGATGAGTAATCCTTATGGAGGATCTTGAAGTCATATATTGTTGAATATATGTCGGTGTAGGGAGGGCTTCATGTGTCATACTAACTTTGATGTGTTTGAGAACAACTACAATTGTGTCTACATTTTATACGTGATTGAGAGCAGTCGTCATTGTATCTCAGATATGAGGGTTTACACTCTAGTTTCTGGTGTTGTGGCTTGTGTTCCTAGGACAAACCAGGCTATTTTAGTAGTTGGGCCAATGTTCCACTAAGGTTGGCATTTGTACAGGATGAGGGGAAGAGATATATAAGATTCCATTCATCCAAGATCTTATACGAGGCTGATCAACTTTGAAGTGTTCTATTAATTGTTTGAGTGGTATACCTCAAACTACCCAAGATAATAATAAAATATGTTATCCACCATTTAGTATATCGATTTAGGATTAATTGATAAATCACATGGATGTGCAATTGTATTCCTTTACATATTGCAAATAGTATATATGTTTCCTACTTTGCATAGGAAGCATATGGCTCAAGTACATACATGGTATTTCTTTTTTTTATACTAATTATACATCCATGTGATAATATTTTATATTTTTTCAAAATAAATATTCAATTATGAGAATTAGTACTTGATACATATATCTTGTATCAATATTTAAGGGTCAATTAATCTACCTCCAAATAAGTTTGTTATATTATACTTGTAAGAAATAAGATGTTGGCTTTTTTATATCATATCGCTAGGACCGATGGTCTCACTTGTGGTTTTCCACAACCAATTTAGGTATGCTAGATAATGGAAAAGTGTTGATGAGGATGTAATGATGCACGTCATCAACACAATAAATTCGCTAGAAGGAAATCCTATAGTTCGGTCTTTTAATAGATATCTACTCACTTGTAAACAAGCAAGTTAATTATAGTATCAAAAGCTTTTTGTTGCAAGGGAAAACATTTAAGAGTTTAATTCTAACCGATTGAAATGAACAATACCTGAGATCCTATATTGAAAGAGTGAATTAAACTAAAGCAAGAATCAAAATCGCAAAAGTAAAACAACTTAAATTGGGTTTTAATTTAAGTGTTAAGAGATATTGGGGGTATATGAGATTACCATCATAGGCCATGTTTTTACTTAACTAATTCAACTTCTTAATTTTTAATTGATAAAATAAGGGCCATGCATATTTGTATCCTTACAGAGCACAAATCTCACAATGGTCGGAATTCTCTCAAACTCAGGATGTTAGCATTTGAGGTTCATGTTTCAACCGTCTTATGAGTTCTATCTGTGATCTCATCAAGAAATCATGATCTTCAATCAATGTTGAAACCCATGGATCATGTGATCTCTATAATGATGATTTGTAACAGATACGATAAAATGAATAAATTGATCATGGAACTCTATCAGTTGATGTCTTTAGGAGTCCATGATTTTATACAATGTTGAAATTCATGATCTCATCACTCAACAAAGAATAAGCAATTTACACAAAGATCATGCAAAATAATAAGAAGAAAGAACATTTAATTAGTAGAATCATGAGTTGATTAGAATTAAAGTAACATGATATGGGACTACCCTCCATGCCCTAGTAGAGAAGTTACTCAAACATAACCATCATAAGCAAAAAGGAACATATAAGAATGGGGAGATTCATGTTGTCAGATCTTGCAACAAGATGCCTTCTTTTATGAAGAAGATGATGAATCCTCCATTCCCTTCGGGCCTTGCGTACTGCAAGGAGGCTCTATGGTGATAGAATATGAAATGGTAAGATAATGAAGGATGCCTTGCATTAATAGTAAATGATGACCTACATTTGTTTTGACCACTTTGGTAGCTTTATGATTGGTCAAATGTCTTGAATTACATTATTTTCTCCACACAAAAGTACATGGCATTGGCCAAATTTCCTTTGTTCTTGGCCAATCAACTAAATTTTGAAAAGATTAATTTCTTGCCCCAAATGGACAAATTTATTGAATTTCCTTCCTTTAATATTTTAATCACATAAATTCTCTGACTCCCTTTGTTGTAGATTTCTACTACATATGATTCTTCTAGAGGGAAAGCCAGTCAATTGACTCAACAAGCCTCGTAAAACTATATTTTTTCTATATGTAATGAAATCCCTTTTTCAAATCATAGTTGAACATTAAATTCCACTTTGGGATACAAAAGATACGGTCATTTTGGTGTCAAATATGTATCAGGAATTGTAGGAAAATATATATGTGAGTCAATTGATTAAAAAGATAGTTGATTGACTATCCAAGACTCCTAAAAAATAATTTTCTTGTAGATAAAAAACCTTCATTTCTAAAACATATTTAAACATTAAGTTTCTTATTGGGATGCAAAAAATATGACCATCTTACTATGGGATATAATACCAGGCATTGATGGAAGTTGTGCAAACATCTATTTGGAGGTTTTTTTGGAGTTTCTAAACTTCAGAGTGAATGGATGCAAATAAGATGTTTTCCTGTAATAACCAATATAATTTAATAAAAACTCTAATTAATGACAAAAAAGATAATTATAACACACCTAATTCTAAAATTGGGGAATAATTATCAACGTGATCTGAAGTAATAATCTAAAAGATTTTAATTAAAATCGATAAATATGCATTTGTGAAATACCCTGAACTAGAACATTGCTCATCTTTGACCAACATTGAATCATAAAAATTACCAAATAATAATCTTGTCCCATTATATTATATTTTATAAAACTACATGAATATTTATCACATTCCATGGCCAAGCAAACCTAATTTTCTAGAATCACAGAACACAATTGTCAAATTTCCTACTTGAAATTTGTCTTGACTTGTTTCCATTTTAAAACTCATAAAGAAACAAATTCCCAATCTCTTCTGTTTTGGTACTCTCATAAATTATCAAAAGTCTTGGACAAGACAACATAAATTTTATGGTTTGGGTTTATGTATATTCCCCTGGGTAGGTACACAGAGTAAATGGGAAATGGAACAGCACTATCTCTCCTATACTCGACTTGATATCTTTTTGTTTCTTTTTTGCAGTTACATTGATTGTATTTTATGTGTACGTTGTGGCATCATTTCTTGATAGTATGCCTCTATTAAATTATGAGGGGTATGGAAGAATCTTTAGAGGGGGAAAGGGTGTGCCATCTCAAACTTGGAGCTTGGCATTTTTTTAGTTTTTATTTTTTTTGTGTGAATGAAGGGGTAAGATGGTGGTACATGCGGGTGGACTTGTGTAGCTTGTGTTTGGAATTCAATGCATTGGGAGGATCATGGAATCAATTCAATTATATCTATAACTTTCTAAAAACAAGAAATTTGTACAAGTAAAATTACAAATTTTTAAGTAGAGACGTTGTGTTTGATTCCTATCTATCCATTATCAGTTGCCACCTTTTTGAGCACTACTTCTATTCAAGGTCCTAGGTGAAAGATTATTTTTAGCAATGATAGAGAAAATCCACTTATTCATGGGGTTCATTCATTAACATGCATAACTAGCCAAATAAAATTTGAAATTTTAAAGCCAAACTACATATCATAATAAAAATGCTAAAAAGGGATGATAAAGTGGGTGAAATGGGTACGTACCTCCCACCTCCACTATTAACTTAAAATTATGCTCGTTGCAAGAAAAACTTAGATCTAGAATAGAGTGTAGAATCACATTGATATTAGCAAGTGCTCGTAGTAACTTGAAAAGGTCAATCTGAAGTGAATGTTAATGAGGGTTGAAGCCTTTAACATTAGAGCTTCATGGTTCACCCAATGATTGGGTGGTTATGGAAGATGAAGGGACATTCTAGCTGATTAAATTGATGTTCCTTTTTTCCTCATAGTCCCCCAAGTAGGATTTATAGATCTTCCTTCATTAATGGAGGAAGTGTTGTTTATTTGTGTGTATTAGGGACATGTTAGTTCTCGTTGGGTGTCTTTGGGGTTAACTCTACACCAAAACCCGCGGAAGATCACCCTTTTCAAAGGAGAAGGTGGTGTCAGATTAATCAATTTTATGCAGTATCGACTGTAGTGGATCCGGTGGAAAATCTATCTCAAGTTTCTCCTCGTTACTTGTATCTCCATGGCGTACACATTGTATCGGCATGGAAGGAACTGTCTTATCAACCTAGAATGTTTTTTGTATGCGAATGTGTGTTCACCTCATCCATCATCCCATCGACGTTAAGGTCCATGGAGGCATTAGGGTCCTTTACAATGTCAGAACGTGGATCAGATTACTTCATGAAGCATGTTCCCAACTCAATAGGCTCAAAAGGAACCACATCTGTATATAGTAGCAAAGACTTGTAGACTTCTAGAAGAGGTGGAATCAACTCATTAGGTTCAACCTAATATGGAACAAAAGGTGGTTGAGGTGGAATATAGGGCTCTTTAAGAGAAGGCCTTCCTTAAAAAGCCTCCACTAATTCTTTATGGGAGGGTGATTTTACATTATCCATAATATGCACAACTAAAGTTAGTTGGTTATTGATAACACATGGATCAATGTCTTACAACAAGGGCGGTTGGTGGATCTTTAGGATTTGTAGCCATACAAGGACAAATCTCTTGCAGTGACTTTTCATATTGTAGTAATAAAGCCTCTAGAAAAGTGGTTGGGTACACATCATATGATGGTTGTAACTTGTGTACCATTTCCATTGAATGTAGCATAGTTGACATGATGATTGAATCATCATTGTCAAAAAAACCATCCTTCACTACTCCTGCTTCTTTGGAGAGCTCTTTGTTTTGCCTTCATGTGGTGTGATTGGGAGGAACAGTTGAGATTTTTTTTGAACTAATAGTGCCTCACTTAATTTCGTTTGTGCTATCAAATCAATTGCCATCATCTTTAGGGCATGAAGTAGGTACACTTGATGAGGTGAATTTTGATTTTCATGATAAGGTTTTCATCACAACCCCCATAATATTGTTGGTCATAACACCATTGATTAGTATATTGATATGTGTAGCATAGTTCCTCATAACAGCATCTAGAAAATTCTAGGTTTTAATTTGCATCATATCTCTCCTTAAGTGGTTTAATATTATGCTCAAGGCAGAGCCTCATAATTCCTACATTGTGTGAAGTCATCTCCGGACAGCTCCATATATCATGATAAATAGGGCCATATATCACACTTTATATGCTTTGTTGTGGTGACCACTCCATTTGAAAAATGAATTCAAAAAGAAAACCTTACAAAGTAATCTAATATATAAATAAAAATCAAAGATAAAAAGAAAATAATTGAAAACAACTCAAATAAACAAAACTAAGAATTATAAAAGTAATTTAAGAAATGATAATCCTAATTATTCAGAGAAGTGGAGGTTTGTAAAAATTGTATTGTCCCTTGCAGTGACACAAAAAATTGATGTGTGTCATCATCACAACAAATTCACAAGGAAGAAATCGTAGTTTTTTAACATTTTAATGACTATCAACTCACTTTTAAACAAAAAAGTTATTTTAGTATTCAAAGGTGTCACTCCCAAGGGTCAATGCTTCAAGAGTTTTATTTGAATAGAATGTAATGAACAATATTTAAGATACAATTTTGATGAGAGTGATTTAAACTAAAGAAAGAATGAAAATTGGAGAATAAAACTAGTTAATTGGGTTTGAATTTAAATCTAAGAGATATTGGGGTCCGGGAGACTACCACCATATATCACACTCTTATTGTAACCAATTAAACTTTTTATTTTTAATTGATTAAATCAAGACCATCCATATTTGAGTCGTTATGAAGCACAAATCTCAAAGAGAATGATCTTCTTTTAAAACCAATATCTAGATGTTTGAGGATTCTTGTTTAACCATCCAGCAAGTTCTATCAGTGATTTAGTTAAGAACTCACAATCTTAAACCGGTGTTTGGAACCATGGATGAGGTGATCTCATCACCATGTTCTAACATGATAAAATGAATAGAATGATCATGGAACTCTATCATTTAATCTCATTAGGAGTCCATGGTTTCACACAATGCTAACATCTGTGATCTCATCAGTCAACTAGGATATAATCCGTGGAAACAAAGAAAATGCACAATAGTCAAAAGAAAGAACAATTAACTTATAGAATCTTGGAGTTGAAAAAATAAAATTAAGAAATGGGATGCGAGGCTACTACCCATGCCCCAATAGGGAAACTAGCCAGACAATATAATTAAAAGCACAAAGGATCATGTCAAAATGAGGAGAGTCATGTTTCCAAATCTAACAACAACATGGACTCTTCAGCTAAGAAGATGAGGGCTCCTCCCTTCCCTTCTAGCCTTGTGCACCCTAAGGAGACTCTAGATGATAGAATATGAGATGGTAAGAAGTGTATGCTTCCTTGTATATATAGTAATCTCTATATTGGGGTATAGGAAACATCCCCCTAACCTATTTCTTACCTTAATTGTATTTGACTCCAAGATCTTATTGATTAGATGTTTCCTTCCAATTCATGTACTCATTCTATGCATAGATCAACTAAATTTATGTTTTTATGATTATAGGTGATTAGCATTTAACAAACCCATATATCTCATCATGCAATCAACTAATGGAGATCTATGTCTAGTCTATTCATATTATCTTGTCAATTATAACCCAAGGTGATGAGATCACTTGATTAATGGGTTGGAACAACAGTTGGGATACACAAGCTCTTGATGAGATCCTTGATAGAACTTTGTTGGATGGTTGAACAAAGATACTTAAACACCAAGATACCATGTTTAAAAGAAGTACAACCTTTGTCCTAATCTAATTAATAGAAATTAATGAATTAAATCAATTAATGTAAATATGTGGTCTATGGTGGTGAGACCTGGAACCCTCAATATCACAACATTAATTGAATTAGAATCATAAATAACTCATTTTTAGTTTTGCAATTTCCACTCTTGCCTTTGCTTTAATCACACTCTTCAATACTAGAATCTAAAAATTATAAATGGCAATTGGTTTGACTTAATCTCTTAAAATTGTTGTTCCTTGGGATCTATACCTTTGTATACTAAAAATTTACTTGCTTGTTTCTAGGAGTGGTACCCAAAAGGGGATTCACTCCCTATTTAATTTGAGGAACAAATTCATCCATTCCAAACACACTAAAATAGTTAAATTTTTCACTTCTCAAAAAATGGTATTCAAAAAGATCAAATTACTTAGTGGAGAAAAATTTCATGACTATATTCAATTTAAACATGAGTACAAAATGTTCTCCATATAGGTTACATGAAAGTAAAACATCATCGAGATCTAAGTAGAGAGATACCCAACTGTCTCAAGTCTATCTCCCAAGAGCTAAACCTAGAAGTTCCATGTCATCAAGTTCAGTCTTTCAAGTCCTATACCCAAAGTTGCAAGAATACCCCAAAAAAAGAAGAAAAAGTAAAATATATCATCATAAAGGTCGGTATGTGCATATTAAATATGGATTGAGCAACTTCAAGAAAAGGACATCAAATATATCAAGGCTTCCCATAGAAGAGGAAAGTACCACCCAAGTGAGTATCAAATGAATACGGATTTTAAAATATGATATTCAAGAATTATACTTGACAATAAATAAAATAAGGTATTCAACAAAATATTAGATAAATATTTTAGGGAAAAAACCCATCATAATAGTATCAACTTGCATGCTTGTGAGATAAGCATAACACTAGTGAAAATGTAGAGTCAGTGGTGGTTAGAGCACACAACCCGTGACCTGACAGGGAATGGAACACATCCAAACTCCCCTATCATACTAGCCAAGGTATGAGGCATACAATCCTCTATCCAATATATATATATATATATATATATATATATTATACATATATTATATATACATATTATATATATATATATACAGAAGGACTAAAGCCTCAGTGCATGACACGAGGACTAAAATTGCCTAATAATGTCACAAAGGGATATAAAATCCTAGGGGAATAAAACACAAAAGAACCAAAGTATTACATTACACTAGGGCTACTAAATTACAAAACATGCAAGTGTAGAGGCAAGATAGTTCAGGCAAATGAAACAACAAGATGAGAATATCCAAAAATTATCATCTGGGATTAGGGGACCCATAACCAAATATCAAATCATGTCCACAAATGAGATGTAGCATAAGATCATAAAGTTTACCACAAGAAGATTAGAGCATAAAATACTCAAGTTAGGGTTTCCTCATGCAATAAAATGAACAAAATATAAATAAGATTCCAATAAGATTATCTATCAAATGAGGTAAAGAATATCAATAAAACTATATAAGTACTCAAATGTGGCAACCTGTAAAGATAAAGAGAACATTGTGTAGGGCATATGTTAAAAGGACCAAGAGAGATATATAAATATAGTTGATTGCTCAATATGTAGGGAATGCAACATACCTCATGTCAAGTATACATCAGTCCCAAGTCAGCCCTATGTTCAAGATAGGGTCTTCAAAACACCTATTAAACAAATATGTAGAGCTAGGGTTACTTTTACATTAACTACTCAAATCCTAAAAGTTATACTTTTTATTATTAATGAATTAGATCACTAAAACCTGGGGCAGAGATAGGGGGTCTACGGGGCTAAAGCCCCCTTCAAAAAATAATAGATGTACAGTACTATGATACCATGTATAATTATATTTATACTTTGTTATAGCATACAAATTCAGAAAATTCGACTTCTTATTGTTATAGCATACAAATTTAGAAATTTTGACTTCTTATTTTAACCAATTATATCATTCTTATTTGTCCATATCACTATGAAGTTGAAATAAATGTATTTTATGTTTTATCTTTGCCTCCATCACAAATCATAAAATTGTAGTCTTAATATAGATATTATTAAATATTATGTTAGGACATGAGCTCGATATGTGTTTCTTACAGTCTTTCTTCTATTTAACTTAACATTATAATTTCATATCAATTTGTATTACTTTTTATGTAGCACATATCCATATTTATATGTGGGACTATATAAGAAATAGGGTAGCTACATAAACTTATGTTTGGTAAAAATAGAAATATAATATGAAATTTAAAAAATAGAAATATGTTCAATATTTATCAACTTCAATAGAAATATGTTCAATATTTATCAACTTCAAATGATTATGTATCAATTCAATGCATTCAAATACATTACACACTAATAAAAAGTATGATGACCACACATGAACAAGTAATCATCATTTATTTAAACATATTCCTTTTCAAAGATTCATATGTCATCACTCCCTGAAGATATTTATATTTTAAATAGAGTCGAATTGCAACTACATTTGTCGGTACATGGAGTTTCAAACACTCTTAATTACATATTATGTAAAGATTCAAAGTACGATCAAATAAAAAAATTACAACTCATTATAAACTTTTGAAAACAATGTTAATTTTCTATATCTAGAAGAAATTAAAAAGAATTTTTATCACAAAATACTGATAGTCTTTGACATATATAAGGCAAAAATAGAGTAAGGAAAACAAGTGGAGTGTCAGATAATATTTAAAAAAGAAAAGGATAAATCATTTACTAAATTTCATTTTGATCAAATAGAGAGATAAAAAGAAGGGTAATATGTAAAAAGAAAAACTTATCAAACAAACAATATTCATTATTTCTTTTGACCCCTTTACTAGTTTTAATAATAAAAGAAGTATAAATGGATTTTTTTTCTTCATTTTGTTCCATTTCTATTTTTCACCTTCTTCTATTCATTACTTTTTTTGAAACAAAATAAATAATCCTTTCTTTAGTCCTTTTTTTTCTCATACCAAATATAACATTTGGGTCTTAAAATAAATTGTGGCTACCCACTACATTAATTTCATATTCTAAAAAGTAGAAAATCAGTCTGCTAAACGATCACCATCATCTTCAAATGTGACACCATGGACCAATTGACATCTTATAATGTTTGGTTTGCTACCATCCATCAAACAAGTGAGTTTTTTCTTTTTTATATAGTTGGTGTTCTTCTTCTGTATAAGGTGAATTATGCATATTACACCAGTCTAGTGATGCGGAAAAATGACCATGTTGTTGATATATAAATAATACAGTTGAAAGAGACATGATCAACTCACTAATTATTTGAGATTTCTGACCTCTAGACAAATGCAAGACTTTGATATAGATAATCATATCATTATTTACATTATCATTTTATAAATATTTTAATTTTGTATATTGAAGGTAATGATAAATATCTGAGATCTAGTTTTATAGTTCTATCTAAATAATTCATAATCAAGATTTATCACTGCCCATACTAGCTCAACCCCTCCTACCACAAATTTATGGATCTCCCACTGATTAAATTATGCTATTATAGATTATATTTTTAATAGTTAATAGCATATTTTACTTTATTTTTTAAACTTATAGGTTATTAGTTATGAATTTTATTATTTCCAAACAATTAAGAAAATATTTTAAAATGTATATTTATCATATTGAAATAAGATGAAGAAAATCATACCACTACGTATAAAATTTATTAAAATTCTAGAGCATATTTTAATATTTTTTCTGACACCATATCTATTTTATTTTAATTTTGCAATTACTAGCCAATTGATCAATTCCAATAATCCACGTATGTAGAAAAGTCCACATCTAGGTGGACATGTCTTCTTGAGGTGACCCTATCAAGGCTACCTAGGAAGACCAAGACTACAAAAACCTAACCCACAACAGATAAGAGAAACTCCAAAATAAAAATATGGTTTTTCCTAAGAGATGGCATTAAGAAATGAAAATTCAAAGAGGGGAGAAAAGGTAAAACGATGAGGAACCTTCTTCCTTGATCAACCTTGCGAAGAGAAGTACTTCAGTTGTAGCTTAACTTGCCAATTACAAATCCGATGGGGTATCTGAACTAACCAAACCAGATCCAAGTTTGCTAACTCCTAGCAAACTCAACCACCCTTTCCATGGGTCTTGAGATTTGTAGAATACAGACCCATGTATTCTGTCATGGGTGTAGGAAGGAGAAAACCCTATAAAATAGTAACAAAGTGCACAAACACCATTGATAGAATGATGAGGAGGTGATATAAGTGAAAACCCCAAAGAAGAAGGCCAAAAATGGAGTGAAACCCTAATTCTATAAATGCACAGACAAAGGCTAAAAGGTGGAAAACTTTATTACCTAGAACTAGGTCGAATCGGTAGGAGGGAAAGCAGCACACGTTGAAGGGAGTGATTCTGCTTCATGTGTTGTGATCACCACTGCACATGAGGTTGGTTAGAGATCCATGTACAAGGACGACAGAGCATGTAGGTGAGGTTTCTTGGGGTGGCACAAAGAGATGATAAACATCTCTAGGGGTTCACAATGGTGTAGCAGTGCCTTTATAGGGTTTGAAGACTCAAAGATAGAATGAGACAAAAAGGAGAAGGAAGGCAGATGAAGAATGAGAGAAATGAGAGAGAGAGTCAAAACTAGCTAGTTCTTTATAAAGCGTGTAACACTAGGAAACTACAAATTGATCACTTTGAGATAGAAAAACAAAGCCAATCGTGGAAGAATCTATGGGAAAGGTGGATGGAGAAGGGAGTCGATAAAAATGAGATAATCATACTCTATTAGCACAAGTGAGTAGCCAAAAATAGAAGCTAGGAGACAATAGAAAAATTATATGATCAAGATTCGATGGCTAAAGACAAACCTAGTTCGAAAAACCAAGCATGACATATAACTATAGGAAAGACAAAAAAATGAACTGTGTTACAAAGTATTGCAATTTAATAAATCCATATTGATAGTTCATATCAAATTAGGAACATATATTTTAGGTTTACCCTTTATCGTAAAATTTGGATAATCTAGGAATATCCAATAGGGTTCAAATTTTGTATCTAAACCAATTGGGACAAAATGAATCCTTTTTGCATTAGATTTGGATTTCATGTTTTCGTTTGTGAGTTCTAATACAACTATGGTCTAACTCAATTATCTTAATGTTATTATTAAATAGCACATTATTTATGAATAATTATGATTTAGAGTCACATTATCATCATCTTTCTACGATGAAGGTCATATGATATTATATTATAAGAATGATGGCATTTTACTCATTAATCCCAATATGTCCATTAATTCCTCTTTCACTTAGATGACCGCACATAAAATTCCCCACTTGTCATTCTAATGCATGTTTTAAGTACAATTTACCTCTTATATAGCCATTATGTTAATATTAATTAGAAGGAAATGTATCTAACATATTTCATGGAGCACATATTTAAGTTAATATGTAAATATGAGTGAATTATGATGCATATTTCCTCTTAATGTGTTACGTGTATTTAACATTATTCATGAAGGTAAAACTTTATCCATGTTTGGTCATATCCATGGGACCAGGCTTACTAATTTTCTAATATGGAATAGGGTAAGGTTCTAAGTTTCAGTATGTTACAACACTCCACCCCTTAAAAGGATTTTGTCCTCAAAATTTAATCTTCACTACATTATCAACCACCTATTCTCCATCACTTAAAATATTTAACCTAATAAGTCAAACTAAACCACACTAAGGTATTATGGTTACTTATGGATCTTTTCTTCATGAAGTGTTTATGTTGGTCATAGATCATGCATCCAACCAATAGATCATACTCACCTAGGGTTGAGTTTTAGGATTGGGTGTTTCTAACCTAACAACCCTAAGGTTCACATGAACATCCCAAAACTCATAGGGTACAAAGGTAGGTCACCTAAACCTTTATCACAAGACATATGTTCCTAGTCATCACTTCATGCAAAAAACTAAACTTATTATAGGGTTTCCTTATCAATACATCATACATCTCTTGATTGTGAATTAGTTCAAGAAAACTTCTATGAAATTGAGAAAACAAATCCATTCATATAGTATAATAAATAAAATAATTTGATGTGAAAACTTTGTGATAGAAAACTAAATATAAGGCCCAAAATTAATACAAGAAACCAAGTCACAATTTTCTATTTAACATTACCTTATCCTACAACCTCAACATCCTCATAACCTAACTCCATCCTCAAGTCAAACCTCATTATATTCAAGGGTACATGTCAAAATCCAACCTACATAATAGGGTATGAGAAACTAAAGTATCTTCACATTAGGGTTGATAATCATGATTCTTATGTGTACCTCATATAATCCTAAATCACCTTTCGTCATCTCATGAATTATCATAGGTCAATCCTAGGGTATCTCGCTTAGAGAGTGACTATGTAAGACCAGGGTTCTAATTAGTGAGACAAAATTGATATAGTCAAAAATTAGAACACTATGGGCTCTGAAACCATCTTGTAAGGAGTGAGACCCAAGAGGGGATCGACTCTCTACTCAATTTGAGGAAACAATTCATCCATTTTAAAACACTGAAAATGTATGTTGGGAAGGTGTAAGATTTTCACTTCTCAAATAATGGTATTCAAAAAGACCAAAGTATAGTAGGGGAATAAAATTTCATTACTATATTTAATTTAAACATGATTAAAAATATTTTCCCAGTTAGGGTTTACATGAAAGTAAAATATCATCATGATCTAAGTAGAGGGATATCCAACTATCTCAAGTCTATCTCGTAAGAGTTCCACATTGTAGGTCCATGTCACCAAGTCTATCCTTCCATGTACTACACCTAGGTTGGAAGCATACCCTAGAAAAAGGAGAAAAAGTAGAAGATATCATCATAAAGGTTGGTATTTGCATATTAAACATGCATTGAGAAACTTAAGGAAAAAGAACATCAAATATATCAAGGATTCCCATAGAAGAGTAAACTACCACCCAAGTGGGTATCAAAAGAATATGAATATTAAAAGATGATATTCAAGAATTAGACTTGCCTTAAAATAAAAGAATGTATTCTGCAAAATCTCACATAAATATTTAGGGCACAAATCCCATCATAATAATATCAACCTGAATGCATGTGAGATAAGCATAGCACTAATGAAAATATAAAGTTAGTGGTTGTTAGGACAAGCAACCTGAAACCTGATAGATAATCACACATAAACACACTCCTTTGGCATACAAGTTGGGGTATGGGGCATAAGAAACTCAGTCCCAACATATATAAAAGGGAGGAGGAATAAAATATTAGTGCATGCCAAGAGAATAGGGAAATATGGAATTATATATATTAGTGGAAAGAAAAATTTTACTGCCATTTTCCCCATTAAACTAGCAGATTGCGTAAACAACTATATAATATAAAGGATGAATTTGAAGATATACCTAGTCCTGAAGCAAGTCCAACAACAATCTCCTGATCGTTGTAGATGCACATATGTCTTCTAGTTGTAATGTGACTTGTATGTTGCACCTCTTGGTCTTAACCACAGACAATAGGTTGATGTTGTCCTCCTAGCGGCAGATAATGACCTCAACACCTCTGTAGAAGTCCACACAGACCATCTAGAACTCTTGTCATCCTGCTAGAATGGACATGAAGGAGTTTCCCCTCCCATGGTGTACTAGTCACCAACTCGCTCTCCCACAATTGTAATCCCTATCTATCCCTCCCTCTATTGGGTAGGAATTTCTCGGGTTCTCTCAGTTACCAAAACCATAGAAGACAAACAATTGTCAAATGCAATTTATGTGTGTAAACCCCCAGTACCCTTCTATTTATAGGAGAGTTTAGGGTCAAGGTTCCTAGTCTTTGTGGGAGTGGAAGGGGCCAGAATCTCAAATTTTGAAACCTACAAGTGAAAAACTAGTCAGTTCACTAAGAGAACCGGTTGTTTGGCACATGATCTATTTGGTTCTCCTAGCGAGCAGGTCATTTTGTCATGTTTCCCAATCCCATATGAATTGGCAATTCCTTTCCAATTAATATACCACATGGCGTCAACACTAATCTTTGATGCAATAAAATTACACCACGAACTGGGAATTTCACTCAGCAAAATTGTCGTCTTGCACCGTGAACTGGTTGGTTCGCAAAGAAAATCGATTCAAATTTCAGCCAATTTAATATAGAATCAACCTAACACTCCAACCAGTCATTTCATCACATGAGCCAATCATTTGGGAGTCCAGTCAGTTGATTTGTTGTTTGAATTAAATACCTACATACTTTAGTAATCCATCCAATTACAATTCATGTTCAAAACTCCTCTTCTATGTTAGTTCCTATGTGTGTGACCATATATGTCTCATATTATGTTGGCAGTGAATGTCCATAACCAGTTATGGAATCACAAGCAATGAGTGGTTCCTAGTCAGACATCAATACTATACAAGTAAATTGAAAGCTGGAGAACAACTTCAACATACAATCTGCACTTGGTGTTATAGTGTTTGTATAATTCATTTGTTACTGATATCCAGATTGAACTCGAGGCATGGAGTAGTCATCCTATTTAACAATAAATCTATGTTCCTTGAACTAGAGCAAATTGTCTAAGATATATATAAGCTCAATATCATATATTGACACACATGTTCATGACCATCCATTTATCATATTTGCTTATCAAGAGGCCTAGGATATCATACCCCTATAGGAGGTACAAATCCCATCCACATCACTCATAATCAGTCTATGTGTGTCACAATCACTCAATCATCATTGTTACGATAACTCTTATTCAAGATTATGTTAGATGATGTCAAAGCATACCAAAAAAATGTAATGAGTGTAGTGACTTCCAGTATAAGAACCATAATCACCACCAACACTATGAGAGTTGATTGTGACTACCAATATAATAATTTCCATGTGCCACTCTCATGGTGGATCTATCTGATACACTATTCTCTAACATGTATCTATGTGTTTGGTTTGATATACCATATCATGGCTGATGAGATTCTTTCATCAACCAACACACACTCTAGTATTATGTCTTATTGTGGTCTATATTGCTTCTATAAGAATAACTGATTAGGGACATAACAAGAATGTATACTCTTGACATCCATGTGATCACATTGTTCAGGTCCTCAACCTAAAGACATATGTCATTGAGTAATATCATCCTTTATACATTTATTATGTTGCATCATTATCTCATAATTGAATAGAATAGAATAAATCTTAATTTTTCCTTTATTATTAATCAAATCATTTAGAATTTATGCCATTACTATCATCATATTGTTGGCTCTCTCGGCATACATAGTAACAGAGTCCCACTTGCACTTAGAGATAATCTCCCACAAATATTATTCCAAGTATTCTAACATGTCCATCAAGCTTTTGCTATGAAAGTTCCTTTGTCAAGGGGTCAACAACATTGTTCTCAGTTGGTACTCTATAAATCTTCACATCTCCTTGCTGTATGATATCTTGTATGAGATGGAACAACCTTTGTATATGCTTGGAATGCTGATGCGATCTGGGTTCCTTATCTTGTGCAATAGCTCCATTGTTGTCATAATATAGCTTGATTGTGTCGCTATTGCTTGGAAAAACCTCAAGTTTAGAGACAAACGTTTTTATCCATACAAACTCCTTTGCTGCATTTGATGCAACACTATACTTAGCCTCTATTTTAGAATTGACAACTGTCTCGTGCTTAGAACTCTTCAAACTCACAACTTTTTTGTTTAGGAGAAACACAAATTCAAATTAGGATATGTAATCATCTTTGTCAGTTTGGAAGCACGCATCAATGTAACCCTTTACCACCAACTCTTCCTCTCCTCTGTAGATGAGAAACTGATCCTTAATTTTTCTCAAGTACTTAAGGATGTTCTACACAACTATCCAGTGAGCATCACCTAGATTTGACTGATATCTACTCATTAGGGTCAAGTCATAAGAGACATTAGGACTGGTGCACAACATTACATACATGATTGATCCAACTATTGATGCATATGGAATCAAATTCACATGTTTCCTTTCTTCAAAAGAGCTGGGACATTGAGCTTTAGAGATGGTAACTCCATGACACATGGACATGTTTCCTCACTTTAAGATCTCCACATTGAACTTCTTGAATACTTTGTCAATATATGTTCTCTTACTTAGTCCAAGAAGCCTTCTAGATCTATATCTATAGATCTTGATTGTCAAGGTATAGGATGATTATCCCTAGTCTTTAGAAAACGTATTTCACATCCATGTCTTTACCTTTTCTAAAGTAGAGATGTCATTCCCCATCAATAATATGTCATTTACATACAATATGAGGAATGTCACTATGCTCCCACTAACCCTTTTCTACACACAAGGTTCATCTTTATTTTGAATAAAGGCAAACTCTTTGACTGTCTCATAAGTATGAAGATTCCAACTCTGAGATGCCAGCTTCAATCCATAGATTTACCTTTGTAGCTTATAGAATTTATTTGCATCCTTTGGATTTATAAAACCCTCAGTATGTGTCATGTACACATCCTTGAGAAGATTCCTATTAAGGAATGTGGTTTTAACATCCATCTTCCAAATCTCATAGTCATGATGAGCTGCAATTCCAAGCATGATCCTGTTGGGCTTAACCATGGCCACTATAGAAATGGTTTCATCATAGTTAACACCTTGAACTTGTCTGAAACCATTTGCAACCAATATGCCTATATAGGTTTGTACATTTCCATTCATGTCAGTCTTATTCTTGAAAACCCATTTGCAACTTATGGGTTTTAACCCTCTAGGTGGATCCATCAAGGTCCATACCTTGTTGGTGTGCATGGATTGCATCTCAAATCTCATGGCCTCAAGCTATTTCTCAGACTCTAATCCCTTGGTATCTTCTAGATAGGTTGTTGGATCATCATCTATGACCAACTCACTGCTTTTTTGAGTCAAAAGATACCCAGATCTCTCAAGTTCAAGGTGTGTCCTATAAGATCTATGAGGTTCATATGTCACTTAAGGAATTTTAGATTCCACAACACTTTGTAATTCTCTTTTTTCCTCTTGTGCATCAATCGATTCAATGTTTTCTTGTTTGTCCTGAACCTCTTCAAGTTCTACTTTCCTCCCACAATTTCCTTTCATATTAAATTCCTTTTAAAGTAATATAGTAGTCTTGGTAACAAACACTTTGTTGTTAGATGGAGTATAAAAGTAGTATCTACTTGTTTCATTGGGATATCTAACAAAATAACATTTATCAAACTTGGGTCCGAGTTTTGCAGGAAACATTTTCTTGACATAAGATTTACATCTCCAAATCTTCATAAATGATACATTGGGAAGTTGCCCATGCCATATCTCATATGGTGCCTTTTGAACTGATTTAGATGGTATGTGGTTAAGTGTAAATGTTTAGTTTCTAGATAATAACCCCAAAAGGAATTCAACATATTGTAAAACCTCATCATTGATGGCACCATATCTATCAATGTGACATTCTTTCTTTATGATACACCACTATGTTGAGGATTTCTGGGTGGATTCCATTTAGATATGATCCCATGGGCTAGCAGAAGGTCCTCAAACTCTTAACTTGAGTATTCTCCACCTCGATTAGAATGAAGTTCCTTATTACTTTTTACAAGTTGGTTTTGTACTTCATTCATAAACTCCTTGAACTTGTCAAGTGTTTTTGACTTATGTTTCATCACGTAAACATAACCGCACCTACTATAATCATCACTGAAGGTAATGAAGTACCAATACCCACCTTTAGCATTTGTTCTAAAAGGGCCACAAACATCAGTATGTTTAAGTCCTAATAGAGCAGTGTCCCTCTCACTATTTCCAATGAAAGGAGTCTTTGTCATCTTGCCTAACAAACAAGACTCACATTTCTCTATTGATTCAAAATCAAAAGAGTCTACATAACCATCTTTATGGAGTCTAGATATATGTTTCTCATTTATATGCCCTAGATGACATTGTCAAAGATATTTTTGGTTTGAGTTATCGAGTTTTTGTGTTTTGATATTTACATTATACATGTCTCTAGATCTATCAAGTTAGATCATAAGACATAAGGGCACTACCATAAAAGATCTCATCTTTACTAATAGAACATCGATAATTCTTTATAAGAAATTCAAATACATTTTTGTCCAAGCAAGATACATATATGATGTTCCTATTAATGGCAAGTATATAATAGCATCTCTCCAACTCTACTACAAGCCCACTAGGTAGATATAACTCATAGTTATTAACTTCACTGGTAGGAACTCTTGCTCCATTAACAAGGCACATTTCAACCTCACCTTTTGCTAAAGGTGTACTTCTTTTTACATCCTTCACATTTGAGAAAATGTGTAATCCACATCAGGTATCTAGTACCCGTGATGAAGAAGTAGAGAAGTTAATATCAATTACATATATATATCTAAAGTAGAGATCTTTATCCCTTTCTTCATATTCCTAGGTTTCCTTATCATTCTCCTTATTTTAACTGCAGAAGACTTGGACTTTAGCTTAGCCTTAGAACACTTCTTGGCCTTGCCTTTGTCTTTGGACTCTATCTCGCTGATCTCCATCTCAGATTTGTCCTTCTTCATTGTACTACGACATATACCAACATATCAAGCAACTCAGACAATGGTCTAGCCATGTTACTCGAGTTGTAACACTTGATAAAATGGCTATATGATTTAGGCAATGATTGCAAAATCATATCCGTGGTAACTGTTGACCTAAAGGAAATCCCAATATTTCTAGATGTTCCACATGCCCAATCATATTGAGCACATGGGACTCTACTTGTTCCCCTTCTATCAATTTTCACTCAAACAATGCCTTAGAGACATTATACCTTACATGATACTCATGCAACTCATAGTTAATATATCTTAGCATAAGGTTTTTTATGTCTATGACATCATTGGCATGCTTCAAGTAAGCATCCATTTCATCCTTAGGCGTACATGGACCACTACCACTGGTGTTTCTATAATATAGAGAACACTTCTCAAAATCTCAAACCAATTATGGAAATTGTAATAGAGAGGTTTTTGCTATAATTTTGAGGATGAAATTTCTCTTATGGTGTGTAAGATGTGATGAATTGAACTTTTATGGTTCTAGATATCCAATTGAATAAGTGGGATCATAAATGTGATAATTCAAATGACTTTTAATAAATATACATTGATAGTGATGTTGACATCATGATTATGATTGATAAGTTTATGCCTTTTGAAATTCTTATATGAATTGAGCGTTGGCACAAAATTTTGGACGGGATGTAGCTTGGATGATAATAAAGCTATGGCCAAGTTTCTTTAGGTTTTGATGTTTCTAGATGAAGCTATTTAGGTTGTGTTTTATGAAACAATATGCATTTTTAGGTATATTGGACCAATGTATTTGATTTGTAGCCTAAGTTTATAATAAGGATGTCATTCAATCCTTTTATTAGCCCTTTGGACAGATTGTGTGGCCTTGGATTTCTAATCCAATGGACTTATTTTTTGAGAAGAGATGCCACAGATTGACCTATAGCTAGTATCAATCTAGGAAGTAGATTATGGATCTGATGGTTGTATGATTTTCTACAACCTCCTACAGTTTGCAACTGAGACGTGGGGTGTCCATGATTCACTCGGGTGCCACGACAAGGATGTGCGACCAGGAAGGAAACAAAGTGGGCAGTTGGCCTTGCTTTCCCCTGAGCATATCCACCTTGACCCTCTCTCAGTTCGTTGCTTTTGTTGTATTGTAGCAGAGAGAACAAACACTCCCATCCTCTTGTAATGTTGATGCATGAAATCATGAAATTTGCTTAATATGGATATCTAGGGCTAATAACCCTAAATAAAATGTAGAAAATACATTTATGATCAATAAATGATGGAATTCACAGAACATCCTCATATTAGTAACTAGAAGTTAATATGACACTGTGGGATCAGTTAGATGCATAGAATTCATTTTATGAGAAGATGACCCTTAATACATGTTTTATAACCCTAATTTGACTAATGAATGTAATTAGGGTTAATATGTACACACAATACTATGGAAGATAATGTTCAAATGATGAACCCTAATATGTAACATAATTGGGAAATAACATCAATAAGATAATTCCAAGACAATAATGCAAGTAAAAATGATAATAACCTAATGATCTATGTAAAAGCCTAATGAATCAACTAGGATTAAGATGATGAAAATATGATGATTGTACATGATCTTGTCTTAGTCAATTTTAACAAGGATATAGTTGATATCAGGAATATGTGTTGATTAGATTATCTCTGTTGAAGGTACACCATTACCTCTTACTTGGCTTATTATATAGTATGCTTTTATTATATGTGGTAGTAAAAGACTTGGCATATGGTATTGGTTGAAATGATTGTTCTTGTATGATATCTTGCTTGATTTTCCATATTTATGGCTATGAACACATGAAACATAATATATCTATTCTGTTATATGAAAGCACTAAACTCTTTGGTGGTATAGTGCTTGGAAGTGACTTAAATCTTTGGTAGGAGATCATAAAGGCCTTATTCTTAAGCTCCTTGAGAGTCAAGAGAATGCATCAAAACCTTCGGCAGTCAATGCATAGATATATAATGGAAAATGAGCTTAAAATATGTGTTCTCTTTTGTTAATAAACATCTTTGTGCGAGTATATGCTTCTTCTTATTTTTGTCTATTACTACCAATTATTTGTTTTACCTTATTGCCAACCCTAGTAATGAGAGGTATATAAAAAGACACGTAGGCATACTCAGTACAGTATTCTTGAATATTGTGTTTATGTGTACCACATGTAATCTTTGTTTAGGTGATGTGGACATGTGATCTAGAAGAACTGGGATAGTTGAGAGTTGTGTGGCGAGCTGATGTACAGGTGGACCTGTTGTCTTAAGATCCTATTGTTTAGTGGTAGTACATGTATATGATAAAGTTTACTGTTCAATTTGTAATATCAAATGTTGTAATAATTCATTATGTAATTATATTTTGAATGGTGAACATGTGTTGTATTGTTTTATTATTATTCATGTGCATGTGATATTGTTGTTTCCTTCTTACTTCCTCTGATTTTGTTCTTCTTAGCCTCACGTGGGGTGTTTAAATTGGGATTCTTGCTGAGGTGAGGTTTCAATGATATCACACATCAGATTATGTTTTAGAAAATCTAGGGACATCATAGGTGGTATCAGAGCATGAACAATACCAAAGCCTGACATTTTCTCATTATGCACATCAAACTAAAGAAAACCTTGAACTTTAAAATATTTAGTGTTAGATTATTCATCTTTTAGAGACTAGATCTGACCTAGCCTCTAGGTTAGCACCTAGATGTCTGAGAACTAGGCCTAGACTGGTGCTTGTTGTATAGTAGGTCCTTAGATGTCATTCTTTCCTTATAGTGTAGTAGTATGGGACGTTGCATTATTTGGAAATGAGGTACATTAAGAGAAACCCTTGACATATGGCACTCATTGTCTAGAGTAGCTACACCAGTCTACACCATGTTCTCACCCTTTTCAGTAGTTTTCATGACACTGTACTCTCTACTATGTGTTGGACACTCACTTTGTGGATTTGGTTTTTGATTCCAATCAGATCAAACCTTGATAATTTTCTCTGACGCATGTTTTACCGAAGAAAAACTATATCATATTTTATTATATATGTAGGTATTACAAAAATATTTGTATCCCCACACATGTATGAGTAGGAGGTGGTCATGTAACCTAAGTGAAAGTGAATGACATCGGTCTAGAAGAGAGATTAGTTATAGATTAGATGTTTAGAGCCTTGTTGGAATATGTGATAGATGGAATAGATGGAATAAAATTAGATGATGATCTAATATGTACAAAGATGATATAAGATAGTTTATGATGACATATGTTTGTCTTTGAGGACTTAAGTTTAGTTTTGAGGATGTAAGATGAGTTTTGATGATGCAAGTACGTATGCTTTATGAGATAAGATAAGCTAAGCTAAGATAAGACAATGTTGTGAGTCTGCATGAGCCTCAAGCTCTTTTACGAAGGAGGAAATCTAGTGTTGGGACCAGTTATAGGGTTAACTCCAGAGAGTGAGACATATTAGGAGATGATCAGAGAACCTAAACTCCAAGATATGAGAATTATGAGAAATACGTGATATGATGTCCTAAACTAGAATACTCCTAAGTGAATGAGTTGAGTTTCTCTACGTCTGATTCCTATAGTCTTGTTGAAACCTAGATGTCCTTGAGAGGAACAAACCCTAGAGTCAGAGAGAGGCTGGTTATATCTGCATATGTGAATATGAATATGAGAACCTACCATCTGGGTGAGGGAGAGAGAGTCCCAATACCATGGAGGATGTAGCTATGTTTTAGTTTCTATGAAGCCTCAAGATCAGTTTGGTGGTTCCTTGAAAGAATCTAGTGGTTGCGTGTATAAGAGAGTTTTGGGTAAGCAAGTTTCATGGGTATAGAACCTATGAATAGAATGTCATAACATGTTTAGTTTGTGCTTACGTGGCTAGAGCTTGTAAGTATACCACTAGTGCCAATGAGGTAATCTGAGAACCCTAGACTAATAGAGGAAGATAAAGTATATGCATATGAGATACTCATAGAGTTGAGTTAGATCAGAGAGACTGGGCATGGCACTACCCTCATGATATGGGTCAGGAGAATCTCAATTGCACTGGATAATGTTTTGATACATGTTTGACATGCCACACACATAAGTTTTTTAGCACAATCGTGATATAATATATGCAAGGATGTGATCTAATCTTGAGACGTGATATATAGACATGATATGATGGAAATCTAGAAATGGTTTAATAGATATCAAAGTATAAATGGTTAACCATATACATAAAAAATGATGATAATATGAATAGTTGTCTAATCTCATGATGAATATCTACTAGAGTTTACAACCTAATACGAGAAGGTATAATGAGTTGACACTAGTGATACATGTTACATGAATAGTGATGGCATAATATGGTTAGTGAATCTAGTGATGAATTCACTAATAAACGTGTAACTCTATTTTAAAGTGAAATAAGATCATTTTAATGACATATGACATACAAGATGTTAATATTAGTGCTTAATGAATATGTTGAATATGTTGTAACAAATAACACAATAGCATGATGATGGCACCTTGTTATGATATATATGGATAAAATAAAGTTAATTAAAAATAACTCTTCCCAAAATGAGGACATAATGTTAGAACCTGATGTTTGGATAAAGGAGGAAGTAAATCCTAAAATGTGAAAAATGTCATGTATAATCCTTTGTTTAAATCTTATGCTTGGGTGAAATAATTACAAAAATTCTAATTGAAAACATGACACAACCTAAGCATACAAATTATGTTATATGTTGAGGGGTTCACCCTAGATGCTTTTAAAATCTCTTAGAAGTTATTTGGATATATGGTTCTAGGTATGCTATGTGGATATGTCGCACATAGAGTGGTGTATTACATATGGATGAAGTTCCTTGAAGTTATAGGATGGCTTAATTTTGAGGACAAAAATTTTCTTTTATGATGTATATGATGTAATAGAGTGGTTCTTGCTTTAATTTTGAGGAAGAAATTTCTCTTATGGTGTGTAGGATATGATGAAGGAACTTTTATGGTTCTAGATATCCAATTGAATAAGTGGGATCATGCATTTGAGACTTCAAATGACTTTTAATCAATATTTATTGATATTGATGTTGACATCATGGTTATGATTGATAAGTTTATGACTTTTTAAATGCTTATATGAATGGTCAAAAAAGTGAGTGTTGGAACCAAATTTTGGAAGGGATGTCCCTTGGGTGATAATAAAGCTATGGTCAAGTTTCTTTAGGTTTTGATGTTGGGGGGAAGTGTTTGAGGCCACCCTCTCACCCGATATCAATCCATTGGTGGTGCCAGAAGTAGACATGGCAATCTCATGCAGATCGTGGAGGACTCACACACATGGGTGTGAAGATCGGTGGGAGAGGAGAATAGGCATTGGCGATCGAACATAGGACTCACGAAGAAGAGGAATCGGAGGAGAAAACGATGGGCACCTCACCACCAGAGAGTTCCCCATGCCAACGACAGCGTTGCGCTAGACCAGAGGAGGAGCGGCACTGAAGGAACCTACAAGACCAACGACATCAAGAATTTCCCACCAACAATGGTAGTTTTTGTAGAGAGCTATGGGTGGTGGGCTCTTAACAGTGAGGAACTGAAACCGTGCCCATGCGGATGAGGAGCTTAGAAGGACCGCAAGGGGCTAGGAACCTCTTGGCATCTCATTTAGCAAAGGTAGCCAAATCATCGTTGGGTTAGGGCCTCATAGCGGTGTCGCGTCGCAATAGGATGAGGGAGTCGCACATTGCGACTCACACTAGGATCATGAATTGCGCAAGAGAAAAAGAGGGACCGATTGTCTGGTCCAGAAGTTAATACTTAGACCACACCCAGTTCAATCTGAACCATTCAGCCAAACCAACAAAGAACCGCCAGCTCAAACTGAGCCTAGGAGGTGTGAGCTGCAAGCCCTGGAGCCATATGGCGACATGCCATTGTCCGAAAAAGGTGCCATTGTCCGAAAAAGGTATTATCTCAGAAATTCTTAGATCTTGTATAATTCATAGTAATTAGCTCTGTTATCGGAAAAATACAAACAAGGTACAAAAATTCTCATAAAAATCTATAGAATAAGATGGAACTATAATACCAGTCTTTTGATGCTCAAATATTAGTGATATAATGTAATATGTATAATGATTATTTCATGTATAATAAATATCAAATGATGGTATAAAAGTATGATAATGCATCAATAACTCCTAAATATGATATATAATCCATATGATGTTACGGATTGTAATGTTGATGCATGAAATCATGGAATTTGTTTAATATGGATATCTAGGGCTAATAACCCTAAATGAAATGTAGAAAATACATTTATGATCAATAAATGATGGAATTCACATAATACCCTCATATCAGTAATTGGAAGTTAATATGAAACTGTGAGATCAATTAGATGCATAGAACTCATGTTATGAGAAGATGACCCTTAATACATGTTTTGTAAGCCTAATTTGATTAATGAATGTAATTAGGTTTAATATGTGCACAAAATGTTATGAAAGCTAATGTTCATATTATGAACCCTAATACGTAACATAATTTGAAAATATCGTTAGTAAGATAATTCCACGACAAGAATGCAAGTATAAATGAGAATATCCTAATGATATAAGTAAAACCCTAATGAATCAACTAAGGGTTAGGATGATGAAAATCTAATGATAGTACATGATCTTGTCTTAATTAGGTTTAATAAGGATATAGTTCATATTAGGAATATGTGGTGATTAGATTATCTCTATTGAAGGTACTCCATTATCTCTAACTCGGCTTATTATATAGTATGCTTGTATTATATGTGTAGTAAAATATTTGGCATATGGTATTGGTTGGAAAGATTGTTCTTATATGATATGTTGCTTAATTTTCCATATTTATGGCTATGAACATATGAAACATAATATATCTATTCCGTTATATGAAAGCACTAAACTCTTTGGTAGTACAGTGCTTGGAAGTGACTTAACTCTTTGGTAGCCAGTCACATTGTACATATGATCTAACTCTTTGGTAGGATATCATAAATGCCTTAATCTTGAGCTCCTTAAGTGTCAAGAGAATGCATCAAAACATTTGACATTCAATGGATGGATATATAATGGAAAATGAGCTTAAAATATGTGTTCTCTTTTATTAATGATCATCTTTGTGCAAGTATATGCTTCTTCTTAATCGTAAAGGGAATATTTAACTAGGGTTATGGACATGGAGGAGAAGAACGGGGCGACAGCCGATCTAGTTGGTGATGCGTGATAGAGGATTCAAGGAAGTGACCAAGACGATGGGAGAAGGGACAATATAGGATTGGGTGTGGAGGATGTTAATAGGAGAAGGTCTGGAAATCTAGAAACCAACCACAACACCAGTACGGCTTCCAAGAGAGCCGTGGTACAAGAGGAGCACTATGGACCCATCATCTATACATACCACAGGTGGGCCTTGATTTATAGTATGTAGGGATGAGGGGGAATTCACAGGAAAAGCAGCAAAATGAGGGGACCGCGATCGGCAATGTCCTACCTACTGAAGGAGTTAATAGGGCTATCTAGGATAGGTTTCCACCTCTGGACAATCAGGATCAAACAACTTGGGGGAAAGAGAAGGAAAAAAGCCAAAGTTGTTGGATTTCTTATAATGCGAGAACCAAGCGTATTAGCTTTGGGAAGGACGATATAGGGCTCTTCTTGAGGAAACTCTTTGAAGAGCATCTAGAACCTGAAGCGGTTAGCATGGGAGAGAGTGAAGGAAAACCATATATAATTATTGACCCATTTGAGGAGGTGTACTTTATTAGACTATGGAAATACATTATCATCGGCAAAGGCTTAGGCATGAAGATCATCTATATGATGTTCATAGATAGATTAAGGGCAATGTGGAGCCTAGTTGGGAGGTATAACATATATGAACTAGACCTAAATCATTTCATCATTCAGTTATCCTACAAAAGAGATTATGAAATGGCTATGATGGGACGACTGTGGAAAATTTTCAATTGCCATCTTGTGGTGTGGGATTGGTACTCAACCTTCATCCCTTCCAACGATCTCCCACGTTATATAGTATGTTGGGTCAGGGTTCTTAAACTCCTGCTTCACTTGTATGTTCGAACTATGTTTAATTACATAGGTAAGGCCCTGGGGAAGCTTGTAAAGGTGGATGAACACATTGTCAAGAAATCTCATAGCAAGTTTTCTAGACTTGCTATCATGGTGGACACACACAAAGACCTGATAACTTTGATTCAGATTAATGGAGTTGACTATGAAGTCGAATATGAGGGGTTCCCTTATGGTTGTGCGACCTGTGGGGGAGAGGGCCACACCTCTAAAGAGTGTCGAAGGGTTGTTGATAGCAACGAGGAGAAAAATAGGTTCAACAGAGCTACACAAGTTGGGATTGAGAAAGGAATGAACAAGGAGGACTGGCAAACCCAACAAAGAAGACGGCACCGCCAAGGCAAGGAACACACACAAGATAGGCCACCTAATATCCCTGCCAGCTCGAGAAACCAATTAGAGGGACTTGAGGAGGACTATGGCACAGAGACAGGAAGGAAGGAAGGCACACAGGCCAACCAAGAAACCTTGAGTAGAACAGACAATCACAGGGCACCGAAGATCTAAAAGAAGAAAAAGGTAATGAAAGCTTTTAATACTACATCTCAAAAGGTAGAAGTGCTAAAGGACATCTCTAATAAATACATAAGCCAAAATGGTAACAAGGATCTCAAGGGTAGCAAGGGTAGCAACGAAGGTCATACGGTGGTAAACCCAGATGTAGATGAAGTTATAGAACTTATTATAGATTCAAAAGAACAAGTCGACACCAACATACTTCCTACTAGAACAGTCGAAGTACCAGAAAATGTAGTCTAGAAGCCTATGAAGACCGATACTGCCACGCCAAAAGTAGTAACCTCTGGCAAGATCTTTAAGGGGAGCGGCACAAAAATGAAAAGACATGGAAAATTCAAATTTTTGTCGTCGGCAGAGGGGAGAAGGAGAAGTCCTCAGTTAAATGGTGTGCATACCAAAGAAGTCTTACTAGAAACATTGAATGAAGTTTCCAATAAAGAGAACAAAGCACTCGAGGCCTAGGCGAAGGTATCTTTATGCAGGGCTTCCTACTATCTATTTCCTTATGTTAAGTTTTCTATGTTGGAACACCCTAGGAATAGAAAACTGAAACGTGTAGAGTCTTGAGAGATTACATATATGTGCACAAACCATAAATTGCTATAATCATGGAACCAAGAATCAGTGTTGATAAGGCCAATGATACGATGAGGAGGTTGGGTTTCTCTAACTCTCATAGATCAGAAGCAAGGGGATACTTTGGAGGCATATGGGTGTGCTGGAATGAAGATCACATTAGAGTAGAAATTGTCAACACCCAACGACATTTTGTGTTGTGTAAGATTAACAATTATTATTTTGCAACATTCATCTATGCGAACCCACATATCCAGGTGCGTTGGTTGGTGTGGAAGCACATCCTTGCCTTGGGTAATAGGTTTCAGGAGCCTTGGATTGTTGTAGGGGATTTCAACATGGTGATGACACTTGTGGAGAGGTTAGTCTACCAGATGTTTAACAACCAGGAAGCTATTCTATTATCAGACACTATGTTAGGGGTTGGCCTCTCAGATTTAGGCTTCTGTAGTCAAAAATTTAAGTTCAGACATGGTTTGAAGCAGGGTTGTCTGGTCCGTGTCTTAGCCAATCCAGCATTCATTCTGAAATACCCAAATGCGGTGGTGACCCATCTGCCCAAGTTAGAGTCTGATCATTATTCCTTGTTGGTTAGATTGAAGAAGCAAAATAAATTACCGAGGAGGTTTACTATAAGAGCATCATGGAACCTTGACAACTCTTTTGTACCACTGTTGGAAGATTGTTGGGATAATAACCTGGATTATACTAGTTCTCTCATGAAAGCCTAGTGCAAGCTTAGAAATTGGGATGATGAGCATCATAAGTGAGCAATAGCTCATAAGGACAGACTTCTCCAGAATATAGATACCCTTCAACAAAATATAGTTGCAAGGTATGATGATATTTCTAATAAAATGCTTACTAATATGCGGGCTGAACTCTCAAAGATTCTAAAGACTGAGGAGGAGGATTGGAAGGAGAAGATCCATATCAATTAGCTTAAGGAAGGCGATAATAATACCCACTTCTATCATGCTTATGGCAATCAGAGGAAACAGGAAAGTCAGACAAGTGCCATAAAATGCCCATAGGGAGGTTGGGAAACGGATCCTCAAGAGATCTTCAATATTGTCTCTAAATATTTTGGGAATCTTTTCAACTCTCTTAGTAGAGTGGATGCACACCATCTCGACATAGTTCTGGCAAGGTTCACCCCCATACCGTAGGAGGCAAAGCGTATGTTAACTAGGGCAGTTCACTCTATAGACGTTGAAACTATACTGAAATGTATGAGCCTATTTAAGGTTGCTGGACCGGATGGCACCACAGCACACTTCATCAATTCTAACTGGAAGATCGTGGGAAGTTCTATTATGAAATAAGTGAATGAAGTTATTTCCTTCTTGGCATTTGGCAATCAAATGTGCGACTCTATGATCGTCCTTATCCCAAAAACACCAAGGCCTAAAATGTGTAGTCAATTTCGACTGATCTCGTTAATAATACAATATTAAATATCTTCTCTAAAGTGGTGGTGGAGCGACTCAATACTTGGATACCCAAATGGATAAGCCCTGCACAGAGTACTTTCATGCCCATACGATTCATATCTGATAATATCATTTTGGCTTAGGAACTCATCCACAATATGTGAAGGAGGACGGATACCAAAGCTATGGTGATTAAAATAGATCTCACTAAAGCTTATGATATGATGGACTGGAAGTTCATTGATGATACTCTAAAGAGAACCGGCCAACCTAACAACATTCATATGTTTATTATGAAGTCAATCATAGAGGGGCAATCTACGATGGCATGGAATGGACAAACATCCTCCGGATTCAAGGTTGTTAAGGGCATGAGGCAAGGAGACCCTATCAGTTTATATATTTTCATCTTATGTATTGAAATTCTCAGTCAGTTGATTGAGTTTGTGGTATAGGAGAAATGTTGGAGTCCATTGAAGATGAGCAGGACGGGACCATGCATAGCACATTTGTGCTTTGTGGATGATATCATCTTGTTTGCCAAAGCCAGTGAGACTAATATTAATATTATTATGAAGTGCTTCAAACATTTTGAACGTGCTTCAGGATAGGCTATCTCTATGGATAAAATGAGAATCTTCTTCTCAAGGAGGGTCACCAAGATTGAGGCTGACAAAATCTATGATAGAAGTGGTCTAAATAGAACCCATGATCTTGGAAAATATCTAGGGGTTCCAATATTTCACACTAGAGTGATTAAGAACACCTACAATGAGGTATTGGAGAAGGTGACGAGTAGAATAAACTCCTGGGAGACCCGCAGCCTATTAATGGTTGGGAGGGTATGTTTAGCAAAGAGTACCCTCATAGTAGTGCTGACATATAATATGCAGACTTTGAAAATTCCTCTTCAATTATGTGACTGTATCGATAGAGCCATCAAAAACCTCATATGGAGTGGAGGTCGAAGTAAGAAGGGTGTTCACCTGGCTTCTTGGGATGAGATTACCAGTAGCAAGGCTAGTAGAGGTCTCAGTTTGAAGAATATGAGAGTCTGGACTGAAGCCTTAATTATGAAACACAGCTGGGACATTTATAGTAGAAGGTCGACATTCTGGTGCAAGGCTATAGCTGGCAAGGTACTAGGTAGAAGGAGGTCTACGAACACCACATCATCTGGGCTTGCGCGAACTATTCCACACAATAGAGAGTTCATCGAATCCAATTCTTACATGAACCTGATAAGTGGCAACTCTATCAATGTATGGAATGATATTTGTCTTCCAAGTGGCATATTGTTGAGAGACTATGCCAAATACCTATACTGACTAACATTGCAGATTTGAAGGTCAGCAGTTTAATCAACTTCACGGGTCATTGGACTTGGATTTCCTAGAACATTGGTTCCCAACGGAAGTGGTAGCTAAAATTAAAGTCATACCCATACCTAACTACGAAGGAGAAGATATGAGAGTCTGAAAGTTGGACACTAGATGCAACTTTTCTGTAAAAATTGCTTACAAAGCTCTAAGGGTTAATAAAGAGATAAAACATGATGGTCACTGGAGTATCATATAGAGCTTTAAACTTGCCACTCTGGTGAAATATTTCTTTTGGCTTGTGGAAAATGATGCAATCCTCAAAAACTATAACATAATGAGGTGGTATATGATAGTTGAAGCCATCTGCAGCAGATGTAATAGTGTTTTGGGATGTTGGAAACATCATCCAAGGGATCACATTGATTCTGAAAAAGTCAGAGGAATATATATTGTTATTCTTCATAGATTGTTGGTATATATGGAAGCAAAGAAATATATGGGCATTCGAGAAGAAAGAAACCAGTTATCATCATCAGTTTTACTCCATAGTCATAGAATTATGGTTAATGATTAAAAATTAGGAGGCAAATCACAACCGAGCACCTACCAGCAATCAAGTAAAGTTGAGAAAACTGGCTCAATGATATATGAAAATCAATACAGATGTTGCGCTGAAGGGAAGAAAGGGAGCTATAGCCTCTATCATTAGAGATCATAATGGAAACCGGTTGGGAGGCATTGGACAATCTATTGAAGCTAAATCCCCACTTGAAGTGGAGTTAAAAGATATAGAGCTTGCTCATTAAATCATACTGGTGTGTGGGCTTGATAGTGTCATTGTGGAGATTGATTGTCAAATTGCTGTGAACATGCTCAGAGAAGATCACAATAGAAATCCCAAATATGCAGGTTTGATTCTGGAGATACAAAAGTCTAGAAGCCCTATGGCTGTTATGGAATTATGTAATAGGGAAGGAAATGCTCTTGCAGACTCTCTAGCTAAATTCCATTTTCAAAACAATCAGGGGAACACCATGTACCATCGGCTTCCTAGTTCAGTTAGCTGTAATAGGAATGAGATGGATTGTAATGGCAGTAGTACTACCATATTTAGTCTTTAGAAAATTATAAATTTATGTAATTCCAGTTTGAGCAAGCTTGCACAAGGTGGGAAAGATGAATAAGATAGCCACTTGACTTCCCCAAAAAAAATATGCTTCTTCTTATTTTTGTCAATTACTACCATGTATTAGTTTTACCTTATTTCCAAGCTTAGTAATGAGAGGTATATTCTTGAATATTGTGCTCACGTGTACCACATGTAATCTTTGTTTAGGTGAGATGGACATGTGATCTTGAAGAACCAGGATAGTTGAGAGTTGTGTGGCGAGTTGATGTACAGGTTGACCTGTTGTCTTAAGATCCTATTGTGTAGTGGTAGTACATGTATATGTAAAAGTTTACTATTCAATATGTAATATCAAATGATGGAATAATTAATTATGTAATTATATTTTGAATGGTGAACATGTGTTGTATGGTTTTATTATTGATCATGTGCATGTGCTACTGTTGTTTCCTTCTGACTTCCTCAGATTTTCTTCTTCTTAGCCTTGTGTGGGGTGTTTATATTGGGATTCTCACTGAGGCAAGGTTTCAATTTGGACATCACACATCAGATTAAGTTTTAGAAAATCCAGGGATGTCACAGAAAAATATATTGTTAATATTGTCTGATCGCAATATTATTTGATTGTCATTTGATTCTATAAGAGAAACTTTTTCATTTTGTCAAAAAACCTTTTGATTTGATTTGATTTGAATAATATTTAATAATATTTAATTAGGCCTTTAATTAATTATCAGTGCCACTATTTTGTTCAAATTTGTAGCCCTCACCACCAATTCTGAAGATTGGAGCATACAATCTTCTAGTGAGACAATACCCAAAATCAATTAAGTCAATACCCAACCAACACTGGTTCTCATGACCAATTATTAAGGTATGCAACATTTGCCAATTGCATTTCATGCAATTCTTGGATAGGTAGTATGCACCTTGCCATGAGCCATCTCTATGCTTATAGGCACTTAAGCCTAACCCATAAGCCAACACATGCACACTTTTAGGGCAGACCCACATATCTACCATCACACTTCTACAAGATAGATGACACACCATGCTAGGGCATGCCCATGCTGGTTCGATCAAGCTATTCATGTGTGGTGTGTATGGAAAGAATCTAAGACTTAATATTATATTTAAGGGATTTTTATTTATAAATTCATATACTTTATCTTATCACCACATATATAATGTATCATATACATGTAATATCCCACAACAAAATCATTCAATACATGAAAAGTGATGGTTGTGGCCATTCTAGTGTAATTCCTTGGAGCCATAAGGAATTACTACAACCTAGGGTCCCCATCACATGCAAAAACATATTGTTGATGAAGATCCATGATTCCCAATATGGGTTGTTCTTTTCAACCCTTGAACCAAGAAGCTCACCTACTGGTTGGTCATTTGGTCATCTCATCGGTCGTCTGGTCTATGGTCCACTATCTTCAGGGTCCTCCACTCGATCGGTCGGGTCCATCAGTTGACCAGTTCGACTCGTCCTTCTTGATCCTCCTCGGTCCTCCAGCTGGTCAGCTCACCTTGGAGATGGTCGGTTGGCCTTGTCTGAGTGTCTTTCTTCTTTATCGTAATAAGAAAGTAACTATTCTACTAGCACATGATTATAGAGAAACCTCAAGTTACATTCAAGGGGAGAAAAGGTAGGAGAGAATAATAATTTTACAATCGGAAGATAAGGTAGAGGCTCGGTATGCAAAATGAGATAAAATAAGATTAACCAACCATACAAACATGCATGAATAATAGGGTTATTGGCCTTAACCACGCTACACATCCACCATCAAAACTTGCTTTTAGGGTGACACATGTAAATTGCATATATATCATATATATTAGTTTGGTATTTTGCATGCCACTTGAATGGATAAAATTATTCACATCGCATCCAATAAATAAACAATAAAACTAAAAATATGATCATATCGATTATCCCAAAATATAGTAGATTGATGTGGCTCTAATACAATTATAGCAAAATATGGCATCAGATATGGCAGCAGATACAAAAATTTTACTACCATAGGTCCGATTAAACCAGCGGATCATGTCAACCACTAGATAATGCAATGGATGGTTTTGTGGATATATCTGGTCCTGGGGAAAGCCCAACAACAATCTCCCCATCATTGTACATGTGAAACTATCTTCTAGTTGCACTCGGACTCATCTATTGCGCCTCCTGGTCTGCACTACTGACAACAAGTTGATGTTGTCCTCCTAGCAGCAAACAACGACCTCCACACCTCTATGAAAAGCCACACAGACTTCCAAGAACTCATGTCATCCAATAGAATAGATAGGAAGGAGTTGTCCTTCCTGATGGTGTACTAGTCACCGACTTGCTCTCCCACAAATGTTATCCCTTTCTATCCCTCCCTTTATCCAGTAGGGTTTGCTTGGGTTCTCTCAGTTACCACAACTAGAGAAGTCAAACAATTGTTAGAGGCAGTTGATGTGTCTCAGAAGCCCCCAGTACCCCTCTATTTATAGGAGGGAATAGGGGTAGGGTTCATAGACTATGTGGGAGTGGAAGGATCTAGAATCTTGATTTTTTGCAACTTAAGAGCATCAAACCGTTCTATCATGGAACCATTTGTTATCCAAATGCTAACTCTAAATGACTATAAAGTCATTGGAGATAAGACCTAAGCATCCATCCCTAGAATGGTATTATCAAAGTGTGAATGTAGAATCGTAAAGCTTGGCATACATGAACATATAGCAAGGTAAGAGCATCAATCATAATCTCAACAAGAAACAAGATATATTAAACAACATCATTTATTACAAGTTTTCAATTACATATTCAAGTGTACAATTTTACAAATTTGTCCATGTATACTAGGGATCATACAACAAGTATTCCTGACATAGCTCACCAATCACATCAACCTGTATCCTATCTAAACCTATAAAATACGTGAAATAAGACAGTTCAAGCACATGAGGTGCTGAGTACAGGAATAAAAGATTCACATACATAAGTTTTGCATAATTTGAAAAGAGTTGCAGAGGTAATGAATAAGAATAAAAAGGTTAAGTACTTAGCAAAGTGAGTGCCCATATTTTATGTCATTTTACTCCAATTATACCAACAATATCATGTACCATAAGGCCTTTGATCAACTTGCCATTGGAAGGATCCGTAAGGGTGCTCAAGATTAGCTAACTTGTTTTATACATGAGGGACCTCAATAACCAAATTCATTGAGAAAATCCCTATTCAACATTTTTATAAATGAATTCTATATTATGTGTGCAAGTTATAAAATAACGAGACAATACAAGCATCGAGTACATACTAGAATACTACATGGCAATATTTGGGCAAGTACACAAGCATACATATGTATCACATTTCAAGAAAAAAAGATATAATCATATAATTATTGAATACCATACCTGATTTAGAGATTTCATAACTTAACTTAGCCTTGACCATCAAGATCACAAGCAACCACTTGGTTAAGAGCAACATTACATACATGCATTACATTCTCATCATTAACCCTAACTGGCTTCATTTTAGGGTATTTGTCCAAGTTGGTTATTTATGCATTTGATGATCTCTTATTGATTTAGGGTACATCATAAAGGTGTGGTTATAATTTCATGTCATTCCAAGGTTTGGTTTATTTTATAGGATTATTCCAAGATTTGAGTCACTTATAAACTTAACAAGGTCATAAGACTAACAATAGATCAAGAAGGGCTATAGTTCATCAAATCATACCTTGAACATAAAAGATACATATATGAGTTCATGAACTCGATATGATGATGCCTTGAGGCCTTATCTTGAATGGTCTTGAATACAATGCTTAATTTCATATTTCAAAAGAAAAATAATGAAAACAATTGATAAGAGTTGGTAGAATTGTGGGGGGGGAACCTAAACCATGCATGAAATCTAGTATAATGATGAAATATACACATTCAATGGTGATCTCATTTGGAAGTCATGAATGTGAACAAGTTCTTTTGAGAATTAATAACATAGATTTTGATAACAACTTTGGTCTCGTATGATGAGATGAACAAAAACCCTAAATATGGATACTAAGGGATGGGAAAACCCTAATGCCATGATGATGTCATCATATGATGGAACAATAAGAAAATGGGTATATGATCGATATGTGTACACCCTTGATGATGATAACCTAAGTTTTCATCCCATTATGGGGAATGCCTTGACAACCATAGTTGAATAACTAAATCTGATGGATTCTGATATGACTCTTAACTATGATCTTGGATGAATTTCTAGGACAAAATTTCTTGTAAGTAGGGAAGGATGTGACAACCCGACTTTTCTCTCTCATATATTATAATTTTCCTCTATCATGAAGTTGTCACTTACTCAAATTGATACCAATTTCATAATTGAAATGTAACGATACTCCAATTTGGTTACATCAATACTCAATTTGGCTAAATATGACATAATTGCACTTTAAGAACCAATATCATTCCTTAACATGTCACTCTCTTGAAAGATGGCTTTAACCATTTAAATTTTATCATCTTTCTCACATATGTATTTCATGTTGTAGAGATCTCAGTTATCTTTCCAATGGTGCAAGAATCACCTCAATCGGAGGTTCTTAGCCCATGTTATGATAATTTGAAATTGGTTCAAATTATACTTGTTTTATTTTTGGACTTGAGCTTATTGGGCCCAATTTTCTCATGGCCCATCTGCTATCCTAACTAGGGTAGGTGGGTGAGCATGCTCACCATCATCGGATCATAATCAGATTGCCATGGAGCCATCAATCTAATGTGTCAACTACTTGTCCACTCTTCCCTTCCTCTTTAGGAAACAAGCTTGCGGCCGGGGAGACTTCTCGTACCTCCAACCAAATCAGGAAAATGTTGAGATCTAAGCCCTAGATCCCTTGCTCCTTTTATAAACTCCTCCTTTGAACCCTAGTTCCTCTTCTTGGTTCCTTCCTCTATGGTGTTCTTGTTCTCCTATAACCACTGCTTCTCACCTAGGCTGGCATCACGAGACATCACCACAAGCAGCAAACACCTCCCAAACATCACCATGGAGGGCAACATGATGGCAATGCTCAACGGCCGGTGCTCAGATTCCAGTTTCTCCCCCGAGCTAACCTTCTTTTTGGACTATTGTGTGTGCATCATGTCACTGATGGGGATGAAGCGTCATCCCTAATTTGAGCCTTGTTACCGGATGGGAAACATATGTCCCATGGAGCGAGATTGAGGTTTAACATCAAGTATAGGTTGGCAAATGCTCCTTCAATAGGAAGTGGTGGAGAGAGAGCCCAAATCACAGTTGGTTGCCCCTGGAGCAGTCCATAAAGTTTGAGAGTTTCTGCCTTCAGGCCTCGAAGACAACCAAAGTGAGCTAGAAATGCAGACCTGGCTTGGCCATTGGATCGGGAATCCATGATCCTTGTTGGTAGCCACGTGATTAGGTGACACCCTAATGTTCCTTTTATAAAGTTCCAATGTGAAGTTTCTAAAATACATAATCCTCTACTCCTATTGCCAAAGTATGTAAACATATATATATATATATATATAATTGATCCCCTCAAGGTGATCTACAATGTGGACATGGTTCCATAACCTGAATATGCTTCTAATTTCCATGTTTTATCTAAAATGCAGTCAACTTAGTCAAAGATCACATTGTAGAAAAAACATGGAAATTATAAACATATTTTGGTTATCAAACCATGTCTAGGTTGTAGATATTTTCATGAGGATCAATTTTATATACAGGTTTGCATACTTTGGCCAAAAGAGTACATGGTTATGTATTTTAGAAACTTCACATTGGAACTTTATAGAAGGAACATTAGGGCATTACCTAATCATGTGGATACCAACAAGGGCCATGGATCCTCGATCCAATGGATATGCTAGGCCTATACTTCTACCTTTCCTAGGTTGGCTCAAAGGCTAGTGGGTGGTGGCTCTCAAACTATTTGGACCACTCCAGTGATGACCAACCATGATTCGAGGTCTCTCTATCCACCAATTCCTATCGACTAAGCATTTTCTAGTCTCTACTCGCTGTCATGCCCCAATCCCGCTACACAAGACCTCTATTTCCCACGCGGGGACATGGCTCAAACAAGGTATGACACCCCATACCCATCAGTGAATTATTGCGCCCGCAACGACTTAGAAAAAAGGTCGAATAAGGGGAGACATTGGATCTAAGTATTGGCCACCGAGTGTTGCCATTGTGCTGCCCTCCTTGGCAATGTTTGGGAGTTGTTTGCTGCGTGTGGTGATGGCTTGTGGTGCCAGCCTAGGCGAGGAGCACCAGTTATGGGATAACATGAACGTTGCGTATGAAGGAACAAGAAGAGGAACTACTACTCAAATGAGGAGTTTATAAAGGGAACAAGGGATCTAGGGCTTAAATCTCAACATTTGTCTGATTTAGTTGGAGGTAGGAGAAGACCCCCCCAGCCAAAAGCTTGTTTCCTAAAGGGGAAGGGGAAGAGCAGACAAGCAGTAGGGCCATTGGATTGATGGATCCATGGTGGTCCTCTTATGATATGATGGTGGTGAGAATCTATGCTCACCTACCCTAGTTAGGCTAGAATATGGATCATGGGAAGATTGGTCCCAATAAGCTAAAGTCCAAAAAAAATCAAGTATAATTTGAACCAATTTTAAATTATTGTAGGTACCTTTGATTGAGGTCATTCATGTGCCATTGGAAAGATAATTGAGATCTATAGAGCAAGGTGATAACATTTACAAGGTTCAAAACATCTTGAAAAAGAGTGATATGTTAAGGAATGATATTGGTTCAAAAAGTGCAAAATAATGTCAGATTTAGTAAAATTGAGTATTGATGTAACCAAATTGGAGTATTTCCACATTTCAATTATGAAACTGGTATATATTTGAATGAGAAACCACTTCATTTTGGAGGAAAGTTATAATATATGAGAGAGAAAATCTGGGTTGTCACATCCTTCCCTCCTTACTAGAAGTTTCATCCTCGAAATCCATCCAAGATCATAGTTAAGAGTCATGTCATAATCCATCAGGTCTGGTTATTCAACCATGGTTGTCAAGGAACTCCCCCCAATGGGATGCAGACTTAGATTATCATCATCAAGGGTGTACTCATATCGATCATATACCCACTTACTTATTATTCCATCATATGATGACATCATCATGGCATTAGGGTTTTCCCATCCCTTAGTATCCCTATGTAGTGTTTTTGTTCATCTCCTCATATGAGACCAAAGTTGTTATTAATAGATATTTTAGAAATTTTCAAATGAATACGTTAAAATTCATGACATCCAAATGAGATCACCATTGAACATGTATATTTAATCATTATACTAGATTTCATGCACATTTTAGTCCCCCCCCCAATTATACCAACTCTAATCAAATGTGTTCATTATTTTTCTTTTTGAATTTGAAATTAAGCATTATATTCATGAACATTCTAGATAAGTCCTCAAGGCATCATCATATTGAGTTCTTGAATTCATATCTATATCTTTTATGCAACATATGATTTCCTATTACGTCAAGCTTATGAGAGTGACTTATCATACCTATGTTAAATTTTCAATGTAATCAATATTATTTCATTTATCACGCATTATCTGAGAACAAGATTCTCATCAATATCAAGGTAACAAAATAATCTCACTTGTATCTCAAAGGAGCTCCACAAGCTCAAGCCATTCGCACTAAGAATTATATATATCCAAAAAGACAAGCTATCCACATCCATCTCCCTATGACAAAATTTTTACTCATCTTTCAAGAAATAAGGGCAACCACTAGATTTCTTTATATACTAACATGAGTATGAGGCTCATCATGGATATCACACATCATGTACATCATTATAGGGTCTTGGTACGTCTCCCTCACCTATATAGAAAGCATCAAATTTTCAATTGCATCTTTCTCTGGGGTTAGATATTTTCATAGGAAATCTAGGGTTCAAAAAATTCAAGGGTACCATACACTAGGTGAATCGACTCAATATTAAGAAGTTTTCTAACTAGGAACTCATTGTCATGTAATTCATCATGCATATTTTTCAACGTTTCACATATTTTGGAGTTTAGGTACTATGACCTTCTACCGTGGTGGGTCAACTCATATCGAGAGGTCACCCTTTTTGTATGTCCCATGCTAGAGGTCCTCCTTCCTAAAGATATTGAGGCCCATGTTGGTTTAGAACCATATATAACCTATCATATATTAAGATGTACAAGACTAGGAAAAAGCAATTATGCCAACCAATTAGTTGTGCTTAACACATCTATCAAGTCACATATCCTTTGCATGGTTCTAGATTAGCTAGGGTTGCAAAGCCAAACTCATCTAATATTTTCAGACATACTTGAACCTCTCAAAAACAAACTTGGGTCGTATTGAAGCAATCACATATCATCTAGGGTCGTATTGAAGCAATCACATACTTGAACCTCTCAAAAACAAACTTGGGTCGTATTGAAGCAATCACTATCAACATCACTATCGTTGTCATCATCATCATCATCATCATTATCATCATCATCATCGTCGTCATCATCATCATCATCATCATCATCATCAATGTAGGTCATCTAGGATACTTACTATCCAAACCTTTTTCATGGCTTTAGACAAATATAGAGGCTACAACTATCATCTAAACACTCTCATCTAGATTTTATGTTACATCTCTTTCTCTTAGGTTACATGGACACTCTTCTGTTTATGGTAACATTTTGCATATGTACATATACTAATACTTAGGTTTTCTCCAATGTTGAAATGGGAATGGAAACCACCAAACTCAATTCAAATAAAACCAAAACCAAAATGAGTTACCACACTCATCAGGCAGTCTAGTATCATGGCACTTAGAGAACTATTAAGAACATGGTTCATACCTGTGTAGCTACCCTAAGAACATGTCACTAACATATGTTTTGGGTTGTAATAAGATCTCCCTTTTCTCACCATCCTGAACCTACATTCCATACTACTACATATTAGGAGGAGAAAATAAAGGGTTCTAGGGATTACACAAGTCTACACCTAGTTCTAGAACATCTAGGTTCTAACCTAGATGCTAAGTCAACTTAGTCCACTAAGGACGACTCATTAAGTTTATAGGTTTGTTATGCAAGGTGAATTTAGTTTATATTTCATGTGAGTCATGTTTGGTGTAGTTATTGTTCATGCTCTGATACCATCTGTCATGGAATGGTGTGTTACCCAAATCCTGGCTCCAAATGACTATAAAGTCAATGGCAATAGGACCTAGGAGTCTGTCCCTAGCATGGTATTATAAAAGTGTGAATGTGGAAGAATAAAGCTTGGCATACTTGAACAAATAACAAGGTTAGAGCACCAATCATAATCTCAACAAGAGACATGATATATTAAACAACATTGTTTACTACAAGCCTTCAATTACATATTTTTAGAGTACAATTTTATAAGTTTGTCCATGTATACTAGATATCATACAACAAGTACCTTACATATCTCACCAAGACCATCAACTTCTAGCCATCTCTAAACCTATAAAATATGTGAAACAAGGCGGGTGAAGCACACAAGGTGTTGAGTAAAGGTCTAAAGGATACATACATACATACATATATATATATACTATAAGACTTCAATTACATATTTTAGAGTACAATTTTACAGGTTTTTCCATGTATACTAGGGATCATACAACAAGTACCTGACATATCTCACCAAGACCGTCAACTTCTAGCCATCTCTAAACCTATAAAATACGTAAAACAAGGTGGGTGAAGCACACAAGGTGTTGAGTAAAGGTCTAAAGGATACATATATATATATATATATATATATATATATATATAAGTTTTGCATAATTTGAAAGAGTTGTAGAAGTAATAAACAATAATAAACAAGTTAAGTACTTCGAAAGAGAGTGCCCATATTTTAGGTCACTGTACTTCAATTATACCCTCAATATCATGTATCATAAGGCCTTTGATCAACTTCACATTGGAAGGATCCGTAAGGGTGCTTAATATTAGCTAACCCTTTTATACGTGAAGGACCTGAATAACCAAACTCATTGAGAAAAAACCTATTTCAACTTTTGTATCATGCAGTTCTATATTATGTGTGCACATTATAAATCAACAAAAAGAGATAAGCATTGAGTACATACTAGAATACTACATGGCTATCTGAGCAAGTAAACAAGCAGACATGTATCACATTTCAAGCAAGAAAGCCATAGGCATATAATTATTAAAGCTCGTACTTGATTCAGAAATTTCATAACTTAACTTAGACTGACCATGTAGATCACAGGCAACCACCTGGTTAAGAGCAACATTATATAAATGCATTAGATTCTCATCATTAACCCTAACTAGCTTCATTTTAGTGTTTCTAGCCAAGTTTCTTATTAGTGCATTTGATGATCTCTTTTTATTTAGGGTACATCATAAAGGTGTGGTTCTAGTTTCATGTCATTACGAGGTTCATTCTATTTTATATGATTATTACAAGATTTGAGTCACTTATCCACATAAAAAGGTTATAAGACTCACAATAGGTCAAGAAGGGCCATAGCTCATCAAGCCAAATGATCCAAGCATAAAATATGATTTATATCAGTAAGATGAGAACATGGGAAACTTATTCAAAGTTTGGTGGATGTCTCCTATGGTGTTGGGCATCATTGTCCAAACTTAGTATCAACAACACAACATTCATGCAAACATCATTATAGTTCATATGCCAAAAAGGTTCATCATGTGACTTAGGTGGACATCCACATCATGGGAAAATAGTATTAATATATCCAAGTCATATTATAGGGGAGTACATCATAACAAGATTCTCATGAGATTAGGCCACAAGTAAAGCATGTGAGTCATATGTGTTGCACTAGGTCAACACTGGTGGGCTTCAAGTTACAAACATGAGAATAGAACAAGAGGGTTGGTCAGATGCATTAGTGACTCTAAACATCTTAAGATTATTGATTTTAGGGATCCAAAAGAGTTGGATTCATGAGTTAGGTAAAACATATCATCGGTTCAAGGCATAACCAACATTCACATAATAGGGATACATTGATGTATTTTGGGCCATATAGATCAAACATAGACAAAATGGATTGGGGGAATGGTCCTTGTATCATGGATTCACATTAGTCCCTAATTTTATAGTCAATTAAACATTTGTTTCATTAGGAATCAAGATTCACATCAATAGGGAAAAGTACATCATTAATATCAAACAAGTCATATATGCACCATTTAGGTCATTCATGAGAAATAAGGTGATTAGGGACTTCATTAGGGTCACAAGAGTATAAGTGTAACATCCCTGACCTGGGTTATGTTTTAACCCCTAGGTGTTTTGCTTAATAAAGTTGATTAGATGATTGCTTTTATTTCTTGAAAGGTAATTACGGCTCAAGCGGAACTTATATTTCAATTTCAGTCCTTTTTGAATAATGTTGAAACATTGTTTTGTTAATTTTGGACTAAATTGTAAATTACCCAGGTTGAGGGGTTAATTTGCAAATTGTACATGACAAAAGGTTCCTATGATGTTGAGACATCATAAGAATGAATATGATGTAGTGGTATGGTTTCCACAAGCTTGGGCACCAAGATAGAGCTTGTTGGACAATATTTGAGCATTAAAACCTAGTTTTAGTGTAATGTTCAATTTACCCAAAACCTAGGGTTCAATATGCAAAATACCACCTATAGAGGGTACCTCAGGTTTCTTGGAATCAAGTAGATCAAAGAAAATGAGAGGGGTGCCTCATTTGAATTTGTTGGAGGAGAGAGAATCTTGATATTAAAATAATCAAGATTTAAGCATAAGTGGAACTTTAGTTCAATTTAATGCAAAAAGAAATATATTAATTGAGGATCCCTTCAACCAAAAGTTGAGGGATGAATTTTCAAAGTTTTGGACGAGCTTGTGCCTTGCCATGGCACGAAAAGATCTTGGTTGAGTGGAAGCCCACTCACATTAACATAATAAAAAGTAATATCATTAAAAATTGGATATTAGTATAAAATTCATTAAGGTGTTTAATTCCTTTTCTTTTAATTCTTGGATAATGAAGAGGTTTTGCAAGATAATTAAGGTGTCTTCGTGTCCAAGGAATTGAGGGGGAAGTGGTGGAAATAATATTCGAAATAAAGGAATTAATTCCATTTTCTCTTTCCTTGGAAACTCCTTATACATATCTCTTTTCCTATCCACTTAAGGATCTTTCTTGGAATTTCTTTTCTCATCTTGCCTTGGCCGACCATGAGAGAGCTCAAGATCAGGGGAAGGACGACTCTAACCTGTTGGTAAGCTTTTGATCATCTTCCACCTTGGTTTCATGGTGAAAACCCAAAATCAATGCTTGATTCTTTGTTTTCTTCACTAGATTTCCAACTCTAGCCAACTTTTTCATCCAAAAGCTTAAGAATGGACCTTGGGAAGTTTCTAGAGCTCATCCACCATTAAATAATGTGGATATTGGAGCTTGGAAATCATATTATAAGGCGGGTTATATAACTTTAACCCTTAAACATTGATATTGCATTCAATTCTCTAGAATTTGTTGTTCATTTTGTTCTAGTTTGAGCTCCTTTGATTCATCGCTGCAATTTCCATGAAAACAGCAGTAGTTCTTGGATGTACGAAGGAATATGATGATGAAATCATCTTGGACACTTTTTCCAAGAAAATTCTAGACCAAACGGTTTCTATATATGTGCTCAATTGGTTTTACAAACCGTTTGGGAGCAAACGGTTTCAAACCATTTGGGAGTAAACGGTTTCACAAACCGTTTGGAAGTAAACGGTTTCAAAACTGTTTGAGAGTGTTGACCATAGTTGACAATTTGGAGATTTGATGATGATGATTATGGTTAATGAACCATTAATTATAATTGATTAGTTTCAAAGGAATCATTAGTTGAAGGACCATCAATCACCAAACCCTAATCGACTAAGTGCTGATTTTGCAATTGATTAAGATGATATTTTGGGTTGATTGACCCAAACGGTTTCAAAACCATTTGGGAATCACCCAAACGGTCTCAAGACCGTTTGGAGGTCTAGGGTTGAGAATGGTTAAGTATTTGAATACCCAAATATATCAAATTGCATTACAAGCAATAGCTCAAGTGATGATTGATTCAATGATGCAAACCCTAAGTGAATGTCATAGATTTCAATGGTGGTTTGAGGCAAATGGTCTCAAGACCGTTTAGAGATCATACAAACAACCTCAAGACTGTTTGGGGGTCATTCAAGACCGTTTGGGGTCAGTTCATATCATGTAATGATGATGGTTCACTGATTTTAATTGAATAGGTTCCACAATGTCAACCATTGATGGTTCCTCAATTTCAAAACCCTAAGTGATGGTTTCTTGATTACCAACCCTAGTTCAATTGGGTTCAAAACCCTAATTGAAGGTCCAATTGAAGGGTGATTCAGTGGTTCAATTGAAGAATAGATTAGTGGTCCAATTGATAGTTGGTTCATGGATTAGAACCTTGAATCGATTAAGTGTTGAAGACCCTTTTTGGTCCATTCGGTTTTGAGAGGGTTTGGACCAAACGGTCTTAAGACCGTTTGAGTCCAAACGGTCTCAAGACCATTTGGGTCCAAATGGTCTCAATACCGTTTGAGACCAAACGATCTCAAACCATTTGGAGACCCAAGTTCATTCGATTTCTATATGATTGGTCTAAACAGTTTCAAGAACCAACTTTGCTAAACGGTTTCAAACCGTTTGAACTTAATTGGTCAAGACCGTTTGAGGTCTAAGTGACCACGACCTTTTGAGGTTCAAATCATTTAAACCATTTGGACACCTAATATGATCAAAGGTCAATTAACTACTTGATTATTAATGATGTAGACCAGTGGTGATTATGAAGGTTAACCCTATCTATGTGTACCTAAGTGAAGAGTTAACCTAGATCAATCTTGGAGTATTTAACATCCTAGAGAGGATGAGAAGGAGAGAGAATGGGAGAGATTATTTCTTACTTAATAATCCCTAATCCTCTCATTATGAATAAATGTGTAGTCAGGGTTTGCTCCATAATATGAGATCATGAAATCCTCATTGAAAAAATTGATGTACCTTGAACCTAATTTAGGAAAAGGCTATGTGGAACCCTAATTGAGGGCAAAGCTGAATGAAACCATAATCTAGGATGATGATGTAACCCTAAATTAGTGTAACAAAGTAAGAAACCCTAATTTAATGGGAATTGTACATCCTAACCCTAATTTGAGTAATAAGGTGTGAGAAACCCTACTTGGATGTGAATGGTAAACCTTAACCCTAAAATGGGGTAAAGGTGCATGAAACCCTAATATAGGGTAGTGCTACTAATGCTATGTGAATCCCTATCATTGGGTGATGTGTTGTGAAATCCAAATTTCACATAATACTAGGTGAAACCCTGATATATAGAAGAATGTTATGTGAAACTCTAAAGAAGAGTAATACTATGTGGAATCCATATAATATATGAAAGATGCTATGTGAACCTCAAACTATAAATATGGAAAATCATATTCCTAATAATGGAATAATGATTAATATATTGACAAATGTAATACCTAGAGGGGTTGACAATGGATATCCTTACATTAATAGTTCCTGGCTCAAGGGTGAGTCCATATCATTGGCAATGGTTGTATATTCTAAATAGGTGAATTATGACCAATACATTGCATCATGAATGTGATGATCTAGTGCATAAAGTATTATGATGGGGAATACCCTAATACAAGCTAAGTGGATGGACTCAAGAAAGATAAAGGTGTTGAGGGAAGTGATACATCAAGATATGATAGATATCACATCCAACACCCCAATATTGATATACCTTGATGTGTTATAAGTCCAATATAATTGGATGAGTGACACATGAGATGTGTCATATCAACTGTTACATTGAGATGTAATGTACTTTAATAAGTGTAGGCTAACATACCTTATGAAAAGGTCAATCTAAACCAATAAACTATGATACAATCATATTCTGGTAAAAATGAGAGAGAAACTCATACTTTGTCATTGATATTTCATTTAATGATGAGTGATGAGAATAAATAAGTATGACTGAATACTTATGTTATCAATTTTGGCTTCTAGCTGTAAGAAGCAATGACATAGGGATGATCATTAATAATATGATCTTAAGAACCTAAGTGGTCATTTATGGAAAACCCTAATGGAGGGTGCTGATATGAAAGAGATACCATGAACCCTAAAAAGGGAATAGTGGTATTACTTAGTGTTGTATGGTGCTGATATGAAAGAGAAACCATTAACCCTAAAGAGGGGGCAGTGGTATTACTTAGTGTTGTATGGTACTGATATGAAAGAGAAACCATGAACCCTAAAGAGGGAGTAGTGGTATTACTTGGTGTTGTATGGTGCTGATATGAAAGCATTATAATTGTTATCATGAATACTAATCATGCAGGAATGATGAGATGAGGATTATAGCCAGGTATGGGATATGATACTCTGTATATTGAGAATGTTTTATAGGATTTATAAGCCTTCATATGCTTGTTGATCAGTGAGAAGTAATCTAAAAATTAATGGGCCTTGTGTGTGCCATGTGATGTTTTAATTATTGAGCTTGTTTATGAGATTTATAAGCCATAATATGCCTTATAGTTTTGAGGGGGTAATAAGAGGTGATATGAGCTCTGTGTACTATGTGCAATGCTTTGTGTAGCAAGAATCATTGAGCTTTGTGTACTATGTGCAATACTTTGTGTAGCAATATTTATAATGTCCTTGGTCAGATGACCTGAAGGTATTAAGTTACCTAATAAGTGGTAATAAGTATCCTATAATGAGTTATGGGTTCAAATACCCAAATTCTATAATCATGGTGATGAACTTGTTAAGGAATGGAAATGTAATTGATGAGATGAGGGATTAAGATCCAAATACTTTGTGAAAAGAGTATGGCTACAGGCCATGACTCCACAATGACAATGCCAGGCTTTAGATATATGATCTAAGCCTGAAGAGAGTTTATGTTGTGGTAATGACTCTATAGTGAATAAATGTTATACATGTTCTTCATATTCCTTAATGAATAAGTGGCATGTTGCTCTATCAAGTTATAGCTGCAATGCTTTAGATAAGAATATTGTTCTAATCTGTAAGATAATGAATTAACTGCTGGAAAACAATTATGATTCCTCTGTTCAGTTTTATCTTATTAAACTACAATAATAATGTTTTTGGTAGAGAGTTATATCTCTCACTGGGGCAATTTACAATTGTCTCACCCCCGTGGGAACCACATTTTTAGGTGGACGTGGACGAGGAGGCAGGAACCCTTCAGTAGGTGAAGGACAGCAGTAGCAGTAGTAGGGACAGTAGTGAAGTCTCAGGTGGAGACACTGGCTTTTATGCCTTGTATAGATTTATATAGAGTTATATGTGTCGTCTCTGTACTCTCAGGTCCTCAGAGTAGTAGTTAGTGCTTTTGAGATTTTGGCTCAGTGCCTCGAGATTTTATAGTGCATGTGTTTAGTTTACCAGAGTAGTTGATGCTTGTAATTCTCAGAAAGAGATGATACAGGACATGTACCTTCAAACCAGAATGTAAATGTGTTACTTTGGTTATATGTGAGAAAGTTTTCCTTTGATGGATTTTTTGATAAAAAGGTTTTAATTTTTAATGATTTTCAATAATCTGCTGCTTAGTGAACGCTTCCGCATTAGTGAATCATGTTTTTGTGAGTTGGATGCCACAATAAGATCTACTAATTTGATGCTTAGCAGGGTCAATATGCACCAAAGTTTCAATATGACTCATAACATTGCATTAAATGTGGTCAACTTAGTTGAAGATCACATTTTAGACAAAATAGGGAAATTAGAAGCATAATCTGGATATGAAACGATGTCCACATTGTAGATCATTTTGAGAGGATCAATTTGATATATAGGTTAACATACTTTAGCCAAAGGAGTAGACGGTTATGTTTTTTAGAAACCTTCACATTGGAACTTTACAAAAGGAACATTAGGGCGTTACCTAATCATGTGGATACCAATAAGGGTCGTGGATCCTCGATCCAATGGTAAATCCTAGCCCATACTTCTACCTCACCTAGGTTGGCTCAGAGCCATTGGGCGATGGCTCTCAATCTTTGTGGACCACTCTAAGAGTGACCAACCACAATTCGAGGTCTCTCTCCACCGCTGTCTGTCGAATGAGTGTTTCCCATCCTCTGCTAGATACCATGCCCCAATCTTGTGCCACGAGACCTTTGTTTCCCATGTGGGAACATGGCTCAAATAGGGATGACACCCCATCCCCTTTGGCGACATACTGCACCCACGTTGGCACGGAAATAAGGTCGGCTCGGGGGAGACACTAGAATCTGAGCATCAACGATTGAGCATTATCGTTGTGCTTCCCTCTATAGTGATGTTTAGGAGGTGTTTTCTGCTTGTGGTGATGGCTCGTGCTGGCATCCTAGGCGAGGAGAAATAGTTATGGGAGAATAGGATTGGTTCATAGGAAGGAATAGGAAGAGGAACTAGGGTTGAAAAGAGGAGTTTACAAAGGGAGCAAGGGAGATAGGGCTTAGATCTCAACATTTTCCTGATTTGGCTAGAGTTAGGAGAAGCCTCCCTAGCCCAAACTTGTTTCTTGAAGAGGAAGGGGAAAAGCGGACAAGAAATTGGGTTGTTGGATTGATGGCTCCATGGTGGTTCACTTACGGTCTGATGGTGGTGAACATCCTTTCCCACCTACCCAAGTTAGGCTAGCAGATGTGATGTGGGAAAATTGGGCCCAATAAGCTCAAGTCAAAAAAAAATCAAGTGTAATTTTAACCAATTTTAAATTATGATAAGTTGGGCTAACCTCTGATTGAGGTGATTCTTTCTCTATTGGAAACATAATTGAGAGCTCTACAACATGAAATATATATGGGAGATAGGTGATAACATTTACAAGGTTCAAGACATCATGGAAGAGAGTGACATTTTAAGAAAATTCTAGCGGGTGTAAAAGATCCACTCTCTCTCTTTGAATCACTATGGCTTCTCTCTAGGGTGAGTGATCCATGGCGGGCGGGAGTGCAAGACCCCCTCTTGCTTCTACCAATACCTTGCTGCCTCCCTTGATAGCTAGCAAGGAGGGAAGGTTCTTCCCGGTGATCGATGTGATGAAGGCGGGAGAATGGGTGAGAGTTGTGGTTAGGCCTCCCCTGACTCTGAGATGCACAGGAGCAGAAGACCCCAGTGTTCCTTTTAGGAAAGAAGGGGACCATAGACTATGGATGAAGATGACAGAAAACATCCTTGAGGAGATGGAGGATTATCACAAGCACTCAGCGATAGTCCAGATTCTCATGAAGAAGTGCCATATGTCACAACTCAGAGGATGGATGTTGTGCTTTTGGAGGCTAAGGGGGACTCTGGAGCTATTTACCCTTGATGGGGGCTTATACCTTGCATGGTTCGCTAACGAACTCGATCTGAAGAAAGCCATGAATGGCAGACCATGGTTCTTTGATGATCAGTTGGTCCTTGTAAGGAAGTGGATCAGAGAGGTGGATATGAGAAGGTAGGCCTTCACCACGGCCCCAGTGTGGGTCTCTCTCCCTGACGTCGACAGACACTGGACTCCTCATGCCATTGCGGTGATTGACCATGTCGTAGGGGTTCCCAGAGCGATGGATAGGAAATTGGATGGCTCTACCATGGGCTATGCGAGGTTCTATATTGACATCTATGCTATCACAGAACCTCCATCGGTGATCATGGTTGAGCTACTAAATGGGGAAGAGTGGGAAGTTAAGGTCAGATATAAAGCACTTCCAGATCGCTGTGAGAAGTGCAAAGTATTTGGATACGAAGTTGGACAATGTCTAGGAGAAAGGAAGGCTAGAAATGTTGAACCTCCTATTGTTCCTGAACATGTGAGAGGAAGACAACGAAGAACGGGTAAGTCCAGGCTACCCATTCAAAGGAAAGGGAAGGATAAGGTTAATGAGGAGAGCATAGTGGACAACAGAGGGGGCACTTCTACTAGTCCGAGTGATATGGTGACCGAGGACCGAGAGTTGTTGCTGACTCTATGACTGTGTAAATGGTGGCAGATGAGGTGATTGATGGTGTGCCTAAGACAACAACTATCATTGACAACATGGTGGTTACTACTGAGGTGTGCACATCTGCTTGTGGTGCCATCACAGGATATGAAAACTCATTCACTGTGCTGGAGAGTGTGGCTGAGGAAGGCAACCTGGAGGGACACTCGAGGAGTGGCAGCCCGAGGCAGACGCGAAACATGGCTAAGAATAAGAAGAATAGGAGTGGCTCCGGGGAAGGGAGTTACTCTAAAAGCAAGTAGTTATGTCTATACTCGCATGGAATGTGTGATGGGGGCCTTGCCCAGGTCGCAAAGGAAGCTTAGATAGATTTTGGTGGAGATGATGGTGGATCTAGTCTTTTGCTTTGAAACGAAGATTAGAAGGGCAGACAGTGATCGGGTTTGTTCTCTATTCCCTGATAGATGGCACACGATGGATAATCTGAACAAAGTGGAGAGGGGCAGGATTGTTGTGGGATGGAATCCCCTCATCTGGAGGGTGGAAAGCATCCACATCACTGACCAAACTACTACGTTGAGTTCCTTCAATGATGGAGGCTTCTCGAGTATTATTAATGGAGTCTATGGCGAGAATTTGGAGTGCAACAGGGCTATCCTTTGGAGGGACATCAGAGAGGTGGCCCAGAATGAAGTTCCCTAGCTCGTTCTGGGGGACTTTTATAATGTGCGATGATCAAGAGAGAAGAAGGGAGGGTTTCCTGCTCCCAAAAGAATTATGGTGGCATTCAATGATACCATGAATGGAGCTAAACTCTTGGAGCTTCCCTCAGTGGGAGGCATCACAACTTGGTCCAATAAGAAAAGAATAGATAGAAAAATTGCTAGTCAGTTTGATAGAGGGCTCATTAATGAATAGTGGTTGAACCCCTTCCCCCATTCGGTCATCGAGATGGGATTGCACCCTTTCAGCGATCATGCATGGATGAGGTTGGATCTCGCCAAGCACCCTCCCTCTCCTAGACCCCTCAGGTTCTTAAACCTATGGTGAGAATGGTTGGGGTTCTCTGACATTGTAGAGCAGAGATGGGCGACGGAGGTGGAGGGCAACCCCTGTTCATCATGCTTAGAAAGCTACAGTATACGAAGAAAGCCTTAAAGAAGTGGGATAGAGATAAGGTAAACTTGCCCAATCTGACTAGGGAGGCAGTGGAGAACTACAACAAGGCTGATCTGAGTCTGAGAACATATACCCTTGACAACCGAGCTATTGAGAAGGAAAAGAAGGATGATGATTGCATGTGTAAGGACCCTGACCCTCGTCTTGGGCTTACCTTGTTTGCTTTGCCTAAACCGTGTGTTTAGATGTTCGCTAATCACCTAAAGTTGTGATTAGGGTTTTTTTGTGCTTTGTTGAGAGGTTGAGGTGCAACTTGCGATTTACCCATGTTCTAGGGTTGGTGTGCAAGTTTGTCACCTTGAGAGATGACTTTCTCTCTCCTTGCATCCTCTAGGGTTGAGAGGATGTGTTGGGATATTTGCTTGAGTAGCTTTGGGCTTTGATTGAGCCTTGTTTGAGTTGTGTTGAGCCTTGTTGGGCCTTGTTGAGGCTTGTGTCGTCCAGGAGTGTTGGTTGTATCGGGAAAGGGGGTGTATCGGACATGGTGTCTCGGGTTGCCATCTTGGGTGACACACACCCTTCACCTAGCCTCATTTGTGTCACCTTCTTTGGAGAAGTGATTGTTTCCTTGCTAAGTGGGTGGCAACTCTTGGACGTGTGTCTTTGGGGTGCTAACATGTGGCACAATCCTTGGACAAGTGTGCTAGGGACGGGTGCCACCTTGCCTTGCTCTTCCTCTTCACCCCTTGGTATATAGATGACCCTCCCTTGCTTGCTAGGTCTCTTTGGTTCCTTTTTTTGCTTCCCTTCCTTTGGTGTCTAAGCTAGGAGAAGAAAGGAGCAAGTGGTGGCTGATACAGCTGGTGTCTTGGGTGACACACCTTGCTAGCTTATCCCTTTCCTTCTCTTGTGGTGGTGCTTTGGAGATTGGAGCTTTAGAGCTTGAGGTGGGTTACATAATTCCTAACCTTACTATACTACTTATTTATCATGTTTCTTTGCTATATGTTTCGTCCATGTCATCTTCTATCTATGTTTCTTGGTTTAATGGTTATATGGTTGCCTTGGGTTGGACAAAACTTTTGGATGTGGAGTTCTTTAGGCAAAACCCCTCTCTCACTTAGTTGTTGAGAGGTGAGCCTAGGGTTTTCTAATTCCATGGTGAGTGGAGTTTTGGGTTGGATGGTCGATATGGTGATGGACCTCCTTGTTGGCCGATAGGTGATGGAAGTTGTGCAAAACCCCTCTCTCACTTAGTTGTTGAGAGGTGAGCAAACTCTCCTGATCTTTTAGGGATTCTTGGTGGTAGTCTCGAGGTTGAAGATGACCAACCCATCATGGACTTTGAACCTTTGCACGATACCCTAAGTAGTGTTCTGCTCGATATCCCTCTTCTAGGGTTGAGCTTGGGCAATATTCTAGGTGAACACCTTGTTGACCTCTTGACCGATATGGATCCTTACCCGAGATGCAATTGGGCGATATGCCTTGGCCGACATGGTGCTGCCCAATATGGACTCTTGGTTTATGTAACCCTAGATGGGCGATATAGTGGCTTGTTCCCTTGACTGATATGAGTGTGGTAGGCAGATCTTGTATTGGGTGTTATGGTTTTTACCTTGCACGACACTCCCCTAGTTGTGTTGCCCGACATGGTGCCCAAGTGGCTACGTTTCCTGGAGCGAGATGCAACTTGGGTGTTAGGGTTTGTTGCCTTTGGTGATATGGGAGCTCCTTAGGAAACATGGTGAGCTTCCCATGATGTCGCTTGAAGGATGGTAGTGGTGTGTCTTGGGCGATATGGTTTTTGGTGGTTGCCTGACAGGGAAAACCCTAATCCTAGTGGACGATATGGGGTCTTGGCCGATACAGGTGTAGTGCTGCCCGATACACCCTTGTACATGGCTGTCTGATACCCTCTTGTGTATGGTTGCACGATATGCTGGCTTGGTTCCCTAGGATTTTGGTGGTGACCAATACCGTTTGGGTGAGGGATAGTTCTCTACCCGATATCTCTTTAGTGAGGGTAGACGACACCTTTGGTGAGGTATGTGCCTAACCAGGTAACCCTAAGTTGGTGAACTTGTTGTCTTGACCCTTATCTATGATGATGTGATATGATGATTAATTAAGGTAGATGATAAAGTAAGATGATAAGATCATGGTTGTGTTCATAATAATTGATTTTGTTCCAATCCTACGCACCTTAAATCTTAATGATATAATATTCATAATATGTTTTCTAAAGATCTGTATTCGGTGATCAAGTTATCTCTTCGAATATGCTTTTTAACCATTCAGGTATATCAATTGAATTCATATCCAGGTAAGAGATATGATGTATATATCTTTTGTGTAAATAATGAAGTTCTTTATTGATGAGAGAACATGTATCAACAGTATGATGAGAAAGATTTGGTGACATGTTAAAGGCTGAGTGCCTGATTGAGGTGTTATCCTTTAATGATGACATGAGAGATTGGTATCCCATGATGATGATGTAATATGATGAAGCCTTGAGAGGCAGTGGCATTATATGATGAGGGATTGAGATCCCATGGCAATGTGATGATGACAGTAATGGAGTGACACAATGTTGTTTATGTTTTATAACTTTATTGCCTCAACAATCCACTTAAAATATACTAATTAATTACAGATGAAAATTTCATGTAGTTTGCCCTGGCCATAGATCCATCATCGTCAGTAGCTGGTGATGGTGAAACAGGTTCTCCTACGGGTTAACCCCGAGCATATATTGTTGAATATGTGGGGTTTCTCCTAGTCAAAAATAGGAGGATTAGAGTACAACTTCAGTTGTAGACTCAGTATGGTTAGAGTATGGTGAATAGGCCCATGGCTCAGTGTGATAGAGCATGAATGCATTCATGGATCAAGAGCACGGTGAATAGGCCTATGGCTTAAAGTATACTAGCGCCAAGACTGGTACCTAGGCGGGCTAGAGAAAAGGGTAGCCTACGGAGCTGACTTTGTGGTTGAGGCCACTTAAACAAGAGATTGCGGTCCTATTTGGATATCGTGCACTAACCATGAGGAGGTGAGGTCATGGATTCCAGCTCTTCCATTGACCTTGTATGGCACTGGTTTTGGGATTCGCATCCGAAGGTTGGATTTGAGCGGTACGGCTCACTTCCTCAGTGCATAATAAATTGTAATCCAGCCGTATAGTATATATTGCTTAGGGCAAAACACAAAACATTGGTTGAGGCCTTGATTGTATAGTTGCTCTATTTATATCTTGCAGTTAATTACATGTTCATAATATCTTATGATAAGTTCTTATATAGCTTATCTTGTCAATCATGTTCCTTAAGAAATATCTGGTTATATGCCTCCCGGATATCTTGGTAAGTTATTAATAAAGTTAGTTTTGTTCAGTGTGATGCATATATGAGCTTCTTATATCAGTTATCTGCTTTATCTATTCTAGCTTTCCTAAAGTTTTATAGTTCGGCGGGGAGTTATGTTTCTAACTGAGACTGTGTGTCTCACCCCGCTAGTTTTAAACCTTTTTAGGTGATCGTGCTAGATGTGGTGGTGGTCGTGAGGTTGCGTCCGAGCAGCAAGAAGAACAGTAGGAGACAAGGGATGGATATGTTGTTGTTTTGGTTGTTTTGTAGTAGAGTCTTAGAGTCATCCTTGTACTCTCAGGTCCTTGGAGGTGTTTTGACGACGTTTTATGATGTATATATGATGTAGCTTATTTATCCTGTTGTTGGCCAGGTATGGCCTGTTATGTATATAAACATGTGGTGAACTCTTTGTGCCTATGTGAAAGTTGGATCCTATGAACTGTGGACCCATATCAAGGTTCATGTATGTTTATATAAGATGTTTCCTTGCAGGATTAGGATCTGGATGTAATAGTTTCTTTATTATCTGCTTCCCGCAATCGGTTTTAATTACCTATATTTCTGGTAACATGTAGTTTATGGATGTTCTGTACATTTTCGTGTGGCATTTCATTATCTTTGTGTGATAGCGGGATGTCACAATACGTTTTGGTATCAGAGCTCTAGGTTCACTGAGTCTACAGGGATCTAGGACTAGACTTGTGTATGTTCTTGTGAGTTTTCCATATTTTCTTACAACAACCTTCTGCCCCCAACAGAATATAAAGCTTAAAGATGTCTAGAAATCATGAAGAACATGCTGCCGAGAGTAGTGATGATGCATCTGTTGATGGAGCATGAGTGCAGGAACATGAAGATCGGGTGCCTGAGGTCCCCCAAATCGACCTAGCCATTCTTGATAATCATGTCTACCAGCACCTTATGGGACAGGTAATGGCTACAATGAATCTCATGGTGGAGAGATTGCCAGTGCCTATGCCAAGAGTACAGGCTCCCCATGGTGAATCTTCGGGTGTTGGGAAGACCTTTGAGTGGCATCGCCTAGTCAGAGCTTCGGATTATGCTAGAACGACTGATCCAGCGGATGCATATCTGTGGCTAATGGGTCTTGAGAAGGCCTTCTGGATCCTCGACATCCCCAAAGCAGACAAAGTCAAGCACGCTATCTACCTTCTAAAAGGTAGTGTTGGCCACTGGTGGGCCATCAAGGAGGAGAAACGGCCTCATGAGGTGATCGGTTGGGACGTCTTCTGGCAGGAGTTTGTGAGTCGATACTTCCCAAAGACCTGTCTGGATGAAAAGATCAGCCAGTTCGAGCGTGTATGCCAAGGTTCCTTGAGCATCACCGAGTATGAACCCACATTTATGGACTTGTTGAGGTTTTGTCCTCACATGGGTATGATATATGATGAGAGAATCAGACGGTTTGAGAAAGGTCTGAGTGCTGAGCTGACGACACCTGTTGTTGCTTTAGAAAACTGGGAGCTATTTGCCACGTTTGTGGAGTCTGTCTGAAGGATTGAATGGTCAGTCAAGGAGAAGAGAGAGACCATGTCCAAGAAACATTCTGCTCGGTTCCAGAGGCATAGGTTTCATGGCTTCAAGAAGCCGAGGTTTTCTACACCTTCTGCGATGCAAAGCTCTAACGTGCCATCACAATGGTCTCTGAGTAAAGGAAGAGGACGTGGGTTTTTTCCATCTAGAGCCCACAGTGCAGCTTCAGTAGCAGTGACAGGGCCATCTAGGTCACAGATAGATGAAAGGTCATGCTATCACTGTGGACATACAGGGCATTTGAAGTCAAATTTCCCAAGGAGAGATGTCAAAGTGACACAGCAACTGAGGCAGAATCAATAGGGATCGGATAGATAGCAGTCTAGTGGTGACAGAGGGTGAGGATGTGGTCAAGCATCGCAAGCAAGATCATCTTCTCAAGGAAGCAGAGGACGTGGATGACAGTAAGCAATGGCTCGATTCTATGCTATGAGTCAACCTGAAGCGATAGTCAACACGCGAGGGGTGGCAGGTCAGATGGAATTATTTCATTCTGATTTGTCTTCTTCTTGCTTTGTATCTGTTCTGGTTGACCTAGGTGCTACGCACTCTTTTATCGCACATAGTATGCTTAATATCTATCTTTTACCTATTAGTTGTAAGAAATATAGCTTGTTGTTAGAAACCCCTCTTGATGGTTCCTCATTGCTTCGAGAAGTGTGTCCATCTTGTGTTCAATCCTTTTCGGGACACAACATACAAGTCGATCTCATACCATTTGATATGCATGGATTCGATGTGATCCTTGGTATGGATACCTTAGAGAGGTATAAGGTTGTGATGGACTGTGGTTCCAAGCAAGCAGTGTTTATTAACGGTGGTGCGAAGTGGATCTTCCAGGGAGATAGGAAGATTCTTCCGACGTGTTTAGTATCATCCATGGTGGCAGAGAAGTTGTTGCGGCAAGGATGTAAGGTGTTATTAGCTCATGTTGTGGATGCCAAAGTGGAAGGTTCTAGCCTTGAGGATGTGCCTATTGTTAGAGAGTTCACAGATGTGTTTCCCGATGAGTTTCTCAGTGTTCCCCCACCTCGAGAGATTGACTTTGAGATAAATTTAGTGCCAGGGACACAACTTGTTGATCAGACACCATACAGGATGGCTCCAGTTGAGATGGTAGAGCTGAAGAAACAATTACAAGAGTTTTTGGATAAAGATTTCATCAGATTGAGCACATCGCCGTGGGGTGCACCAGTTCTATTCGTAAAGAAGAAGGTTGGATCGATGTGTATGTGCATAGATTACCGACAGCTGAACAAAGTTACGATTAAGAACAAGTATCCTTTGCTGAGGATAGATTATCTATTTGATCAGTTGTGTGGTACTACAATGTTCTCAAATATTGATCTATGGTCTGGATACCATTAGTTGAGGATTAAGTACGATGACATACCAAAGTCAGCTTTTAGGATGAGGTATGGTCACTATGAGTTTGTGGTTATGCCATTTGGGCTAACCAATGCACCTACTGCTTTCATGGATCTGATGAACTAGGTGTTTCGACCATTTCTAGATTAGTTTGTTGTGGTTTTTATAGATGACATCTTGATCTATAGTCAAGACAGTCAAGAGCATGAACAGCATCTTCGACAAGCGTTGACTCTCCTTTGCCAGCACCAGTTATATGCTAAGTTTAGTAAGTGTGAATTTTGGTTGAAAGAAGTAACTTTCTTGGGTCATGTGATATCTACAGAAGGAGTCGGAGTGGACCCCAAGAAGGTGGAGTCAGTTGCGGAATGGGAGCAACCGAAGACGCCGATGGAAGTTCGTAGTTTTCTGGGTTTAGCAGGATACTACTGAAGGTTTATAAGGAGCTTCAGTGTAGTCACGTTGTCGTTGACAAAGTTGACCAGGAAGGATGTACCTTTTGCTTGGGATGATCGTTGTCAGCAAGCTTTCCAAAGTTTGAAGGAGAAGCTGACTAGTGCTCCAATGTTTGTGCTTCCAGAACCTGGAAAGGGCTACGTTGTTTTCTACGATGCTTCCAAGAAAGGTTTAGGATGTGTGCTGATGTCGAAAGATCATGTGGTTTCTTTTGCTTCGCGACAGCTTAAGAAACATGAGGAGAGTTATCTAACACATGATTTGGAGCTGGAAGCGGCGGTCCATGCGTTAAAGATTTAGAGACATTATCTTTATGGGGAGGTGTGTCAGATCTTTACATATCATAAGAACCTGAAGTAGATCTTCTCGTAGAGTGAGCTGAACATGCGACAGCATCGTTGGATGGAGCTAATCAATGATTATGATTGCACCATTGAGTATCATCCTGGTAAGGCAAACGTGGTAGCAGATGTGCTCAGTAGGAAGTCTTCTTCTCTTCCTACGAAGAAGGCATAGTTGAGTTCTTTGATATGCCATAGGCAGGATATGTTTGTCTCGTTGTAGTAGATGAATGTATAGTTGGAAGTGTCCTTGTTGACAGGATTGTTGGCACAGATGCAAGTGAAGCCTACGATGAGGTAGCAGATCAAAGAAGCACAGCAGGAAGATATTGCAGTACAGTTGATCAGATCTGAGCTTGGCAGTGAGAAGTGGGATGGCTTCCATGAATTTGAGGATGGACTAGTTTGTTATCACAACAAGATGATGGTTCCCGATGTTGATGATCTGAGGAAGTTAGTGCTAGAGGAAGCACACACATCGATGTATGCTATGCATCCAGGTGTCACCAAGATGTATCACAATCTAAAGGACATGTATTGGTGGCCTGGCTTGAAGAGAGACGTGGTCGAGTTTTTACCTAAGTGTGTGGTATGCTTGCAGGTTAAGGTTGAGCATCAAAAGTTGGTAAGTACGTTGCAACCCATGTTGATACCGCAGTGGAAATGGGATCATGTAACCATGGATTTTGTAGTTGGTCTTCCGAGGATAGCTAAAAATCATGATTCCATCTGGGTGATAGTGGACAGATTGACGAAGTCTGCCCATTTCATACCTATAAAGATGACATATATAGCAAAGAAGCTTGCTCGGGTGTATGTGGATGAGATAGTATATTTGCACAGTGTGCCAGCAACGATAGTCTCTGGCAGAGGTCCTCGGTTCACAAGTCATTTCTGGGAACAGTTGCACCAAGCATTGGGAACACAGTTAAGATTCAGTATTGCTTTCCACCCACAGATAGATGGATAGTCTGAAAGGACTATTCATACTTTGGAAGATCTTCTTCGAACTTGTGTCTTACAGTTCCTAGGCAATTGCGACGTGCATCTCAGTTTTATATAGTTTGCCTACAACAATAGTTACCAATAGAGTATTGACATGGCACCTTATGAGGCTTTATAAGGCAGGAAGTGCAAATCTCCTCTATGTTGGTATGAGTCTGGCGAGTATCAACTTTTGGGTCCGGAGTTAGTGCAGCAAACAACAGAGAAGATCAGGGTGATATAGCAACAGTTGAAAGTGACACAAGACAGACAGACATTGTATGCAGATAATCGTCGATGACCTCTAGAATTCCATGTCGGAGACAAGGTATATCTCAAGGTCTCACCATGGAAAGGCATGCTGAGGTTTGGCCAGAAAGGCAAGTTGGCTCCCAGGTACATGGGGCCATATCCGATAATGGCACGTGTTTGCTAGGTAGCTTACAAGTTAGAGATACCGCCAGAGTTGCACAGGTTACATCCGATATTCCATGTCAGTATGCTGAAGAAAAGTCATCCAGGCACAGAGATAGTGATATAGCCAGTTGAGGTTGAGCTTGATGAAGATGTGACCTATGAGGAAGGTCCAGTGATGATTCTTGATAGAAGAGTGAAGAAGTTGAAAAGGAAGGACCTGGTTCTTGTGAAAGTTCTTTGGCATCATCGTGGCATTGAGGAAGCCACGTGGGAGCTCGAGGAAGAGATGAGGAGGAAGTATCCCTCACTTTTCTCTTCGGATTTTGGGGGTGAAATCCTTTTGTAGAGGTTTATGGCTTATAAGGACCCTGACCCTGGTCTTGGGCTTACCCTGTTTGCTTTGCCTAAACCTTGTGTTTAGATTTTCACTAATCACCTGAAGTTGTGATTACATTTTGTTTGTGCTTTGTTGAGAGGTTGAGGTGCTACTTGCAATTTACCCAAGTTCTAGGGTCGGTGTGCAAGTTTGTCACCTTGAGAGATGTCTTTCTCTCTGCTTGCATCCTCTAGGGTTGAGAGGATGGGTTGGGCTCTTTGCTTGAGTAGCTTTGGGCTTTGATTGGGCTTTGATTGAGCCTTGTTTGAGTTGTGTTGAGCCTTGTTGGGCCTTGTTGAGGCTTGTGTCGACCAGGAGTGCTAGTTGTATTGAGCAAGGGGGTGTATCGACCATGGTGTGTCGGGTTTCCATCTTGGGTGACACACACCCTTCACCTAGCCTCGTTTGTATCACCTTCTTTGGACAAGTGGTTGTTGCCTTGCTAAGTGGGTGGCAACTCTTGGACGTGTGTTTTTGGGGTGCTAACATGTGGCACAATCCTTGGACAAGTGTGCTAGGGGTGGGTGCCACCTTGACTTTCTCTTCCCCTTCACCCCTTGGTATATAGACGACCCTCCCTTTCTTGCTAGGTCTCTTTGGTTCCTTTAGTTGCTTCCCTTCCTTTGGTGGCTGAGCTAGGAGAAGAAAGGAGCAAGTGGTGGCCGATACAGCTGGTGTCTTGGGAGACACACCTTGCTAGCTTATCCATTTCCTTCTCTTCTGGTGGTGCCTTTGAGCTTGGAGCTTTAGAGCTTAAGGTGGGTTACATAACTCCTAACCTTTCTATACTACTTCTTTATCATGTTGCTTTGCTATATGTTTCGGCCATGTCATCTTCTATCTATGTTTCTTTCTTTAATGGTTATGTGGTTGCCTTGGGTTGGCCGAACCTTTTGGATGTGGAGTTCTTTGGGCAAAACCCATCTCTCACTTAGTTGTTGAGAGGTGAGCCTAGGGTTTCCTAATTCCATGGTGAGTGGAGTTTTGGGTTGGATGGTCGATATGGTGATGGACCTCCTTGTTGGCCGATAGGTGATGGAAGTTGTGCAAAACCCCTCTCTCACTTAGTTGTTGAGAGGTGAGCCAACTCTCCTGATCTTTTAGGGCTTCTTGGTGGCAGTCTCGAGGTTGAAGATGACCAACCCGTATTGGCCTTTGAACCTTTGCACGATACCCTAAGTAGTGTTCTACCCAATATCCCTCTTCTAGGGTTGAGCTTGGGCGATATGCTAGGTGGACACCTTGTTGACCTCTTGACTGATATGGATCCTGACCCGAGATGTAGTTGGGCGATATGCCTTGGCCGACATGGTGTTGCCCGATATGGACTCTTAGTTGATGTAACCCTAGATGGGAAATATCGTGGCTTGTTCCCTTGACCAATATGAGTGTGGTAGGAAGATCTTGTGTTGGGTGTTATGGTTTGTACCTTGCACGACACTCCCCTAGTTGTGCTACCCAACATGGTGCCCTAGTGGCTACGTTGCCTAGAGAGAGATGCAGCTTGGGCGTTAGGGTTTTCTACCTTGGGCGATATGGGAGCTCCTTGGGCGACATGGTGAGCTGCCCATGATGTCGCTTGAAGGATGGCAGTGGTGTGTCTTGGGCGATATGGTTTTTGGTGGTTGCCCGATAGGGAAAACCTTAACCCTAGTGGACGATATGGGGTCTTGGCTGATACAGGTGTAGTGTTGCCCGATACACCCTTGTACATGGTTGACTGATACCCTCTTATACATGGTTGCACGATATGTTGGCTTGGTGCCCTAGGGTTTTGGTGGTGACCAATACCATTTGGGTGAGGGATAGTTCTCAACCCGATATTTCTTTAGTGAGGGTAGACGACACCTTTGGTAAGGTATGTGCCTAACCCGGTAACCCTAAGTTGGTGAACTTGTTGTCTTGACCCTTATCTATGACGATGTGATATGATGGTTATTTAAGGTTGATGATAAAGTAAGATGATAAGATCATGGTTTTGTTCATAATAATGGATGTTGTTCCATTCCTATGCGCCTTAAATCTTAATGATATAATGTTCATAATATGTTCTCTAAAGATCTATATTCTGTGATCGGGTTATCTCTTCGAATATGCTTTTTAACCATGCAGGTATATCAGTTGAATTCATAGCCAGGTAAGATCTATGATGTATATATGTTTTGTGTAAATAATGAATTTCTTTATTGATGAGATAACATGTATCACCAATATGATGAGAAAGATATGGTGACCTTATAAAGGTTGAGTGTCTGATTGAGGTGTTATCCTCTAATGATGACATGAGGGATTGGTATCCCATGATGATGATGTAAGATGATGAATCCTTGAGGGTCAGTGGCATTATATGATGAGGGATTGACATCCCATGGCAATGTGATGATGACAGTATTGGAGTGACACAATGTTGTTTGTGTTTTATAACCTGATTGCCTCAACAATCCACTTAAAATATACTAATTAATTACATATGAACATTTCATGTAGTTTGCCTTGGCCATAGATTCATGATCGTGAGTATCTGGTGAGGGTGAAATGGGTTCTCCTCTGGGTTAACCCGGTGCGTATATTGTTGAATATATGGGGTTTCTCCTAGCTGAAAATAGGAGGATTAGAGTACAACTTTGGTTGTAGACTCAATATGGTTAGAGCATGGTGAATAGGCCCATGGCTCAGTGTGATAGCATGAATGCGTTCATGGCTCAAGAGCACGGTGAATAGGCTCATGGCTTAAAGTATACTAGCACTGAGACATGTACTAAGGCGGGCTAGAGAAAAGGGTAGCCTGCGCAGCTGACCCTATAGCTGAGGCCTCTTAAGTAAGAGACTACAGTCCTGCTTTGGATATTGTGCACTGTCCATGAGGAGGTGAGGTCATGGAGTCCGGCTCTTCCATTGACCTTGTATGGCACCGGTTTTGGGTGTCATAACCGAAGGTTGGATTTGAGCGGTATGGCTCACTTCCTCATGGCATAATAAATTGTAATCCAGCCGTATAGTATATATTGCTTAGGGCAAAACACAGAACATTGGTTGAGGCCTTGATTGTATAGTTGCTCTAGTTATATCTTGTAGTTAATTACATGTTCCTCATATCTTGTGATAAGTTCTTATATAGCTTATCTTGTCAATCATGTTCCTTAAGAAATATTTGGTTATATGCCTCCCGGATATCTTGGTAAATTGTTAATAAAGTTAGTTCTATTCAGTATGTTGCATATATGAGTTGTTTATATCAGTTATCTGCTTTATCTGTTCTAGCTTTCCTAAAGTTTTATAGTTCGGCGGGGAGTTATGTTTCTCACTGGGACTGTGTGTCTCACCCCGCAGGTATTAAACCTTTTTAGGTGATCATGCTAGATGTGGTGGTGGTCGTGAGGTTGTGGACGAGCAGCAAGAAGAACATTAGGAGGCAAGAGATGGATATGTTGATGTTTTGTTTGTTTTGTAGTAGAGTCTTAGAGTCATCCTTGTACTCTCAGGTCCTTGGAGGTGTTTTGATGACGTTTCACGATGTATAGCTGATGTAGCTTGTTTATCCTGTTGTTGGCCTGGTATGGCTTGTTCTGTATATAAATAGGTTGTGAACTCTTTGTGCCTATGTGACAGCTGGATCCTATGAATTGTGGACCCGTATCAAGGTTCATATATGGTTATATAACATGTTTCCTTGTTGGATAAGGATCTAGATGTAATAGCTTCTTTATTATCTGCTTCCCGCAATCGGTTTTAATTAACCTGTATTTCTGGTAACATGTGGTTTATGGATGTTCCGCACATTTTTGTGCAGCATTTCATTGTCTGTGTGATAGTGGGATGTCACAACATGAGACAGATGGAGAAAGTTAATGAGCTTTTCTATTGGCAAAGGAGCCATATGAGATGGGTGGTGGATGGTGACCGTAACTCAAAGATCTACCATTGTGCAGTGAAGAAGAAGGAAATGTTAGAAACCATTCATGAGCTCATCAATGAGGGGGGGCTGACGGTGGGGGGTCAAGAGGCAATATCTCGATAGGCCATCGATTTCTTTCAGAAGCTCTATAACCAGGAGCCCACTCGCAACTACATTAAAGAAGAACACCTACCCGAGACTAGATTTATTGCCAACATGAATGTGGATTTGTGCAAGATGGCTGAAGATGAGGAGATAAAAGTGGTTGCCTTCCCCATTCATTATGACAAGGTGCATGGGACCGATGGGTTCAATAGTAAATTCTTTCAGAATATGTGGTAACTGATTGGAACGGTTGTTTGTAGAGAAGTTAAATGGTTCCTGAATGGAGGTTGAATGGTTAGAGATGTCAACCATGCCTTCATTAAACTCATTTCCAAATCTAAACATGCCAATTCTATTAGGGACTACAGGCTGATAGGATGTTGTTCAGTCCTATATAAGATCATTTCCAAGTTACTGGCAAGGAGATTGAAAAATGTTCAACCTAGTATAATCTCTATGGAACAAAACATGTTCATTAAAGGCAGACACATTGCGGATTGTGAACTTCTCGTTATGGAATTCCTGGTGGATTTCAATAACCAAAGAACCTCTGCTAAATCATGTGTCAAGATCGACATTACAAAGGCCTATGACTCGGTGAAATGTGATGCTTTGTGGCGCATCATGGTATCTATGGGGTTCTCAACTACTTGGATTAGGTGGATGAAAGAGTGCACATAGACTACTTCCTTCTCTATCCTTGTGAATGGATCTCGTTCTGGCATGTTTTGAGCTACCAATGACCTTAGACAAGGGGACCCCTTATCCCCCCTCCTGTTTACAATTACGATGGAGGGCCTTACCAATGCTATTAAGGGGGATGAAGGTAAAGGGAAAATCAAGAGCTTCAATATCAAAGGCAACAAGGTGCTTACCCACCTCATCTTCACCGATGACGTGCTTTTCTTCTCAGTGGCGCATGCCAATAGACTCAATGAGTATAAGAAAGTGTTGATCAGCTTTGGGCGTGCCACTGGTCTATACATAAACACTATCAAATCCCAAATCTTCAACTCCAAATCGTGTGATGTAAGGAGAGGGAGACTGAGATCATCCATGGGAGTTAGAAGAGGGGTATGTTCGACAAGGTACCTTGGGGTCCCAATCATGGGAGGTAGAGGTACTATCAAGGACTTCAATATGTTGATGGATAGGGTCAAAGAAAAAGTGGACAAGTGGTCAGGAATTAACATCTCTATAGTTGGTCTTATGGTCCTCATCAGATCTGTGATTCAAAGTATAGTGAGATCCTGGGGAGATCTGTGTGAAATTCCAGTGGCTTCACTGAATAGAATTAAATCCATATATGGATCATTTCTTTGGGGAGGGAGAAGTCATGGCATTGCCTAGGATACCCTTACCAAACCATACAAACATGGTGGTCTTCAAATCAAAGATGGGTACAACATTATGGATACCTGCACTATAAAGAGTATTGAAAAATTTTGTAATCAACCTAGAATGTGTGGACTCAATGGATGAGAAATAGGTATGGGCATACTATCTCTCTTGTAGGTAGCTACAGATCGTCTAGAATTTGGAGGAGAATGTGTAATCTATATGCTGATAAGTCTGGTGAGCCAATTGTTGATGCCTTGGGTCATGCGGGCGCTGCTCCTGGCCCCACTCTACCCAACATCAACACTCATGTTGAACCGTACGTGCCTTGGTTACATGTGCTTTGGGGGCAATTCCACTGCCCTAAATGGAGTACCCTCTTGTATAGATCCATGCTAGTAAGGTTACCCACCTTAGACAGAATGGAAAGGTGGGGTATATCCACAGGTAGAAACTACTGTCTCTGTAGTAATGGGATTGAAACAAGAAACCATTTGTTCTTCGAGTGCTGCTACACAAAAGATATTTGGCAGATCACATGCTTGAGAAATGAATGGGGGAACCAAGCCCCAAATAGATTAGAGGAAGTCATATGTTGGATGTCGAACAGATTGGAACAGAGCTAAGGAAACCAGCTACGGTGGAGTGTTCTTGGCTTGTGTCTGCTACCACATATGGAGTGAAAGAAATAGAAGAATGCATAATAGAGGATGCTTGAATCAAAATAGCCTTATGTCTTGTATTAGCAAGGATCTGTGTTGGGCGGCTATCGCTAGACCAGATCGTATCATTAACCTGAGTACAAAAGTTAAATTGTATTGGGGATTTTGTAGATAACACCCCCAGTTAGTTGTTGGCCGTTGGCCATTTTGTAAGTGTATAGCTTGTTATAATGTCTTTTTGGCATTACTATATACCTATTTCCAAAAAAAAGTGACATTTTAAGGAATGATATTGGTTTGAAAAGTGCAAATCAATGTCACATTTTGTAAAATTGAGTATTAGTGTAACCAAATTGGAGTATCGCCACATTTCAATTACAATATTGGTATCGATTTGAGTAAGAGACCACTTCACGATATAGGAAAATTATAATATACAAGAGAGAAAAGTCCAATAGGCACACATTTGGTTCAGCAAGAGAACTAGTTGGATGGCATGCGAGCAGATCGGTTTGCCTAGCAAATCAGTCATTTCCAAATGTTCCCCAATTGTATATGAATGGGAAATTCTATTCCAATTAATGCACAATATGACGTCAACACAAATCATTGATGTAATTGAATTGCGCCACAAATCGGGCATTTCGCTCAGCACAATGAGAGAAATAATCATCTTTCACCCCAAACCAGTTGGTTCCTTAAGTGAACTAGTCGTTTCGCTCCCCAGCTCATCCAGAATTCAGCCAATGCAAGATTCAATCAACCTGACACTCTAGTCGAGCATTTCATCACATGAGTTGATCAGTTGGGAGTTCATTTAGTTGATTTGTTGCTATAATTGAATACTTAAACACTTTAGTAATCAATCCAATTATAATTCATGATCAAAATCCTCTTCTTGGTCAGTTTCTATGTGTGTAACCCTTAGGTCCCATATTACATTGGCAGTGAATCTCCATGACCAGTTATGACATCACAAGCAATGAGTGGTGCCTAGTCACACATCAATGCTACCCAAGTCAATGGAAAGTTGGAGAACAACTTCAACCTACAATTTGTGCTTGGTATTACAGTGTATGTATAGTTCATTTGTCATTAATATCTAGATTGAACTCGAGGCATGGAGTATACATCCTCTTCAACATTCAATTTGTGTTCCTTGAACAAGAGAAAACTGTCTGAGATATATGTAAGCTCAATATCACATATTGAGTCAAATGTGCATGACCATGCATTTCTCAATCTCTCTTATCAAGAGGCCTAGGATATCATACTCCTATAGGTGGGACAAATCTCATCTACATCACTCACAGTCAGCCCCCATGTGACATTGTCACCCAATCATCACCATTATGGCTAACCTTATTCAAGATTAAGTTAGATGATGTCAAGGCATACCGAACGACATGTGATGAGTGTAGTTCCTTCAGGTCTAAAAATCATAATCCCTGACAACACTATGAGAGATAAATATGACTACCACTATAATGGTTTCGATGTGTCACTCTCATAGTGGGTCTGTTTAATATACTATTCTCTTACATGTATCTATGTGCTTGGTTTGATATGTCATATCATGATTGAAGAGTTTCTATTAAACCACCAACACACACTCTAGTCTTATGTATTATTGTTGTCTGCATCGCTTCTACAATAATAATTGAATAGGGACATAGAAAGAATGTACACTCTTGAGATCCATATGATCCCGTTGTTAAGGTCCACAACCTGAATACATACTTCATTGAGTGATATCATCCTTTAGACATTTATTATGTTACATAATAATCTCATAAATGAATAAAACATAATAAATAAGAAGTTTTCCTGTACTATTATCAAATCATTTACATGTTATGCCATTACAATCATTATATGATTGTCTCTCTGGGCATATATACCAACAAAGAGGACTAAAACCTCAGTGCCTAATAATATCACCAACGAGAATAAAACGCCATTGAAATAAAACCCAAAAAAACAAAGTATTACATTACTCTAGGGCTAGTGAATCACAAAGCATGCAAATTTAGAGTCAATTGAAAGATCAGGATAATGAAATTATATGATGATAACATCCAAAACTTATCATGTTTATTCAGAGGACCCAAACCAAATATTAAATCATGTTCGCAAATGAGATGCAACTTAATATCATACTATCCACCGCAATAAGATTAGAGCATCAAATTCTCATCTTCGGGTTTTCTCATGTAGTAAAATGAATAAGATATAAATAATATTTCTATAAGATTATCCATAAATTAGGTAAACAATATCAATAAAAGAATAGAAGTACTCAAATGCGGCAACCTTTCAGGAGAGAGAGAACAATGTGTATGACATATCTCTAAAGGACAAAAAGAGATATATAAATATGGGTGATTGCTTAATATGAATAATAGGGAATGCAACATACCTCATGTCAAGTCTAAAGAGGTCCCAAATCAACCCTAGGTCCAAGACAGGGTCTTCAAAACACGTATTAAACATATATGTAGAGTTAGGGTTAATTTGACATTAACTACTCAAATCCTCAAAAAATTCCTATTATTATTAATGAATTAGATTATTGCCCAAATGAAGTTCTAACCATTTTTCATAGAAAAAATAATGTTTTGATCGTGTAGGATTCCTAAGAAATAAGAACGAACAGATCATATTTTTCTGAGTTCATAACATATTTTGGTTTATTTTTCTAACTTAATTATAAGTTATGAATTTAAAAACTTCTTCACAATAGGTAAATCCATAAAATATATATTTATCAGGTTGGATAAGGTGGAAAAAATCATACCATTGTGTAGAAAATTTTATTATGATTTTAGAGCATATTTTATCATATTTTTGTGTCATCAGATCAATTTAATTTGAATTTCGCAATTACTAACCAATCGATATATTCAAGTAATCCACGTATGTAGGAAAGTCCACATCCAGGTGGAGGGGTCACACTGAGGTGGCCCTATCAGGGCTTCTAAAGCAGCCAAGAACTACAACAACTTGACGCACAATAGATAAAAGAAACTCAAAAATAAAAAGGCAGTTTTTCCCTAGAGATGATGTTTAGAAAAGAAAATCCAAACATGATCAAAAAAGTAAAATGGCAAGGAACCATATTCATCGATTAACTTTGCAAAGAGCCTATACTTTAGCCACAACACAAGCTTCCAATTCCCAACCCAATAGAGTATCTAAACCCACCAAACTAGAACTAAGTGTGTTGACTTCTAATGAACTCAACGACCCCTTCCAGGCGTCTTGAGATTTTCAAAATAGAGAACTATGTCTTCCATCATTATTGCAGGAAGGAGGAGCTCATGCTCATGGAATACCTCCCAGGAAATAATAACTAAACGCACCAACACCTTCGATAGAATCTGATGGGGTGAAATATGTGAAAATTGGAAAAAAGAAGGCCAATGGCCAAAGAAACACATTGTATCCCAGAAAGGCACAGATGAATGCTAAAAAGAGGAAAACTTCATTACCTTGAACTGTGTTCAATCTGTAGGAGGGGCCAAGGGAGTGATTCTACATCATTTCTGGTGATCACTACTGCACATGAGGTCGGTTAGAGATCCATGTAGGCATGGAGGTACATGGATGGTCGAGGAGGTAGGGAAGGTCACTTGGGGTGCCACGAAGAGATGAAAAACATATGTGGGGGGTCTGACGACCGAGAGACCCAATGAGATAGAAAGGAGAAGGAAGAGGAAGAACATGGGAGATGAGAGAGAGGGGTATAACTATGTATAGATTTATAAAGTGTGAAACACCGGGAAACTAGGGTTTGATATCTTCACGAGAGACAAAAAAAGACAACCACAAAAGAGTCTCTCAAAAATATGTATCAAGAAGTGAGTAAATACATATGAGTGAATCAAGGCCCTGTTCACACAAGTGAGTAGTCCAAAAGGGAATCTAGGAGACAATAAGTGAGTTGTATGATCAGGATTTGACAGTTGGAGACAAACTTTGGTCTAGAAACCAAGCGTGACACAGAATTATAGGAAAGGAAGAAAAATGAACTGTATGAAAAAGTATCATGATTTCATAAAGCCAAAATCATTGTTTGAATCATATTAGGAACATATGTTTTAAGTTTACTATTTGTAATTAATCTTGGGACATCTAGGATTATTGAATTGTTCTCTAATGTTGTTTTTAACAAATTGATACCCAAGGTATCCAATTTTTCCACTAATTTTGGATTTTGGAGTTTCCTTTTATGATTTCTAATACATTTATGGTCTAACTAAATTATCTTAGCATTATTATTAAATATTACATCAGTTATTGATATTAATGATTTAGAGTCCCATTATCATCATCATCTTTCTACCACGAAGGTTATATGACAATATATTATACAAATGATTGCATTTTACTCATTAATCCCATTATTTCCATCAATTCCTCTTTTATTCAGTTGATTGCACATGAAAATTTTGCTTATCATTTGTTGTTTTATTTAGCCATTATATGAATATTAGTTAGAAAAGGAAATATATGTAAAATATTTCATGAATTTACTTACATGTTATCAAATATTAGGTTATTATGTAATATGAGTGTATTGTAATGCATATTTCCACTTAATGTGTTATGTACATTTAATGTTATTTATTAAGGTGAATTTTATCCTTGTTTGGTTGTATCTCGGGGGTCAAGCTTACTAACCTTCTAATCAAGGAATAGAGTAAGATTCCAAGTTTTACTTAGTTACACTTGTGTACAAGTAGGTTGTTTGTTGCTAAAAGGTTAAACTCTAAGATTTCCTCCTAATGAATTTATTGTGTAAATGGCACACATCAAGTTTTGGCCCCTTCCAACCTTTAACAAAAAAAATTGATGTGCATCGTCATAAGAAATCTTAGAATTTAACGTTTTAATAGGTATTGACTCACTTGTAAACATTTGAGTTAATTTCAATATAGAAAGGTATTGGTCCCAAGGGACAACATTTTAAGATTTTTATTTGGACCAATTGTGATGGATAATATTTGAGATCCAATTTTAAATATAATGATACAAACTAAAACAAGAATGGAAATTGGAGAAGTAAATTTAGTAGATTGGGTTTTAGTTCCAATGTCAGTAAATTCCGGCAGTGTAAGGGATTACCGTTATAGACCATGTTCTTACTTTACTAGTTCAACATTTTAATTTTAATTGACAAAATCAAGACCATGCAGATTTGTATCCTTACAAAGCACAAATCTCACAAGTGTGTAACTTCTTTAGATCTTGAGATCTCAGCTTTGAGGATCCTTTATCAATCCTCTAATAACTTCTATCAATGATCTCGTCAAGAACTCATGATCTTCAACAGATATTCCAACCCATGTATGAAGTGATCTTGTAGCCATGAGTTATAAAAGATAAGATAAAATGAATATAATAATCACACAACTCTATTAGCTGTTTATCAGGAGTCCATGGTTTCATACAACATTTAGATCCTTGATCTCATCACTCAAGAAGGATATAACCTATCTAACCAAAGAAAATGTGTAATAATTAAAAGATAGAACATTTAATTAATATAATCATAGAGTTGATTACAATTAAAATAAGAAACATGATATGAGACTACTTCTCATCCCCCAGTAGGGAAAGTACTCAGACATGATAAGAATAACAACAAAGAAATAAGTAACCCAGGGGAGAGTCATGTTGAGAGATATGGCGACAAGATGGCATCTTTAACCAAGAAACGATGGCTCCTCCCTTCACTTAGGGCCTTGAGCACTACAAGGAGGTTATGTGGTGATATAAAATGAGATGGTAAGAGAATGGAGGCTTCCTTTTATTTGTATGATGCCCACGATTCAGTTTCACAACTTTGGTAGATTTGTCCTTAGCTAAAGAAATTTCATTACATTCTTTCTTACACACAAAACTATATGGCATTGTCTGAATTTCCTTTTGTGCCCCTATCAAGGGACTAAATTTATACAAAAGTAATTTATTTCCCCAAATGGAGAAATTTAGTGAATTTTCTTCATTTAATATTTGACCATTCAATTTCCTTGACTCTCTTTGTTGCAGATTTCATCTATAGGTTAGTTGACCATCTGAAAAGTCGGTCAATTGACTAGTCAAGCCACACGAAAATATATTTTTCTTGTAGGTATTGACATTCCATTTCTAAATCATGTTTAAACATTAAATTTTTCTATGGGATGCAAAAGATGTGTTCATTTTGGTGTAGGATATATTACACACTACGAAAAAATGTTGAAGTGAGTTGATTGATTAGAAAGAGACTAACTAGTCAAGCCACTTGGAAACATATTTTTCCAATAGAGAATTAAATTATCTTTTTGACACACTTTTAAACATTAACTTCCATATTGGTATGTGCAAGATATGAGCATTTTAGTGCAAGATATATATCAGGAATTGTGGGAAGTTGTGCAAACATCTTCCTAGAGGATTTTAGAGATTTCTTGATCTTTGGAGTGAATGGATATAATTGAGATGTTTTCCTATAGTAATAGAGAAAATTTAATAAATACTTTAACTAATGAGACAAAAGCTAAGCTAAGACAATTAAATCTAAAATTAGAGAATAATCAACAAAATTCTATTGAGTAATGATCTAAAAGATGCAATAAAAGTGGTTAAATATATATTATTATGTAACACGAAAGAATATAGTTAGAACCAGAGTGTTCATGTACTCTATATTTCCTGAGTGATGGGTGGGTAGTTGATGAAGTACATGTTAAATTATTTTATGTGATATTTTCTTATAAATATGAGCTATAAGTTGATCTAGCACTTTTCTGATGTTGTAGTCACATAGATATGTTTCAAGTGGTAATATTACTTTGAAAAATTAAATAAAGGGATTTTAGGTTGTTCTCTTATCATGTCCTTTTTGGAATGGCTCTAATATGATGAAATACAATGTCATAAGATGTCATGTGAAACATTACAAATGTTTGTAATTGGTTCTTTATGTGGATCATCTTTTTCGGAATTGTTCAGCTTGTTTTTGATAGATATTAGATTTAAGTTGGGTTTTGATTAAGGATCTATCCTAATGGTTAATGAAGGTTTTGATTATTAGGATGGGTCCTTACACAAATAATTTTATCTAGCTATATTTTCCTTGGTTTGCATTTATCAAAATTTCCCTCCATGCTTCTTGAACCAACCACCCAAGGAATCCCTAATTCCGAAACCACTAGCCCTATTACAACTATTCCAACATTCTAATTGAAATGAGACTTCAAACTCTACCTCCACCAAAAAGGTTTTCTCCCTGCCAAAAATCTCCATGGTGGCGGACAAACTCCTTGCCCTCATTGTAATTGATCCTACAATATGGTATCCCCTATCTCATCCCGCGTGTTCGACCAGTTTTTGGTGTTGCAGAGCTGCTTCTTCTCTTTCTCGGCTTGGCCATGGATAAGCAGACTAGCTTCTCATAGCCTTGGTAGGATCCAAGGGAGGAGGAAGGATCTTCCCCATGGGATATCATTTTTCCCCCACCCAAGTCATGACTGTGATTTCTTTTCAAGGGCAGACTTCTCTTTTTGTAGGTTTGCCTTTATTACCACAACAATTTTCTGGCATGCACTTTTGACATTATATCATGCCATTCTATAAGGTTTCATATTGTGATGTGAAGACACCTTGTTCGTATGGTTATTATTTCTTTACTAAATCTAAAAATGTGATATTCTTATAGATTTAATAAATAATTGTAGGAGTATAAAAATATATGTACAAATATTTTTCAAAATCCAAAAAGTAAGATTTTTGTTTTATGTGGTTTTCTAAACCTCAGTGAAATTTGTTGAAGAGTCGATTTTGGGGATTTTGAATATAAATATAATCAAGTACATGTATTCAATTAAAATCATAAAAATTTGATATAGTTTCCTTGAATTATCAATAAATACGTTTATGTATTAAAGAGAAAGAGGTATTTATTGCTAGTATCTTTAGGTATTGGTTCTAAAGTTTCTAGAAAACCAATTTTAGGGTTTTTCGAAGCAGAATGGATATGATTGAGATTATAACACATATTAAATTCATCTAGGTTGGAGAATCTTTTACTCTAACCATATAGGAAATTTGAGTGCTTAGGTTCTCAACAATGGTATGTTGCATCTCATTAATCATATTGAGAATTTGCTCTTATGAAAACTACTTATATTTCATTTATTATATTAAATGATCCTAATTGTCATGGCCCCTAAGGGTTAAGTTGTCTTCCCTTGTACATTCCTCCTTTCCTATATTTTGAAGAGGGGCGTACATTTCCTTATACATATCCATAAAAACATCTCTTCAACTCCCCATATGATTTTCAACATGGTATCATAACATTGATTATAACATAGGGAGAAAAAAGGAAGAGCCTCTGCCTATGGGTGTATGCCATCTCTTATTGCCTTCATTTCTCTCCATGCATCATCCTCACCTTGATGGTCATCTCGTTTCTTCTTTCATCATCATAGAAATACTATCATTTTTCCAACACACTCAATCCTAGCCTCCACTTATGTTTATCTTCCTTTTCTTAGTCTTTATCTAGCCATTTTATAAAGATTCAATCTTTTTCTACTTTACATTCGAGCCTATCTTCTTGTATAATCTACCTCCTTTGAGTCACATCAAGTTTTCCTTTTCCTAAAAAACAACTTTAGCATATTTTTAATCATCTTTGTAGATTTTGTCACCGTCTAGTTTCTTGTTATTTGATTCCTCCCTGTAACATATAGTTCCATACCACCATGACTGTCTGATTACATATTCTTCATCTTATTTAGATCAACTCTACTATTCTTTCTTGCTTCCAAAGATAATTTTTGTTTATTTTCTTTTGCCAAATCACTCCCTACTTTCTAGTAATACTTTTTTTTGTTTACATATCGTTTTGCATCAAACATTATGATTGTTTTCCCCTCTCCAATTAAGATTTTTTTTACTAGATTAAAGGGGTTGGTGAACCCAAAAAAGGGAATAAATTAAAAACATAATATCTTGAATTAGAAAAGAAAATAGTTCAAATGGAAGTTTATGATTTGGAATGAATTGAAATGATATGAAGAAAAAAGGAAACATATGGAAATTGAACAAAAAAGGAAATGGGAATAAAACAACAAGATACAAAAGAAGAAACAAAAGAACCTTTCTTGTTTATGAAGAATCAAAACACATGGACATTGTGCTTTTTCTTTCTCTACTTCAAAAAATACCCCCTATCACACGTCATGTCTGCATCAATTTCCAAGTGCAGGGGGGTATCATTTCTTTTACACACCAACTACTCAATCATTTCATATTTGGTGTGTGGGATGAGGTACTAGAGGAGAAAAAAGAAAATATATGAAGAGGAAATATGAGGAGATAGAGTTGAGAAAGAAAATATGTATTAGCCATCCAATTGTGATATTTATGGAGCTTCTTGTTCTTTAACAGATCATTGTTTTGATGTATTTTTGGTGTCACATCCAGTTAAGCATCATGCTTCTAGTGCATCATTGGTGTATCTCTTCGAATAAAACTTTTCTTATTCATGCTTCTAGTCCATTGTTAGTGTATCATTCCCAATGAAATTGTGCTTCTTGGTATTCATACCACAATATGCATGTGGGTTACCTATCTCTGCTTATTCCAGTTTGAACCAATTCATGCAACATTTAAGGATCTTAATTGCAACATGGACACCAAGTTTTTTGTGTTCATACCACATTATGTACTTCATGACATAGCTTTATATACTTAATTATAGGTTCTAATTCTCTCTAATGTGAATGATGTTAAAGATGATCATTCTTGTTGTATTTTATTGAGACGGATAGTTGCTTCTTCACAAGGTTTAAAATTTCTAGCCTGCAAATTCTATATCTTCAAGGATTTCATTCAAACTTTTATCTTCACCGAGTTACTTATGTCATGTCTTCTTTGAGTTGCATTTGTCTGACAAGGATCTTTCGCTGATATTCTTGGATTTATCCTTGATGTTTCCCTTCATTCATATCAAATCCCAAGATTCATGTGCAACATTTATGGAACTGATATGGAAGTCACTGACACATCATTTACTTTGTGTTTGTGCCACATTAGTCACTTTCTAGGACTTTTGTGATAATTCTAGTTGTCTACAATTTTCAAACAATTTGAAGATACCTCTATTGCTATGTCGACATTGTGCCTTTGCATTGTGGTGCATTATGTAGGTGATATGTGTTGATCGTGCACTTATACTGCTCACACCTCCCTCTCTAGTAAAGATCCTAACTTTATTTATTGTCATATCATCTCTCCAAGTCTAGTAATTCCAAACTAAATATGTGTTTCCCCATACTCCAGCTTTAGGGGAAGTGTTGGTATTATTTTTATTTAGTTTATTATGTTATACATGTCTAATTATTTTGGGTCATTGATAAAAGCAATACTTATCCATTTATTTGTATGTTTTATATCTCTCTTTAGGAGCATTTCATGATATTCTCTAATTTTAGAGTCAATTGTCTTAGTTTATCATTTCTCTCTTTAATTGGAGTTTTTACTTGATTTATTTGGGATTTTTCATGAAAATGGCCCAATAATTCAATGCCCAAAAGGCTCTAGAATCATAGGCTTCTATTCCAAATCCTTAGCCTCCAATCAATCAAATGACTCACTAAATCCATTGACTCAAAGCGCAAGACCACCAACTTCACAAAAATCCCCATCAATCGAGTAGGATTCCTAGTCGATAGACTCTCTAGTAAAGATTGAATCAAACTTAGATTTGGGAAATCTCATTACTTCAAATGAAATGACTAGGTCAAACCAAACATTTAAAGTCAGTTGACCAATTGGCATCCTTGTCGATCGATTGTGTTCAAAACCCAGTCAAACTTTAAAACAAGAAGGCCATTATTTTAGTTAATATTTTAGCAGCTTGCCTTTAGGCTGAAGCAAATAAATCAATCAAGTCGATTGACCCACACACCAGATCTTGAAAACTCCAGTTGTTGCCAACAACCATTTTAAGGTTTTAGCCCACTAAAATTTGTAATTAATTCAATTGATCGACTAGATCCCCACTCGACTTACCCACACCCTGGACTCAACCATGCCATCCACCACCCAGCATAGTTTTTGGATTTTACCCCTCCTTCTGCCATATAAAATGAGGGGGGAATCCATTTACAAAAAGTGCAACTTGTAATGCATATTACATCTTTTAATTTTATTCCCATTTACATCTTTTAATTCTATTCTTGTTCTTTACTTGAATGTATTTGACTACAATATTTTAGTAAATGAATGTTTTCCACCCTTTTTGCATCCAATGATTGTTTAATTAAATTATGTTCTTATGAGGTGATGAGACCTTAGATCCCAATGAGAATGAACCCATAATTTCTTGACAAGACCCCTTATAAAAATTATAATTCTTTTCCCCTTTGATCTTGCACTTATTTTCTAGTTGTTTAGATTATGTTCTTGTGAGGTGAAAACCTTGAATCCCAAAAAGAATGGACCCATGATATCATGAAAAGAACTCTAATTGAGATTATGATCTTTATAACCAATTTATCTTGTTTGTTATAGCTTATGGCAATGTGACTGTCTGATCCATAAGTTTGAATTCTGAAAAGGAGATCACATATTCCTTGATGAGACCTCAAATATGAACTTGTTGGATGGTTGGATGAGGATCCTTAAAGCATAGATCTTTAGCTTAGAGACAAGTGTGACCCATATGATATGTGTTCTATGAAAGGACACAAATCCACACGGTCATGATTTAATCATTAAAAATAAGAGGAGTTTAATTGGTTAATGTAGGAACACGGTTTATGGTGGCGATTCCCCAGACCCTCTATGTTTTTTATCATTTGATATAAAACCCACTTTAACTAGTATCTTTTTCTTCTTTCTACTTTCATTTTAATCAACCACTCTCAAACTAGAATTTACTTTCTATTCATCATTATTGGTTTGGATTGGCATTTAAAAATTCCATTCATTGGGACTGATACCTTCTATACTAAAATTAGTTCACTTGTTTACAAATTATTGATTACTGTTAAAGGTGAAACAACACATTACTCATATAGGTTGAGTTCACTTCCCTTGTACTTTCCTCCTTTCCTACATGTAGGGGAGGAGTGTTCCATCTATCCATAAGAAAATATCTCACCAGCATCTCATCTTATTTTCCATAGATTTAATTTTTCTCTTGATCTTAATGTATGTCACATCCCTTGCTAGTCATATTTGGAAATCTCGTATGGCTTTCTTTGTCTTGGTCCATATGGACATGTCACTCTATACACCTCTCTCTTCAAAGAAATTGAGTCATGTGAGTAATTATACCCTGATACGGATCTTCTAATCTTATTTGTTTTTTGGTTATTCTTGAGGACTCTAAAGATGCACTTTGTTCATCCTACTCCTTGTTGTAACCATAATCAGAGGAAATGAATTAAATGAAATCCTATTTGTAGGTGATGGATTCTTATGGTCTTATGATGTATCTTCATTGTCGATATGATTGTCTAATGGTTTATGGGTCCACTGACCCCACTTGATATCAGTTGGACGTCCTCATCCTTTACTTTAGATTTATTATACTTTATCTATCCTACCATATATGTATGTGTGATTGACTAGCCATAACTATAAGTAGTGATACCATATTTTAAGTAATGGGTTTTATTCCCCTTCTAATGTATATAGGCACTAGGTTCTATTCCCTTGCCAGGAATTGGGTTTTATTCTTGTATCATATATGATGTGAAGCATTGGGGTTTATTGCCTGTCATTCACCATGGTTATATTCATCCTACAAAATTCTATATTTTTGGCAGCGAGGTTATATTTCTCTTGCCTTTCAAATGAATATATGGGTTCTTACCCTGCTTTTTTATATATGCTAGTCTTCTTTATACTTGCCATGCAATTTTTTTTGTTTTGTGATAGTATTGATGTAACAATGTTTAAAAGTAAAGAAACTCCCTTATTGATTGTATTTTTAATGAAACACCTTTTTGGTGATTATTCTTTTGATCATCCACTTTGATGGTTTATTATCTTTTTCTTGGTTTGATAAGCCTTGATAACGTTTATTATTTTTCTTTTTCCCTAATAATTGGTATATCTCTATTTATATGCACATATTGACATTTTTGTGCTGACGACTTATACTTTTTCTTCTTCTATGGGATATGCTTACAACCCCTTAGGTGAAGGACATGGAGGACTTGGAAAGACCATGATAACTTGTCTCAGTGGAACTACTTATTCAAAAATAGACTTGAAACATCTTGGACATCCCTCTTTTTAGTGAAGAAGTTGTTTCTTTCATGCAAATAAAAAATGGGAGATTATTACAAATCTTATAAAATTGAAATAGTCATGATTTATATTATGTTGATATTCTTGTATACCATTCATTTGAGAAATGAAAAAATACACCTATTATAGCATACTTGCTAGTGTTCTTGGATTAGATGGGTTCATTCATCAATTAACTAAAGAGTGGATTCCTTCTCAGGTCCCACTCCTTATAAGATTATACCAGAGTCATGAAAATTTAGATTTTGATTATTTGGAATTTATCTACCCTAGGTAGAAGAACCCTTACCCTAATTGAAAACCCTATATTAGATGATTTACCCTAGCATTTATGTAAGTTGTTCTTATAGAATCATTTTGAGGAACACATTATGCATATGATGAGGAAAATCTAGTGTCATGGGACCCATAAGATCATACCCTATAATCTAGATCAGCATGGTTTATCTATGTGGATGTTAAGAAGTTTGACTTCTGGATGGAGATAGGTATGAGAAGAGAAAATTAGTTGAAAATGATATCGTCAATATTAATATGGATTTTTTTAACCTGGTTTTCAAATTGATTTTGAGCTCATATTTGATTAATGTCCCACTATTTCTTGAAGAAGAACTTATTTTACATTATACAACTACATGTACAAAAATCTATGATTTTATCGATTCTTTCTTAAACTAAGTAACAATAAAGGAATGCATGCAATTATGGTAGAGAAGTACCAAGAATTAGATAGAATAGATCTCTTAATCCTAGTTTTGACAATGAAGTGATGACTAGGACATTTGGCTTGCGCTAAAGGTTTAGTTGACCTACCATTTTGTCTCTCATAAGTTGTATAAATTCAAACCCAGTTACTTTTTAGATGCTCATGTGAATCTTAGGGCTTTTAGGTTAGAAGAAAAAGGATGTAAAACTCAACCCAGAGAGAATAACATCTTCTAGTTGGAGGCTTGACCTATGTAGTTTAGGAACACACATGCTAAACACAAATAAAATAAGTACATATCAAATCCTAATATATCTAGTTATTTAGTTTGACTTATTAGGTTAAACCTTTTTAATGGGTGGAGAGTAGTTGGATGATAATATAAGGATGGTTATATTTGTGTACAAACTCCTATTTAAGGGGCATAATGTTGTAACATACTAAAACATGCCTTCCTAGCCATGGAAACTCTAATCATAAGTATTGGATACTTTTAGGTTTACTTTAGGGATAAACCCTCAAATGAGGTGTAACTTATACCCTTACTTGAAAATGAGTTTTTATGAACTTATATGCCTTGTTTGACCTAATATGGATATTACAAATATTGTCATAAGAATGATGAGTCCTTTGTCACTCCAAAGCCTAATAGGATGAATATAAGTAATAGTTAACTCTAATATAATTAATCTTGGGTGACGTTTATATATTAATGAAAATGATGACAATTGTCCTAATAGTCATATAAAGGATATAAAGAATAGTGAAGAAATAGTTTTTCTCAACGAGAAAGATAACATCAATAATTTTTAAAGGAATTTTGAAGTAAATAATGGTTATGGATGCATATGTCAATAAAGGAAGATCAATCATGAGAAGATAATCCTTAAACAAACCCAATGTCAACCCATTATCAATAAATATAGCTATTTGGTGAACAAATATGGGAATACAACCTTTTGACCCAATCCACTATATAACCTAAGAAATAGTCTGCATGGAAGAATCTAAACCCATATGAGAAATCCTCATGTTTTATTTGCCTTAGTTTTGTTTAGGAAAGTGAATATAATGAAAACTATACCATATTAAATAATGTAATTAATCACTCCAACAGTGCAAACTAATGTGAAGTTTGGATTCTACATATATTAACTAGCCTATGGGTCAAATTTACATTTATTTGAACTTTGTTTAATCCCCCAAACAATTAGGGAAAGAAAATAAGTTTAAAGACCCCTAAAATGCTATTTTAATGCTCCAATGAAATTGATTTCCTATAGTTTGTAATTTATGTTTTTCACAATTCCATCTTTTTTAGTTCTTCTCTTAGCTTAGTCTCGTGTCACTTGTCAACCATTTTGTTAAGATTGAATGGGACGCACATCATATCCTACCGTGAGTAATACAACACCCCACATTAATAGTACATGTTCGACAGTATGATCTCATGATGATATTTTGTCTCTCTACCATCCTTTAAAATTCTTAATTCTTCTTTTATTGGGTTCCTTGGTTGATTCAACACACGCCAAGAATTTGAACAAGCCATATTTTCCTTCTTTTTCATTTTTTCCAATTTTCCCTCTGTGTCTCTCAAAGAAACCTCCCACATAATCCCTAACTTCAAAACCTATATATGCTAGACTATAACCCAACCACTGGTAGCCCTATTACAACAGTTCTACCACACCAATTGTACTTAAGCTTTCATCCTCTACCTCTGCCAAGAAGGTTTTGTACTCACTGCAAGTCTCCACACGGGTGACCAAATGTCTTCCCCTCATCGTAATTGATCTCAAAGTAACTTATCCCTTATCTTGCCCTGTGATTTTGATAAATTTCTTGGTGCTAGGGATCCCACGATCTCTTTCCCAACTTGGGTAATGGCCAAGTATAGTAGCGACTCACAGTCATGGTAGGACCAAAGGGTGGGGTAAGGATCACCATATGATCTCATTTTCACTCCTCACCTAAGTCTTGACGCTAATTTTTTTGCAAGGGAAGACTTGTATTTTTGCAAGTTCGTCTCTATTTAAGCCACAATTTTCTTGCAAACACTTAGGACATTATGCCATGTCATTCTATAAGGTTTATATTTTATAAAAGATCACCTTGGTTTATTGGTTATTATTTATCTAACTAGATCAATAAATATGATTATCTTATAAATTTCATAACTAATTGTAAATACATAAAAATATGTTTTGGTAACCTAATATTGAGATCTTTCTACTTGGTATGGTTTTTATGAACATCAGTCAAATTTTTTGAAGAGTCGGTTTTTGGGATTTTGTATGTAAATCCAATAAAGTACATTAATTCAATTAAAATAATATCTAGTTGATTTAATGTTATAAAATTATAGATAAATATGATTTTGAAATAAGGATAATGAGTGGAATTTAATTGTATTATTTTTATGATTTGATTCCTATGTTTCTAGAAGACCTATTTAAGGATTTTTTATAAGTTGAATGGAAAAGATGGAAACCCTAAAACATATATAATGTGTATAGCTTTGGAGAATCTATAACTCTAACAATAGTGATGACGTAAGCACTTAGGTTCTTAAAAAAGGTATGTGTGTTGCATCTCATTTATTATATTGATCAATTGATCTAATTTATCTCTCTCTTGATGTATGTTGTATCCCTTACTAGCCACATTGAGCAATCACCTATGATTTTCTCTCTCTTAGTCCTTGTGGACATGTCACTCTATACACTTATCTCTCTTCTGAGTTTTTGAATCATATGAGTAGTTATATATTTATATGGATCTTCTAATCTTCTTAATATGTTGGTTATTCTTGTTGTCTCTAAAAGTCCACTTTGTTCATCCTACTGCATGTGGTAACCCAAGTTTGAGGAACTGAGTTAATCCAAACCCTATTTTCATGTGTTGGACTGTTATGATCTTATGATGCATCTTTACTATTAATGTTATTGAATAATTGTTTATTGGTAATAATCCCCCAATTGATATCAGTAAAATGTTCTCTTACCTTAATTGGGCTTTACTACATTTTATCTTGCCTTCACTATTTGAACGTGTGATTGACTAATCATAACCATATGTAGTGACACCATATTTAATGCATTGGGTTTTATTTCCCCTATACATATAATGTTGATCGACACTGGTTTTATTTTATTTCCTCATGTTGGGTTTTATTGCCTTAACACATATGATATTAGGCACTAGGTTTTATTTCCCTATCAAGAACTGAGACTTTATTTCTCCTAGAAAAATCTATTTTTGTTTGACACCAAGGTTTTATTACTTATGTACTTTAATATGGAATATAGGACGCTTTTCAGTATATGCTAGTTTGCTTTATACTCAGCATGCAACTAATTATATTTTGTGATATTACTAATGTGACATTGTTTAAAAGGAAAGATCTTGTCTTGTTGATTACTTATTATTAAATAAAACACCATTTTGACCATTATTCTATTTACCATCCAATTGTATGTTTTGTTATCTTTCTCTATGACTGTAGAGTCTTTATAATGCTGATTGATGTCTTTTCCCTTAATAATTCTTAATCTCTATTTATAAGTGCATACAAACGTTGTTGTTATGAGAACTTCCACTTTGTCTTCTCTTTTGCGGTATGCTTCCAACTCCTTAGGTGAAGTGCATAGAGATTTGACATGATGACCGGAACTTGTTTTAGTGGAGCTGACATTGGGGAGATAGATTGGATGTAGCTTGAACATTCCTCTTCTTAGTAAAGAAGTTTTTTCTTTCATCTTAAACCCCAAATGGGAGATTATTATGTAATCTTATAAATCGTAAAAGTTCTTTATATTTTATTCCATTGTTATTATTGTATATTATTCGTTTGAGAAATGAAAAGAATGTGCATATCCCAATATACTTGTTAATGTGTTTGCATTAGATGGGTTCATTATTCAATTAATCAAAGATTGGATTCCCTCTCATGACCCACTACGTATGCAAGAGGAGCTCAAATTGTGTATCATGCAAGGCTTTCTTAAGAAGAGAGTAAATAATGAAGATCAACTTACATAGAGTTGTGAATGATATAGAAAAAATAAGTATGAGTTAGAAAAAGGTACATACATACTAATACGTACCTGACTAGTTTATCACAATATGTGTTTTGATAAATTTTATTTATCATTGAAAATGTTGTTGAAAATTTAGTGATAATGAGATTGAGGAATGTTCAATAGCCAGGTCTATACAAGTAGAATTATGCAAAACATCGATTTAATTTTATGTGAGACTCTCTATGGCCAAGTAGATGACCATATTGCACAAAGACATGATTTATATGAAGGAAATGTAAAATTTCATATTTTACAACACATATGATAGAAAGAATAATACAAATGATACACCGGGGTAGAGAATGAGGAAATATTTCAATTCGTCTCGTTCCAATTACTGTAAAGTCTGATAAGTTCCCATACATGCTCCTTCACGTTCCTCACATGCCTCCAATCCTTTATTCCTCTTAAGTATTTCTATTCACTTAAAGAAGTTGCTTATCCTACTTTGTAGTTTAAAGAGTTTATTTATAGATTCTAGAGAGGGGTGATGGGTATAATGCAATATTAGTTTATCGAGAGTTGGAGACTGATGAATGCATATTCATCCAAGTTTTTGTTATGATTCTAGTTTTATTTTACATTCATTTCTATCATATTACTTTAGAACTAGATTACATTTAGGTTTTATTAATTTTATTATGATTTGTAGGATTTTTATCCTAATCCCATGTCTTCATGGAAGGTTTGAGTTTCACTCTTTGTGCACCAAGTTGGGAGACAGTGGTCCTTCTAACCAATTAGTGGACACAAATTTTTGTTGAAGAATGGACTAAGACTTGCACTGATTAGTCCTTTCATTGGTTGTCATTTTCATTTATCAACTACTTCATCTGCATAGGCCATAGACAACACACCAATAGCACCCCCTGGGGGTTGGTTTGTTTCACTCTGGAAACTCAGAGGTCCACACATTGAGTAAACATTCACTAATACCCAACTTGGCCTACACACCTATGGGTTGTCACAGGTGGAGACTGACGACCTTTCTACTTTTCCATTAGTGGAATTCATATGGTTGTCATGTCTTGACCAATGATGCCTGACCTCACCCTCTAATGGTTTGGTGGACTTTACCAAACCTGAAAGCACCCTATTGCTCTAATGTGATTTCAATGTCGACCATCAAAAAGACTATTATGTGGTCCTAATGGTGACCAGGCTATGTCAACCGTCCATAAATGAAGCACCAATGATTGGGTTGGCACACACATCAATGATCTCGTCGATGGTTTTTATTGTTTCACAAACACTGCACCATTTAGACTCATACTCCTTACCTCAAAAGAGGAAGATCAATGATGCCTCCACCACCATATTTTCACCTATTAGTTCTTCATCCATGGACACAATCTAAGAAAGAAGGATGATAGAGAAGAAGGGTCACTCGATGACAACCTTGGTGTATTGTTCTATTAGATCAACCCCAAATTTTGATAGAAACCTATTGTCGCACACAACAAGGGTGCATGCCTTCCTCCCTCATTTATGAATTCTATCTTTTTACTTTCCCTTTTTTCTGATCTCTCAATTAGGAGCAAGTAGTTTCTTACACTAGGCCATAGGGACTATCCCCACTACCCTCTTTTGTTCTTTTACTACATCACAATATGTATGGACCTTGTTACATTTTGAATCCATCATTTTATGGTTATATGTTTCTCTCATCAACAAGTTAACATTTTTATCATGACTATAGGCTTAGAGAACTTAAAATCCTAGATCTAGGATGTCGATTGGTTCTTATTAAACCCTTCATGAGAATTTCCATTAGGTGTTTCCCAAGGCAATAAATATATAATTTGTTGGTAACGCCATATTGAGTCTGGAGTGATATATTTTTAGTTTATTTGTAATGCCAAAAGGGGTATTTACCAAGCCTCAATGTGAATTGTGCATGCTTGTGTTGTGGTGAAGTGAGAGAGAGAATGTAGGTGGTGGTGGTGAAATCCATTCTCCCAAGTGTTTCCATCCATCCATAATCATAGATTTAAATTTGATCTTTTATTTTTCCCTTTAGCTATAATTGACCACATACTTCTTGTGATAAATACTTTTCATAGTTTGGTTAAACCAATCAATCAATTATTTAAAATGTTTTCCTTTGGGTTTGATCCTTAACTATACTACAATAATATTAGTCCACTTATAGGTGGTGATTATTGTACTAATTTAGAAACAATCTAGACACTTCACCCTAGATGAATTTTCCAGTGCAATAACGCTCACATGAAATTTTTGAGACATTGTCGATGACAACATAATTATTGATTATTAAATTTAAATAGGACTATTTATATTTTTCTTCTCCTTTGAAAACATTGAATATATGTTGGACAATATATTAATTGAAACCTTCTTAAATCTTGTTCTCTATCATCCTAATAGATATGTTCTTTATTTTTAAGAAACCTTCTATAATGGAGTGTCACCACTGCAATTTGTATATTGCCAAGTATGTGTTCATTACAACCATACATCTGTAAAATTTCTTGAGGCTTATCTACAATTTAAAGCAGCATTATGATGGCTTAACGTTGTGGACAATGTTATGACATTTCAATGTGGATTCAATTCTAATTCTAACCCACATTTTGGGAAGCTGCCATGAGGAACCTTACTATAGAACCCAAATTCATAATGAAGGGGACCTCAACCAACAATATTCTATAGAGTTCTATGATCTTTCATGCTATGAAGACCAATTTCCCTATGTGGAAGACAACAATCAACATTGTTTCGGGAGCTATAATTAGGAGAAATACTACAAAGTTGAGCCTTCACTTGATATGAGTGACAAGTGGAATGCCTTAGAGAAATTTCTCTCTTAAGAAAAAGCATGTAGAAAAAGGCTAGTTGCACAGGTGGCCCATCTTGTGTAGCTTTCTCTATCAGCAAAGGAGTTAGAGGGTCACCCGTAAAGTTTCCAAGGGAAGACAGAACAATAAAAGATGATATTTTTGACAGTGATGATGATTATACCATCCTAGTGTCAACAATGTTAGATTGCATGCTAGTGTCATGAATAGAGAATCTACAATCGAAATGTTATATGTATGCGTGTATCCATTTGTCTCTACACACGAGGCTCTAGTGCATCACTTAAGATAGTCTCAAGAAAAGGATGGATCGGGCATGGTAGCAGATCCTAAGTATCCATCATTTATCAGTATTCTATACACTGATAAAGACATTCTCAATGTTCAACCAATCTTGTTGACCCTATTTTGGAAGATGAACAACAAACTCCATGGTCAAATCTGGTTATTTTAGATGAAGAGGGCACATTAACGCAAGAGGTCTACATTTACCTCAGTCACTTTGTATCCCATATCATGCTAAATCCTATGAGGATCTTCCTCCTCTGCAAGAAGTTCACATGCATCTTCTAATTGAATATGATGTTTATTATCCTGATGTAGTTCCTTCCGAAGCCATCGATGAGTTGGATACATGGTACATGGTGGAACCAAAGCAACATTCTAATGTAGATAAGGATTATGATGCCCCCATTGACCCCAACATTTATTGGATGATATTCGAAGAGGATATACAAACACACAATGATGTTTACCTGTATGAAATCACTAATCATATAGATCCTCCTATGCCATCACTATATCTCTTACACATAGGTATAGGTGACCAAGAGAAGCCAAAACTAGATCATCCACCCAATATACCGCAACTGACATTATAGACTGTCAATTTATCAGTTGATAACTTCATCTTTGAAAAAGGTTATCTATCATAAGTATTCATAGTTGAGATAATCCACAAGATACCCTATGGGAATCACCCCCTTTATGTGTCTCATCTCTATTATACACATACAACTTCCAACACTTCATCTACTAATGGAGGAAATGTGTTTATCCCACTAGATGGTTTGCATGGAAAAAGTCAACATCATATCAATCATCTAGAATTTCCATTTAATCTAAAAATACCACCCAGTTACTAGATGCACCATGGATCTCCTTTATTCATGGTTACAAACCTTCTCAAAATTTTCTTCATTTGGACTTCCTTTGAGTTTCCATGAATACCTGGTTGAGCTTGTCATGCTTCACCCCCTCCCATTCAAGTTTAGTGTTTTCTTGGGGATCAAAAAATATTTAATTTAAGGATGGAGGGTAGGTGGTACATATCTAACTCCACCCATACTTTTTTGTTTTTAATTTCTGATTTTAATTTTAGGATCCCATAATTGCATGCAAGAATATAATCTAGCTTAAATTTTTTAAAATTTTCTTATTTTATGTTAAAAAAATAATTATCTAGCTGACTTAGATTCAAACTTTTGTTTTTGCATCCATGAATGGTATCATCACATAAATCCCATTACTCAAACCAACATTTGATAGTGAGAAACTTTTCAACACAACCAATGGCTAGATATCACCCTATGTAGCCTAGGAAATATATTATGTTTCCCTAGGATAGATGGCAAGTATTTCAGGAACTGAGAGGGATCAAACACTTCATTATTCCAACTGAGTAGTGAAACATGTTCATGGAGTCATCATTTTTCTCCTTACCATGTCACTATTCAAGCATAATGGGACTAGGAGAATAACCAGTGTAGTGAATCCTAAATAAAGTTTTATGTTGATTTGACTCCTTTTATGCACTTTTTTCATCATCTTACTTTCCATCCAAAAATAATAATAAAAATCACCCATCCCTACCCTATCCACATCTTTGATACCCCTCTCTATGTAATAGTGGTGTACCACCAAATAGAAAAAAAATTGATGTGCATAGAAACTTATGTTGTAATATATGTGTTTTCATTAATAAATGAAATCTCAATTTCGATACAGGAGAGATTTACATGTTCCTTTCACACCTCCCTTCTCTCTGCCCAGGGACATAATGGATGTTTCATTTTGATATCCTTTTTATGCACCTCAGTGTTGGATCATATGCTTACTTGTTAATTTGCGAGATTATAAAAACTTTAATGAAACTCCTAGATGTAACTGGTATTGAGGGAGTGGTGTGGTAGTGTGTTTCAGAAGAGGAATTGGACGTGAAGACATCAATAGATGTGTTATGTGATCTTAGGAAGTTTGGTCTCTTTTCCATATTTGTGGCATGGGAATGAGCATCATGTGAACGTAAGGCAAGCACATGGGCTAAAAGTAGTCATTTGTCTATTGTTTCAAATTTTTGTGTTACTCAAAAAATAAAAACATTTTTGTCTGGGGTTATCAATGAATGCATATTCATATCAATTTTTTCTAGAATTTTAATTTAGTGTTGCATTAATTTCCACCAATTTACTTTAGAACTAGCTTACATTTATCTCTTATTAATTATATGTTAATTAATAGGATTTTGATCCAAAACCATAGTTTTCATGGAAGGATCTAGCTACATTACATATGACCTAGATAGGAGATAGTGGTCCCACTATCTGGTTAGAGGACACAAGAAATTTTGGAATAATTAGACCAAGTCCCTACCAATAGGTCCCCTCATTGTTTAAAGTTTTCACTAGTATTTTCTATATTATGTGATGCGATTTATGCAGATGATTATCCGACATGTCGCATTGGATATTAATACCATACATGAGGTATTATATATAGTCTCATTAGTTAGTATGAAATATATCAATCTTATTTTTATATTATTACTTATATATACATCATTCTCTTTGCAGATGTTTAAAACTGACCACACTATAGGTAAATGCTTAAAAAATGTACATGCTCCATATACGATGGAAGCATTAAATAAAATAAGAGAAGAATGGGCAAAAGCCATACAAGCAGTGGTGATTGTAAGATATATTTGGGATGCTGATAGCGATGTTGAATGAGATTTTGTAAATGAATATTTCTGAATGTTTATACATGTCTGAATGTTTTTACATGTATTTGAATGTTTCTACATGTGTGAATGTGAGAATTGAATTGATGTCTGAATGTATCTACTTGTGTGAAAAAATATTTGTTGATTTTGCAGGTTTGTGGCATGTTTGTAGGCTGATATCAATGGATGTCGTAAACCTGCAGTTCAGAAAACTGAACTGCAGGTTCTCATCCTGCTGACCAGCCACAGCAGGCCTGCAAACTAATAAGAAAAAAAAATTAAAGTATAGGCATCGGTTATCTATAGAACACCATCATCAAAGGCCTACAGCGTCAGTTATTTGATAAAACCGGTGCCTAATAGGACAAACAACCCGACCGTGCAGGAAAGCACGGCCGTGGTGGAAAAGGTGTCGCTTATTAGTATAAAACCGACATCTATAGTCCTAAACACGGCCGTGCAGCGAAGCACGACTGTGCTTCTCCGTGTCGTCTGGGTGTATGGCATCGGTTGTTAAGTTGTTAACCGACGCAGAAAGTGTCCTAGGTGGTGCTCTTTTTTGTGGCGCGAACCTTATAGACGTCGGCCAACTATATATAACCGACGCCTATATGTCATATAGGCATCGGTTAGAAAACTGACGCCGAAGAGTTCGACCTTTAGCGGCGCCCACATAGGCGTCGCTTGAAAACCGTCGCCAAAGGTGGTTAAACAACCGACGCCAAAGGTTGTTTCTGTAGTAGTGCCTGTCCCATAACCCTCCTATATATATATAGGGGTATTGGGGGCTTCTCAAAAGAACAACTCTGTACAAACCAGTTTCTCTGCAAAGTTGTCGTTCTCTCTAGTTTTGGGAACCGAGATAGAGCCCGAGCAAGTGCTACCCGCAAAGGGAGGCATAGTAAGGGAAAGACAACTGCAGTTGCAACTGGTAGCAGGAGAGTGTGTTGGCGACTAGTACGTCAATAAGAGGGTGTGACTCCTTCCAACTCCTTGTGGGACAAGGAGTGTGGAGTTCCAGGTGGTCCATGTGGACTACTTCAGAGGCGGGAGGTTACTGCCGCTCAGGAGGATAACTGTCAACCTGACAGTCCGGTGAGACCAGGAGTTGTTAGTCCCGATGCGACCAGGAGCTGCACAGACATCGTCGAAGACTGGAGTTGAAGACCGCGCTAAGCGCAAGGTATTTTCTCCGAGCAAGCCTCGGGACAAGGTATGCTTCCACAAACCATCCTTTCCTATTATATATATGTTGACGCGTTTCCTTGTTCTGGGTTTTGGGGAGAAATTTTTTTTGTTTCCACTTCCTTCTCTGCCTCCCCTAAAACCCAACAGTCAGGACCTACTACACCCAAGTGATTCACTCGACCACCGAAACCGTCGCCAGCCTCTCAAGCTTGCCACTGGCGGCTCCTCCTCCGTTGAACTTCCTCTAGATACACACGCCACAGGGGACAGAGACAGAGAAGTTGCAAGGAGAAGAGGGAGAACTGCTCTCTCGCATACGGTTGCAATATGAATTAGAGACTAGTTTTTGGCTTCTCTTCGTGGTGATGACAGATCTGAGCTTCATCTTCTTCTTCAATATGCGGAACTCTCTATGGATGGAGAAAGATGTGTGGCACGATGGCTCCTTATTCCTATAGCGATGGGTTCATTGGACAGTTCCGACCCTGGCGGAGGTAGTGGATTGCTTCAGATTTGGCTCTTGTTGCTTTTAACTAGATGTGTGAGACTAGGAGACTTGGTCTCGTTGATACTGGTTCATCCGTAAGAAAAGGAGTAGGTGATGACTGTTTAGTCTCGGATCGGGTGCAACCTATCCCGTCCACTCACCTGTGCCCAAGTATCCTTACTCATGGGTCGGCTATTTCATGCAATGTTGTCGATTGTTTATAATCTCTAAGAGAAATCCATTATATCTCTGACTTCCAAGGATTGAATCTCCTATACGTAACTCAAGATATCAAGAATAATAATACAACCTTGACAACACTTAATCTAACTCTTGACCAAAAGGAGTTCCATATTATTTATATGGCCACCTAAAAGAACTACTCAAAGAGCTTGCATTCCTTATTACACCAATCAACCATAAATGATCATTGATTTCCAATGAATCTCTATAAACTTAATATGGTTGTGATAATGCATGGGTTATTTCAAACATTAGAATTCACATATATTAGTAATGGATGTATTACCACATTGTACTCTATTATATCAACAAATGATATTCATTATAGTTGAGCTCGATTAGATATCATGATCATCATTTGTATCGCTAATCACACCCTTAGATGAAGTGAAATTGGATAACTAATTCCTCAATTTAAATTTTCCCTAAAATTCTAGGTTATCACAAAATACATAAACTTTATATCACATTTTTAACAACAAAGAAAGTGCATGCAAACTATGCCACATAGCAACAAAAGCTAGAAATACACTTTATACTTGAGGGATGCAAATGGTGAATAATTAATTTCTAGGATAAATAAATAATATGGCAAAATTGAAACAAAATTCAAGTAATGATACAATTAGTATATGGTAAAAGGTCTTATAGATAAAATGGCCACCGAAGACAGAACATTTTAAATGATGAATCCATATGGATGCATATGAAGGAATAAAACTATTCATACATGGAATGAAGTAAAAACCCAGAGTGTTATGTGTGTGAAGGAAAAGATAAATGTATCACACATACATTGATATGTTGTCATCCCGTTGTTAGGTTTCTAAGGAAAAAATTAAGTGAACTAATTAGAAAGGTCATCAACATGGCTATAGAATTTTTCTTAATAGGTGACAAGTAAACTGAACAAACAACATTTTATTATCTATGTTAGGAGTTGGGAAATCTGAATGTAGTTCAATGAGGTCACTCATCAAAACATTAGACTTGATGTCTAATATATGTCATAGGAATTCAACAAATTTGAATCAAAATACAACGAAAGATGCTTGAGAAGAATAAAAAAATACACATAAGCATTTAGATGACTAATGTGCGCCCCTGGATATTATTTCAATGAGATAATTAGATTAGGATGTAATCATGTACAAAATTGAAATGATTCATTCAATGTAATTAAACAACATAGTAGAACAACCTAATCTATTGCGATGAGATTATTCAAGGACTAATGTAGCCTTAATTTGCAACTACTCATATCATTGGATCTTCTACTAAGAATCGTTGTAAAGATACATACTAGGGATGTCATAAAAAATAGTGATGCATTGAACCCAAAATAACCATTAAAGTGAAGTGATGTGAGAAGGTGGACCAAATGATTCTCTAAGTGAGGATGTTGGTGATGTTAGTTGATGTTTCCTATCTTTTAGGGAAGATACAATCATTATGAATAATATGTACACCCCATATATAAGAAAGTACTTATTCAAATGACTATGAAAAATAATGGTGTTTGCATACCCTTTACCGCATGCACTTGTTGATGACTTCTTCTGTAAATGTAGACATCATTGGGGACAGATTCAAAAAGTATGAGCTTCCTCTCAATTAGTCTATAAAGGGATGATGTTTTAGTATTCCATTATGTAGTGAGAACTCCGTCCAGGAGACTAAATTGGAAATCTAATCCCTCACAAGGAGAGACTCGAAACTCTAAAAAAATGATGATAATGTGGGACTGACTATTGTATTGAGAGAACATCTAAAACCTACCTTGCCACCAATAACTCATGGAACAATGACAAGCACTTTAGCAAGGAGGAAGGACATGAAATACAGAGTCTCTCCGAGAGGGGTGACGAGCAGAACGTCGTCCTCGGATAAAGGAGTTCGTCCAAGCACAATAACCATGTCAGGCAGGAGGCAATTCGATAGCTCATTATAATACTGATCTGTCACGGCACTTTGCATAATATCCTAGACGAAAATCAATAAGATAATGCCAGTCTTCTATCGCCGCGGTCCGGCTAAGATTTAATATAATCGAAAGCTGAGATGGAGTCACTAAAAGAGTTTGTATTGGTTATTTATAAATGTTCTATTCTTGACACCATAAAATACAAGATATATTATTCCCTTAAACAACTACATTATTTAGAAAAGCATTTTTTTCTAAAAGTTCTTTGATATCGAATATAAGCCCTACTTTTTTTTGACCAATATAAGCCCTACTTGACGACTGCTGTATTCGGAACTAAAAGTATCCTCTCTTTTTGAAGGTCAAGCACAAAAGCTTATCACGGAATCAGTAATGTCGGCTGTGTATATTCGGCTGCGCTACCATTCGGAAAGACCAAGCCAAGAATAGAACATTTATAAATGACCAATACAAACTCTTTTAGTGACTCCATCTCAGCTTTCGATTATATTAAATCTTAGCAGCTGTTTGTAGCTATCCAGCAGAGTAATAGCCTAGCACATATATGGCTACGCTATAGTAGGATGGACTGCCAAAACTCGACACCATATACGCAGTCTAACAAAGGTTGCGCGAGGCCATTAGGATGGAATTCGGAACTGGAATAGTATCTCGTAGGCAGTTGCCATTCCCACTACGGTCTTCCAAGCCAAGGCACTTCGTTTTCATCCACGGATCTGGCCACGGCGCGTGGTGTTGGTACAAGGTACGCGAGCTGCTCGAGCGCTGTGGCCTGCGGGTTACCTGCATCGACCTAGCCGGCGCCGGCATCAGCCGCACCGATCCAAACTCCGTCCTTTCATTTCATGATTACAACAAGCCTCTCGAAGTGTTCATGTCACAACTACCTGAAGACGAGAAGGTGAGTTCGGTGAATATTAACGTCCCTTAATTCCGTTTATTAATAATTATCTGGAAACCGTTCTGCGGTTCTTCATGTAATGTTGCCGCTTCTCAGGCTTTGCCCTAGTTTACGTAACCTATAATTAATTTAATTCCGTCAGAGCGCAACAATATTGTTGGTCTCAAGTTTGCTTCTTGTAGATTTAAATACATATGGCATAGCCACCGTAATTTTTTCAAATCTGTGAATCGACTTATTAGTTTTGTTAATTTCTGTTAACATGCTGGTGGTATAAGCTATAATACTTTTAAATTTTCAGAGTATTGTTCTATGATTTGATTTGTTGGATAGCGCCTATGAAAGCTCAAAAAACAAGTGAATACCATTCCTGTAAACAACTAATTCAAAGATTTTAAGGGGACACACAGAAATGATTATCCAGAGAATACAATACATAATTATATAGATATAGTTCGTCAATATAACAGCATTACATCTACCGATCGTGCGCATATGGTAGCACAATTATAGGTGTTTTTACAAAGGTCAAATTTGGGCGAAGTTTACACTTCTCACATGCATGTTAAGCACGCCCACAACTATCTTTCTCACTCTTGTCAACGTCAGCTCGCTTCGTCACCTACCACCATGTCACCCTGTCAAACGGCCACCTACACTTGTTCTTTGCTGCGATTTGCTGCGACAAGGAGAGAGAATGAATAAAAAAGAGAGATATGGAATAAGCATCTTTGTTTTTCAGGAGAGAGTTGAAAAAAAAAAAGATAAAGGTGATAATGATAGAGAAGAAAAGTGAGAGAAGCAATGAAAGATAGAAATCGAGTAATGAGGAGAGAGTTCAACAATATATTTGTCAAGTTGTACCATCTCAGGTTTTCTTCTAGTTTATTTAACAAATAATTAAATTCTATTGGAGAACAATAGTATATATGTTCTCTAATTTGCCTATAGTCGGGAGAAATATATGTAGTACAACTTTAATATTTTATATAAAAATGTAGTAAATTAACCTAATTATTAACTCTATAGATTTTTGTTAACAGTCAAATGGTATAAATATACAACATTTTAAATATATGAGTACATTATATAATTTGATTTGTTGTTTAAGACAACGCATATGAGAGCTCAAAAATAAATGGACCATTTCGTTAAAATTACTATTTAAAAATTATATGCGGACACACTGAAACGATTCTCTTCAAAATAAAATATACAACTGAACAAGTGCAGACCGTCAATTGCATGGAATATGAATTTTAAAAATACAACAACATTTAGGTCTACCTGTCGTGTGCTAATACTAGCACCATAATACAAGTTTTTACAAATTAGCTTTTTAGCTATGATGGTCATACTATATTTTTGATAATACTCCGTTCATTAAGATAAAAAGGAGATAAACTCATCACAACCTCGATAACTGTGATAGTTTTCTATCTGAGTGACCGGAAAACATCTAAATAAAGAGAGATTCTTGGACATTTGACTGAAATATTTTAATCTCTACATTTTTATAGTGAGCATGAGAATGCAATTCTTCAATCAATTACTTTGTGTTTTAGAAATGCAAAAGAATAATATATAGGAGCATCTCTAGGGGGGACTGTCGGTGCTCTACCCCCCACCCTTCTCTAAATGTAATGTATACATATACACTTAATGCTAAAGAATAGAATAATAAAATTGTGTGTCGCTACTAAACATTGAAAAACCATTAGCTCGGCTAGTAGCGATCTTTTGTAATTTATCTGCTTACCCGGGTTCACACCTCAAGTTGTTATTTTTACCTCGTTCACTCACTTGGCTCACATATATATGTAAATGTGTGAACAATAGTCAAGTAAAGTTCTAGCATAGCTGGTAGACAGCTTTGCTAGCTTTAGTGTTGTCTCAAGTTCAAGTCCCAATTTTGTTAAGTCATTTATGCCGAACATTATCATATTTAAAACTTGATAGAATTCAATACTTTTTATGTATTTAATGGGTTTTTTCTTTTGTTAATAGATGTTGTCTTCGAGATGGACTATGAAGTGAATATGAATTGAGCAATTTACACATAAAATTTTAGTTGGTAACAACTCAATATATTATGTATCGTTTTTCAATTTCTTAAAATCAAAATGCTATATCGGTAACAACTTATATAACTTTCACCCATTGTGGTTATTTTCTGGATCTGTCACTGATAATATATAACATAATATGAGACGTATAGTAGACCTACGTCTATAGTAGATATGTGGATACTCAAGTATTGATTCGTGTATTAGTATAATTACGTAAATCTAATTGACGAAAGTTGCAAAGGCAACTCGAAAATATCTACTCGCATTCATACTTTGCAAAGTTTTATATAATTATATTAGAAGTGATTGTTATTGTTTTCATCACTCTTTATAACATAATAATTATATTTTGTAAGATGAAGAAAGATATATTTCAATATAAAAAACATCATTATCATGACACAAAATGGATTGGCAGAACTTATTTTCTCATAAATCATCCATGCATTACATTTAATTAATATATACGGGCACATCTTTTTAAATACCCGGTCTAGTTCGTTTATGCTATTTTTTATCGATTTTGAATTTCTTAAATACCCGGTCTAGTTCGTTTATGCTAATTTTTATCGATTTTAGTTGGTATCAACTCAATATATTATGTATCGTTTTTCAATTTCTTAAAATCAAAATGCTATATCGGTAACAACTTATATAACTTTCCCCCATTGTGGTTATTTTCTGGATCTGCCACTGATAATATATAACATAATATGAGACGTATAGTAGACCTACATCCATAGTAGATGTGTGGATACTCAATTACTGATTTGTGTATTAGTATAATTATGTAAATCTGATTGACAAAAGCTACAAAGAGGCAACTCGAAAATTCCTACTCGCATTCATACTTTACAAAGTTTTATAAAATTATATTAGAAGTGATTATTATTGTTTTCATCACTCTTTATAACATAATAATTATATTTTGTAAGATGAAGAAATATATATTTCAATATACAAAACATCATTATCATGACACACAAAATGGATTGGCAGAACTTATTTTCTCATAAATCATCCATGCATTACATTTAATTAATATATACAGACACATCTTTTTAAATACCCGGTCTAGTTCGTTTATGCTCATTTTTATCGATTTTGAATGGGATCGTACAAAGGACTGCATTAAAGGTAAATAGAGAACCGTGAATTGCGTTGAAGGTTTGGTTTGTTTCGTTGGTCTGGACTGATATATATATATATATATATATATATATATATATATATATATATATATATATATATATATATATAGTCAGGCTAGTGTACACTCGAGTGTATCGGAGGCACCGTACACCTCAGTCATTTTTAAAGATGCAGTAAATTTTTAAAAATTCTAAACCGTTGATCTTTTTAAATATCTTAAGAACATACTATATAATAAATTTTAGCTCATTTGGATACTTATAGGTCGTGCATCTAAAGGAGGAAAGAATCATGCATTTCAAATTAGTTTTGTACGTCGATTTTATTGCCCTTAGATGAGTGACTTACACTCATCCAAATGAGCTCAAATTTTATATGTGGCCTATTATTATTGTAACCATGAAGATCAATGGATTGGATTTTAGAAAGACAGGGTCTAGATAGGAAAACACCATTGAGGTGTACGGTGTAATCTATACACTCGAATGTATTCTAGCCTGACTCTCTCTCTCTCTCTCTCTCTCTCTCTCTCTATATATATATATATATATATATATATATATATATATATATATGTATGTATGTATGTATATAGAACTATATATCTAAAGAGAAATAGAAGTAGAATCTCTTGTTTTCTTTTTTAAAGTAAATGTTCATTTACCGCACTAGAGTGGTTGTTGTGATTGCATCCATAATGTAACATGAACAAGAAAACACCCCTATTGGAAGGTAACACCCTAGAAAATGTCTGCCACAATGGAATGGGTTTCCCTTAGACATCCAAAGAAAAGACACATATATATTTTTCTACATGCATTCTCATTTGTCTATACTTAATTTTGGTTATCATGACTAAATAAATATTTCCAAAGTATGTTCATGGATACAAACTTATTTCATGTATCATATAGATTTGTCTTGAAACAAACTTATCTGTCAATATCATCTTTGATGCACAAGATGTTCCTAGACACATTTAACTACTACTACTCATTTTGTGATAGATTTCTATTTTGCCATTTCGATATCCAGACAAGGAAGATGACTCTCCCAATGTGCTTCAACTTTTTAAGTAATACCACACACACAAACGCCCCTTAAACAACCATCCTCACCCAACTTAATCCCCCACTCTGCCACATCCTCTTTTGACTCTCCCAATGTGCTTCAACTTTTTAAGTGATACCACACACACACGCCCCTTAAACGTCCCTCCTCACCCAATCAAACCCTACCTAACCTCCCCACATTACCACATTCTCTTCTTGTCTCACTTGTGTATGGATCCAACCTCATCTACTTTTTTGAAGTTCATCAGTTGTGCAATTCAAATACCCAACCTAGAACCACTTGTTCCAATGACTATAACAAAGATGTTATGGGTAAAAGTCATTTTTTATTTCCTTATATCATGTTTACCCTGATATCCCTTCCTACTTCACAAGATAGTGGTACCGTAAACTCAAGTTCTAATGTTAATCATACTAGAGTTCTACTATTATGTTTTTTTTCTAGTTTGTCTTATTTCTCCCTAAAATTACTTATCAAATAACCAACACATAGAACTAGGCTTTTTAAGGTGTGAAGTTTTAAAATAATACTAGGTTTCCATTTCTATACTATATTACGTATCAAATTACGAGATGTATGAATTTTGGTAATCTTTTGGAAAATAGTGTGCAACGGTCAAAATTTTAGAGACCAAAATATCTAGAGCAAAAGGCCATTATGTGTCATTGATGCTTAGCTTTAAGAAAATAGTTTTCTTCCCTTAGTCCATCTAACATTATATGATTTAATTGACTAATCCACTCAATGATGTCAATATGAGGTCAAATTGAAGCTTCTTCGCATCAGGTCGTTGGTAGGTGTGTGGTCCTTCTATTAAAGGATGATTGATACAGACCCATCACAACAACAATCCTCACCATTGACCTATCATCACAGCCCTATTAAACAATTTCAATACCTCCTACTACACTTTTCATGTTGAGTATCACAATAAATAGACTAATAATTAACTTTTCCAAGCAAAATTAAGTTAAGAACTCGAGTACATATTTACCTTAATATAGACCCAACATTAGTTTCCAAACTAGTCCTTTATGGATGTTAACATGTGTTTTTGGTTCATTATTGATATGTATAGATTTGGCATCTAACTTCACCTCCATCACAAATGAGGTTTTAATTAGTATACTCTAATTTAGCATTCTCATAAATAACTTATATTAATTAAATGAAGTTGAACTTTTGTAAATCCTACAACTTTGTTATCATTCGAAGTCGAATATCAAAAAATTTATAGTCTGCGAGGTTATCAATAAGCATATTAGAAATTTTATCTGGTCAAGAACAGAGGATCACGAATTTTCTCTATGTTCTTAGAGGATAATTACCTCTAACAAAGATGTTTGTATTGTAGATATTAAAGAAAATATTGGCTAGACTAGCCTCTTATTGAAGACTATTTGATCTTTCTTAAACTATATTGATAAGCATTAGGTTCAAATTATGAAACAACATTACATCTAAACTGATAAAATTTTGCCCTTCCACCTAGGGATTTATCAAGAAGTGTGTCAATGAGATCAAAGTTATCCATCCTCAGGTTTTGTAATAAAGGTAACACCACAAGTACATGTAAAGATCAATAGACTTTTAGCTAATAAATAATTTATATTCAATCTACCTTTTGAAATCCTAAAGAGAAACATTCACTCACTATAAACCATATGAAAATTGAGCCAATTGGTGGGGTTGGAGTTTGTTCATGTGTACCTACATGAAAATTCATGATAAATGATCACAACTATAACAACACATGGGAACATAGGTGGTGAGGATCTTTGGTCCCGTCGATATGAAATTAATCAAAAAATTGAGAAGCATGTTACTCTATAAATAAAAGTAGATAAATTAAAGAAGTTTATACATTGGGTAAATAGAAATGCATATATAATTATTTGGTATTGGAATGTATATCTAATTTACTCTGGCTTTTGTAATAGATATATCTTCTCTCAAATGATGAGAAATGTCTTTAACACATTGACACTAGTGCTAACGGAACCATGCACAATAATTCTTACACTTCTTCATGCACTCTTGGTCTGCAAACAAAGCAAGCATTTTTGGTTAGATATTCATCATGCTACAATGCATTTCATCTGAATGAGAAAATATGAATGGCTCTCAACTAAAAAGATCACTGAAATAATGAGTAGGTTTGGACACTCTAGGAAGTAAACTGTTGGCACCTATGGACTTGTAGAAATGATGAAATTCATGCAACAATTCATAAGGCCGATGAGTTCACAATCCAAATCCTTCTAGGAATGCTCAATGTCTATCCTATAAACATGCATTCTAGTTGCAATAATACTTTAACTCATGCTATTTCTCCATGCATGGTACCCCAGAATCATGATTTCTTAGTCTTTCCTTATCAAACTCATATTACGAACATATGATGGGGATCAAATAGCTTATGGCTAGTGATGTTATAAGATAAGAATAGGATCCCCTAATAAATCAAATTTTGTTCTTATATATATATATATATATATATATATATATATATATATATATGAGTTTGGATAGAATACACTCACATGTACTGGAGATGCCATACACCTCAATCGTTTTCTTTCATGAAGAAATTATTTGATAATCTAAACTATTGATATTTTTAAATATCTTAAGAACACTGTTTTTCGTAAGTACAAGTTGTTATGCTAAATTTGTCACTTGAAAGTATTGATTTATCTCATCAACCATTTATTTTTCCATATATATTAAATGTCTATTTTAAAATGTAACTTTCTTTGATACTAATAATCATTAACACTAAGTTTTTTCTTTACTTAAAGATATTTGTATTAGAAGTATCTTATTTTATATGAAGTATCAAATTAATATACATGGTGTGCACAAAATTATAAATAATTCTCACACAAACTACCAATATAGGATGAAACTAATTGCATATGCACACATTTGGGTTATAGTTTTTTGGATAAATTGTGCTCTTAACAATGTTACAAACATGTCAAATGGCACTTTTCTCTCAATGATAATATCTTTTATTCTGTATAGGTAATACTTGTGGGGCATAGTGCAGGAGGTCTAAGTGTAACTCACTCAATTCTTATGTTTGAGTCAAAAATTGAAGTTGCAGTATATGTTGCTGGAGTCATGAATAAGACAGGATTTGCTACAAAGGAAGATATCAAGGATGTAAGTTACAAAATATGTTTTGATATTGTGAAGTCATTGTTAAAAATAATATAAATCAAAAACTAAAATATTACCTTTTACTAAGAAACTAAGTTATATAAGTAATAGGATACGACACTTCAAATAAACAATATGTTACTAAGACAAACCAAAAATATTATCTGACTAAAGTAAGTTATATCTATGTCACATCTTTCATTTTAAAAATCTTGTTAATGTCTTAAGTGAGCAATGTTTGTTTAAAAAATAGGATGGAATAGCTGAGAATGTGTTTCTTCAACTGAATCAAATAATATATCAAACTAAAGAAAGATATATTGATGTCACATCTTCATTTGCAAAACTTTTTAATGGATTAAGATGACACTATGTTCTTAGTGAGAATTTTTTGTTCTATATATTGAGATCATATTTTTGGATGTAGATTGCAGAACTTTTGCTACATTCATTACTTTTCCTCACAATAGTGTTTTTATTGTAGACTTGACAAAGCATAGATGGGTTAGCTTGAACGTTATATTGATTTTAGTAGTAGGTTCATAACACTATCTATTATTAAATTAAATTGTAAAATGTATGTGTCTTTAGTTTTAGATTTCTACAGAAGGTTATATTCTACACTGATCTAGTTAGAAACTCAACTTTTAACTTCACCAATAATTTGTCAATATGCAACCGAACATACTAATTGAATACCTATATAAAAATTAAAAATTCTAACAAAGAAATATTCAGAAAGGCCTTTAGAACTTTGGAGTAACCCACAATTCACCACAGTCATTTTATAATTTTGTAACAACATTTGTTCACACAACATAACTTTAGGTAAAACTTTACAAAAATGCCTTCACAGAAGTGTTGGCAATAAATTAGTTTGTCGGTCTTTTATAGATATTGAATCCTATAGATCAACATAAAAAATATTAAGATGTAGATGAAGGCATCAAAAAGTTATAACTTCATCACCAAGTACTTTAATCTATCAAAAGAAAAAGAAAGAATGTAATGGTTATTTAAATTACAAGATGCTCCATGAAATTGTACCTCTTGTGAAATGGCGTCACAAGCTTCTGGACTTGTTTAAATTTACTTGAAATAATGTCTATTGGGGTAGAGACTCTAGTGAGGTCAACACATGTGTGTTTCCCATCTGTCCAATTAAATAATACGATGTCGGCAAGACATTGGGTGCCACAAAAAGCCACAACAAGTTCCTTTATGACCATTAAATAGGTAGAGAGACGAGGTTAAAAAGAATATCACGAACAAAGTCATGTCGAAACTTATAGCCAAGTCTTATGCACCAATGTACTACATGGTTACTAAAGGCAACAAGTTATTACAAGTGAGCAATGTTTATCACCTAGGTACAAGATAATCATGAGTTGTTATCGAATGATAACTCAAGAATAAATAGGTTACATGGACAAACCAAGACCATCAATGGGAATGAAAAGAAGGAAGTCTTTTCCATGGTCATCTTGGAGATAAGCAAGAATAGCTGGTTGCTACAGGAGGAGGCCACATGCAATGAATTTATAGAGGATAGTTTTTAGTAAGCATCTTTAAAAAATAGACTACATCTCTGGGGTAGCAGAAGGTGTACTTTATAACTAGGATCAGTAATAGGAAATCAACATATTTTAGATAGAGGCATGCACAGTAAGGAATGTGTCTCCCTTAGGAATAAATCTAATGCCTTGGAGGATATGGTCTTCGAGTTTTTGGGAGTAGGTCTGAGAGGAAACACAGGCAAAATTGATGACATCATGGGAGGATTTGATGACCAAGCCTACAAGGTACATAAGAAGCATGCCTAAGCACCATTTTCAATCACCAAAGACTGGTCCATCATAACCACAATGCATTATAGACATTGATGGATCCCACAATCAAAATCATCCATTACAAAACCAATGTACATTGGGGTGTTGTTTGAATAGCAAACATCAATTGGGGCATCCCATCACATGATCAAATGAAGAGAATTTCACATTATAGATGCCCAAGAAAATCTACAAATTCCATTATTGCATGAGTTTCCACCAAGCATTCCTTCACAAGATCCATGTCACAACCTAGGACTAAATTTTGGGCCTCCGTCTTAGATGATAGACAAAGCCTTTGAAGACTTTTGTTGTGTCACTACTGAGGGTGCCATCATCAAAATAGAAAGAGTGAAGACTAACACCACATTCCACATTCAATTGTAGAATAAGAGGATGGATAAACAACAAAAAAGGAGTGTCCCAACATATAACCTTGTTGGAAATCAACTATGGAGAGAAGAGGCTCACTCTTTTAAGATAAGGGATGACATTTCACAAAAAAACCTACATTGCAACTATGGAAACAAGGTGACCCCAAATTGTACCAACTAGAATAGGTTGAATCCATTGTCTAGGCCAAGAAGACGAGTCAAAGGATACTGGAGACACATAATGCTAGGGAGGGGGTCAAGGACTGGAAAGCCAAAAGTTGAAAACAATTGAGATAACATTTATGAAGTCATCTTTTTTTTAGTATGAGAGAAACACCCTCGTAGAAGTGCCACTTTTGTGACCCCCCAGACAGCGTAAACTCTTGGGTCCCCAAGTGCCCCGCCCACCCCGGAACCAGTTAAAGCACATAGTTGGCCAGCCTGCGTGACGGGTACCATTTTGGAGACGGTCGCTGGGTATCGAACCCGAGTCCCTTCATGAGGGGACATCATGTTGAACCACCTGAACCACTCCTCCCCATCATGAAGTCATCTTTAACTACTATTGTTGTATCCTGCTTAGAGTAAAAAAGGTGTTGCTTGCAAAGCACTCCACGTGCAAGAGTGGTCCCTTTCTAGAAGTTTCAGATTGCCTCTTCAACCATAACATGGTATGTGACAAAGGTAGAGAAAGAATATCTTACATATGGTACACATACTACAAGGGAGTTGGGGGTGTTTCTCTTATACATCCAAACGAATAATAGAGTCATAGGGGGCAACACCACTAGAGTCTAAAACACATATGGAAGAAGAAAATTGTCCATCATTTATCACTAACTTGGAACGGGAAACTCCATCTTGAATAGATTATACATGTTCAAAAGAACACTAGTGGGACAATATCCAAGTGATAAGTTGCTAGAAATCATCATGTCCATCATTCTAAGATTCTAGGGCCTTAAGGATAATAAGATCTTGGAGCATTATATTTCTTGATGTTGAGCATTCTCAAGTAGACTCAGGAGAGAAATAGTAGAGACCACATGTAGGGAGAAACAAAAGACAAATACAAGCATCGATGGATTAGGAAAGCAAGACAACTATTGTAGGGCATCACATAGAGTGACGTCCAAGAGTAAAGGACAAGGAAGTGGGATGCTCTTTACCATAGGAATACCTACACATGCAAATGACAGAATCAATAAAATTTATGTTGAGATGGAGGCGGTTCCCTAGAGGCAGTGGCAATTCAATCCATTGATGGGCCTCCAAGGTACCAACAACAAAGCCCTAAATCCAAGGTTGATGGGGGAAGCAAAGTTAACAATTACATTGATCAACACCGGACCAAGATGGAGAAGTATAATGGTAATAGCATCAAAGATATAGAATCCTTATGGGGCATGCCTTGGACCAAGGTTGGTGGAAAGTCATAAGCCACATTTATATTGCTTCCAAACATAGAGAGTAGTGACCAATCCTTCTAAAATGTCAATGTAACCCAACAAATTATGATTGTACCCAACTAGAGGAAGACAAGACAAATATATGACTGTAAGAGGACTAGAAAAACTACCCAGAGAAAAGGGCTTAGCACGACATGACTCCTCTTGGGGCATGTGATGTCGGCATATGTTTTATTGGACATCAGATCTTATACACATGAATTTGTGCAATAAGTTTTAGAATGTAGTTACTACCAAATGTACAATATAGAGGAATTTGAGAGGTAGTAACTTGTAAAAATCTCAAAGAAGTTTTGTAGTGAACAAGACGTAGAGAATATTAACATTTCCATATGGTAAGAATATTATCATGCTAGAGAACAAATCAAGTGTATCCTTACACTTCTGATTTTGAGATAGACTAAAGATTGGAAATATCTAGAATCGATGCAAGTTCACAATTTATTGTAACTCACACAGAACATCCAAGACTTCTCCAGTAATTTTATTGCAATTTAAATGCATATTCAAGGAAATCTACTTAGTAATAATACTTTAAAACATTATTGCTATTCATAAATTTACGTAGTAATCATAAATTTTAAAATAAATAGAGAAACTAAATGTCTTGACCACTAGTTCAAGAGTTATGGTATGTTGTGTATATTTTCTAAAAACATCCACATTTCAATTGTCTTGGCATTATAATGAACATCAAATATATGATGATGTCATTTTTAGTGATATTCTTTTTCCTTAATTTCAACAATAGTTATGGAAAGAAATATATGTTCAAGAAATTCCACTTATGATTTCCCATACAAAGTACCCATAAATTCAAAAACACCCTATGTTATAATACCCCCACAAAAAATTTCTCAACCTGCAAGTTATAATGATCTTTGGGATGAGAAAATTAATAATTTTTCATAATGGGTTCTGCAGTATTGCTCTAGTAATATTGTAGTTGTGACCATTTCATTTAAGACATGGGCAAACAACATCACACAATTTCATTTCATACATGGACAAACAACATCAAACAATTATTTGATTCACAAGATATGGACAAAATACCAAAAAAGATCACATTATACCACTTCAAATGTTATAATGGTTTTGGCATAAAGTGGACCAATTTTTACAATATATATATGGTAAACTAAATGTAACAACAATATACAAAAGTATATTCAAATTTTAGTAAACTCATAATAATCCAGCTTGCAAAAATTATGATTTTAAAATTTATTGAGATACCAATTTACCTCGGAGTAGTTTTATGTTCTGCAATATATTTATGACACAACCAATATACGGAAGTACTTTATGTAAAATAATTCAAAGAATCAATAGTGTACCCAACAATAGACCTGAAATGTTATTGTGATATATTGTTAGTTCAGTAACATTTCTTTGACTATAAAATATCAATATGTATAGATGTATATTTTTATTTATAGTTTGTTAAACTTTGTCCAAATATTATTTTGTAAGAATATATAGTTTATAAAAATTGTTCTTTATATAAGTTACAAAATAATTAGATTAAACTTTTCAACACAAATATGTATGTGTATGGTTTATATGTAAAAGGGTGTTTAGAAGAGAAGATTCCCCCCCCCCATCTGTGATGAAGGCCGGACACCCGGGAGGATGGTAAATTCAAGGTGGCAACTATGAATCGAATATGGGTCCCTTTGCGAGGGGACAACATGCTTGACCACTTGAATTACTCTTTTCTGGCTTATTGTTTATATGTAATGTCTATATTTTTTGTAAATTATAAATTTGAAATGTTGTCTCTATGTAGATACGGGAAACATTAACCATTATAATAATCATTATGTGCATAGGTTACATTACAAAAAGTTCACATATAAAAATAGAACAATATGAGATTAAATTTTTTTAGAGATACACATGATTTACTTGTATGTACACAAAATATGCACACACATATAGTTTACATAAACTTTTACCATTACAAGTTATTACAAAACTGACATAATTTGACCACTAATTCTTAGTGAGTGTGTATATGTATATATATGTATATAGGGCAACGATCCAGTGAGAAACATATCTTGGTGAGAGCATGAGAGACATTTGAATCACTCTCTGCATAGATCATTTTTTCATGATCCAACCATGTAGATTACAAGAATACCTCAATATTTACCTTCCTATAAAATTTCATCACCATATGATTTGTAGATCATTCACAACAACAGAATATTATTCGACGCTCTATATTGAATTTCAGTCTGACTGTTGGATGTAAAAAGTGTATGTTGTACATATGGACATGTAAACAATGTCTGATTGCAATGGTTTTTTGTGAGAAGGTAAATGATATGATGCTTTTTCCATATGTACTGTTGGATTTTAAAAAGTTGTTCCGAATTTGTAGTTATTTAAATGCCTCTCATGCTCTCACTGTAGGATGTTTCTCAATGGATCACTACCCTATGTATATATATGAGTATATGTATGTATATGTGTGTATATAGATATACATACATACATACATAAATACATACATACATACAAGCAGCAGCCGGCAAGGAGTGACTCAAGTGGTCAAGCACGGTGTCTCCTCATGAAGGGACATGGGTTCGAATCCCAGTTGCCGCCTTGATTTACCACCCTCCCGGGCGTTCGGCCTCCGTCACGGGTTATGGGAGAGGGGGAGAGAAATCTTTCTCTCTTAATCACATACATACATACATACATACAGCCGACGAGGACTGTCTCAAGTGGTCAAGTACGGTGTCCCCTAATAAAGGGACCTGGGTTCAAATCCCAGTTGCCGCCTTGATTTATCACCCTCCCAGGCATTTGACCTATGCCACGGGAATGGGAGAGGGGGAGAAAATGTCTCTCTTAATCCCATACATACATACATACATACATAAGTATATATACATATATTGATATTATCTTTAAAACTCGCATCGTAATAATTGCTCTTTATGTAACTTTTTACTATACACATGTACATGATTACATTACCTTCCAGATAGTTGAGTTACATGCATAGTTGCTACAGTTATATGGGAAGTACACATATATATTATTTCATAGTTTTTATTATGTATTCTGTCTGTTTTCACCTTTTTAACTGAATAGTTACTTTCTTATGAGATACTTACTTTTTTGTCCAGATAGTTCTTTTTTAATGAAATAGTAACTTTGATAAATTGACGGACAACGAAACCCTTATTATTTGTGCAAACAATGAATGAACGAAATTATATATATATATATATGTGTGTGTGTGTGTGTGTGTGTGTGTATGTATGTATGTATATATATGCATACATACACACACAAATATAATATATATATATATATATATGTGTGTGTGTGTATGTATATATATGGGCGTTCATTCAATGCCCATGCGGGTAGCTACTCCCTCCAAATTGGGTACTTTTTTTGGAGTTTCTTGATTTACATATGTAAAGAGTTACTTTATCTTGCAAATTGTTATTTTGCATGCATAAATAATTACATTTGTAACAACTATAACAAATATACATTACATATTTATTCTAGAATTTTTGTTTTGTATTTTACATTTTTTTTCTGATTTGAATAGTTACTTTTTAGTCAATATAGTTACTTTTTTGTCCAATGAGTTAGTTTTCTGACCTGATAGTTACTTTTTGGGAGGCACATGTAGAGAATTCTAGGCTACCCATGTGGATATTAAAGCTACCCGCTCCAATGAAGTTACTTCTTTTGCAGTTCTTTTCTTTAGATGTGTGCATGGTTACATTTCCTTCTAAATAAACTTTTAATTAAGATAGTTACTTTTCTGACAAAATAGTAACTTTTTGAGATGCATGGATAACGAAAATTTAGTTACTCTCATGAGTAGTAAATGAACCCCACAAATAAATAAATATATATATAATATTCATATATATGCTTTTAGTAGTCATGAATCAATTAAGGATATTGAGAAATTTGAAATATCAATAAAGTAGACTATCCCATCTAATAGGCTAGATTCGACTAAACCCAAACAAAGTGTCAGTAAAGTTTAGATGTCTACAATCTCTCAAACATAATAACATGGATGAATTTATTTCGTTCCTAGTTAATGCTTTGGTTGATACTAAAACCACCCCTAAGTGTCATTGGTGATACTTTGTATTATATTATGATATCAATATACTTCTTTGAGAGGAGTTCTAGGCCTTTTCTATTGTTTTTGTATAGTATTCAGATATGAGTTTAAAAGTCCTTTTAGTGTATATGTCTTTTATAGGAACTTTAAGAATCTCCAGATTTTTGATTGACTGATCAATATTTCCAAAGTTGATTTGTTCACTGCTTTTAACAGACACCATTCTAATTATAAAACTAGTGGAAAGTACAAAATCTTTGCAAGATAGGAGGTTAGAAAACTTAGACATCCTTAAAAAAACTAACTAGTAGGCTGTCAGTAGTGAATACATCCTCAACCTCACTAAACCACATGGAGCCTACTATTACAAATAGGCCCCAGACCTAGTCAACTTGTATCAAAGAGATCTAAAGTGATTAAAATATAACAATTAGAAAGAAAGAACACTCTCTATTGAATAAAAATTGAAGTGAATACACACATACTCACACTGTGAAAGACTGGATTTTTGGGCTTAATTTCAAGGATGAAATATCTTTTAAGGTGTGTAGGATGTGATAGAGTAGACTTTTGGAATCCTAAATGTCCAATGACATAAGTGATTTCACACATGTTGAGTTGTTTTGAGAGTTCCATGTGTTTTTGGTAAAGTTGAGTGTTGATGATGTTAATATAATGATTTGGATCCATAAATTTAGGCCTAATTGAGGAATTTTATTGAATGGTCTAATAGTTGTGTTTTGTCACCAAATTTGAATACAAGGTAGCTCGAGAGATAAGGAAGCTATGGTTAAAATGTGGTGGCATTTGGAGTATCTTATAGATAGTTATTGAGGTTTGAAATTTGGGAAATAATGTGTATTTTTTTTTACAATTTAAGAACCTAAGTTGCTAATCAATATCAGTGTCACTCCCCTTTAATCGAGTTGGGTCTGAGTGGCCAAATCCTAGCCATAGATACATGATCCAGCGGTAGTGCTCCTTGATCTAAGTGACACACAATTTGGGCAGGTGCATCCGAGAATACCACGATGTCACAGTTCACTTGGATCACTCGGATCATGGGGCAAGAGGAGGGAACGATAGAGGAGTGGGCTTTGAATACCTATAACCATTTGTTTAACCCCTTAGGGGAGGTGTGTGGCCATTCCAGTGGGGAGAACTAGATTCTCCTTCGCACTACTTCTCCATAGCCGCAAGCCAGGAGTATGGAGGAGCTAAGGAGAAGACTAAAATCTAGACCACCAACCCCAGAGTTGATCAGTCGTGGAGATCTAGGAAAAGTTGATGAAGATGATGGTGCACTTAGTGGCCGACGAGAAGGTTCGGGTAGCGAGGTAATGCTCGCCGGAGATCTTGCTCACAGCGACAACCTGCGGCAGCGGCCTCCTCAAGCTCATGAGGAGGAGCATCGGGAAGAAGGCCGACTGGCCGGTGGAATCTAGGGAGAACTAGCGAAGTTCTAGGAGGCATTTTGATCCGAAGAGGAGCTATGGAGGAGGAGTGCTTGCTCGCCAAAGGAGTGTCTGTGTGGCGGTGCCCTGTTTCACAGAGGAAACAGAGGCCGCGAGTGGATCGCGAGAAGGGGGGCGAGCGACTCGGATAATCGGATCTTCAAATTTGTTGATCCTGGCCAACTAGCGAGAAAGGGTGGCGCCATCCTGCTGCCACGTGACGATGCCCGATTGGCCGTCGAAGACAAATAGGTCAATAATATGTAGTTCTTATATAAATCATAGAAATTAGCTTGAGAATCAGAAAAATACAAATAAGGTAACAAAATTCTTAGAAAAATGAGTAGAACATAGTGGAATGATAATAGCAGGCTTTTGATGCTTAAATCTCAGTGATATCAAGTAAGATGTATAATGGTCTTTTCATGTATAATAAATAATAAACGAAGACCTAAAATTATGAGAATATATCAGTAGATCATAAATCATGTCTATAATCCATATAAGGTCAATGATTATGTTTTTGATGCACGAAAGTATATAAATTGATTAATATGGCTAATTAGGGCTAATAACCCTAAATAAAATGTAATAAATACATACATGCTCAATAAATGATGAAATTTACAAAGTAAGTTCATATCAGTAATGTGAGGCTAATATGTAACTCGGATATTAGTTAGATGCATAGAATCCATGTTACATGAGGATGACCTTTATTACATATGATGTAACCCTAATATGGTTAATGAAAGTGACATAATGTTAAATATGTTCACATAATAATGTGACACATGAGTATATCCAGCTAATGAACTATAATCTGGAATATGACATCACTAAGATAAATCTAAGACAATAATACAAGTAATCATGAGAATATCATAATGAACTAAGGTAAACCCTAAAATGGACATATCTAGGGTTATGAGGATGTGAACCTGATGATAGTATGTGATCTTGTCTTAACCAGGGGTTTGACCAAGATATAGTTGACACGATGATATAGATGATATTAAGAATATGATTAGGTTTGTCTCTCTTGATCTAAGGTAAGCAATTACCTCTTGCTTGGCTTACTATACATTATGATTGTGTTATATGGGAGTAAAGACTTGGCATATGGTATTGATTGAAATGATTGTCTTGTATGATATGTTGCTTGAATTTCCATACTTATGGCTATGAACACCTGCAAACATAATATAGATGTTCCATCATAAGATAGCTCATAAACCACTTGGTGGTAGAGCGCATGCATAATGATCACAAACCACTTGGTGGTACATCATATGATGTTTGTATAATGATCACAAACCACTTGGTGGTAGATCATAAGGCCTAAAGACGTCAAAGCCACTTGGTGGCAGACGTACAAGATGTATGATGGAAATGTTCTTAAAATATGTGTTCTCTTTTGTTAATGAACATCTTTGTGCAAGTATATGATTTTCTTATATTTCTTTATAACTGCCAAGTATTAATTTTATATTATTGCCAAGATATGATGAGAGGTATATAAAAGACATGTAGGCATACTCAGTATAATATTCTTGAATATTGTGCTGACGTGTACCACATGTAATCTTTTGTTTAGGTTGTGGTTATGCTCTTGAAGGTCCAGGATAGTTGAGAGTTGTGTAGTGAGCTGATGTACAGGTGGACCTGTTGTCTTAAGATCCTTTAGTTTAGTGGTAGTACATGTTTTTTTCAAAGTTTGTTGTTCAATATGTAATATCAAATGTTGTAACAATTCATATTGTAATTATATGTTGAATGATGAACATATGATGTACAGTTTTATTATTGTTCATGTACATGTGCCACTGTGTTTCCTTCTGACTCCCTTGATTTTTCTTCTTCTTAGCCTACTGTGGGGTGTTTAAATTGGAATTCTCGCTGAGGTGAGGGTTTCAATTTGGACGTCACACATCAGATTAAGTTTTAGAAAATACGGGGACGTCTCAGGTGGTATCAGAGCATGAACAATAGAAAATCCATACATTTACTCATTATGCAACTCAAAACTAAAGAACCTTGAACTTAATAATCTTTTAGGGTTTGATTAGTCATCTTTTAGAGACAAGATCTGACTTAGCTTCTAGGTTAGCACCTAGATGTCTGAGAACTAGGTCTAGACTGGTGCTTGTTGTATAGCAAGTCCTTAGATGTCATTCTTTCCTTATAGTGCAGCGGTATGGGACATTGCATTATTTGGAAATGACGTACATCACGGGAAGAGAAACCTTTGACATATGATGCATCTATGTTTTGGGTAGCTACACCAGTATACACAATGTTCTCACCCCTTTCACTAGTTTTCATGAGACTGTACTCTCTACTATGTGTGGGACACTTGTTTCAGAATTTGGTTTTTGATTCCAAACGGATTGAACCTTGATAGTTTTCTCTAACGCTTGTTTTATCGGAGAAAAACTATATAATATTTTATTATGTATATGTATTACAAAAATGTGTCCCCACGCATGTACGAGTAGGAGGTGGTCATGCAACCTAAGTGAAAGTGAATGACGTCAGTCTAGAAAAGAGTGTAGTTCTAGATTAAATGTCTAGAGCCTTGTTGGGATATATATGATAGATGGAATAGATGATATAAGTTTTGATGATATGATGTAAGTCTTACATAGATGACATAACATGGTTATGATGATATATGTTTGTCTTCGAGGACTTAAGTTCAGTTTGAGGTTTTGAGATAAGTTTTGATGATGCAAGTAAATAGGCTTTCATGAGATAAGATATGTTAAGTTAAGACAAGTTGTGAGTCAGCATGAGCCTCAAGATCTTTTACAAAGGAGGACCTCTAGTGTTGGGACCAGTTTTAGGGTTAACTCTAGAGAGAGTGAGACCCATTGGGAGAAGGTTAGAGAACCTAAACTCCAACATATGAGAATTATGAGATATGTGATATGATATGTCCTAAACTAGACTACTCCTGAGTGATTGAGTTGAGTCACTCTATGTATGATTCCTATAGTTTTCTTGAACCCTAGATGTCCTTGGGAGGACCAAACCCTAGAGATAGAGAGAGTCTCATTATATATGTGCATATGTGAGCATGAATACGAGTGCCTTCCATATGGGTGAGGGAGAGAGCCCAAGACCCTGGAGGAGGTAGCTATGTTAGTTTTTGTACAGCCTCATGCACGGCTTGGTGGTTCCCATATAGGAATCTAGTGGTGTGTATATAAGAGAAAGAGAGTTGAGAAATAGTGTTTCATGGGTATAGAACCTATGGAGGGTATCTCATGTCATGTTGTGGTTTAGTTTGTGCCTATGTGGCTAGAGCTTAGAAGGCTATCACTAGTTCCAATGAGGTAATCCGAGAACCCTAGACCAAGAGGAAAGATAAAGTATAATCATAGGTGATACTCATAGAGTTGAGTTAGCTCAGAGAGACTGAGCATGGCACTACCCTCATGAGATGGGCCAGGAGAACCTCAATTGGACTAGATGAAGTTTTGATATATGTTTGAGGAGCCACTTGTATAAGTTGGTTTAGTACAACCATGATATAACAAAGATAAAAATGTAATATGATCTCGATGGCATGATATATAGACATGATATGATGAAATCCTAGAGATGTTTTGATAGATCTTTATGCATAAATGGTTAACCATATACATGAATAATGATGATAATGTGATATTGTTGGTTAATCTTGTAATGAAATCATTAGTGAATGTTGCAATTTATTATGAATAATGAAATAAGTTCATATGAATGCAACAAGTTACTTGAGGTGTTAATCTTAGTACTTAATAAAGATGAAAAAAATAAATAAAGTCTGACAATTCACACAACATAATGATTATGACAGCTTGATATGATCTACATGGTTAAAGTGGGTTAATCTTAGTTAACTCCCTCATAAAAGGCATATGTTAATGTTGAACATGTTCTAAGAATTATCTCAATGAAATGTTGATGAAACCTTGATGTATGAATTAATCTTAGATAACTCCTTTAGAACATGGTAGTATGATGCTAAATATTAATGCATGGCTAAAGATAAAGACGCAACCCTAACAAATGAGATACATCATGATGTATCCTAAGCCCCTAAACCATGTTATATGATGAGTGGTTCACCCTTGTATCACCTTAGATGTTTGAAAACATCCTAGTAGCTTGGATATAGTTCTGGAGCTTTTGTCTATGTTGTACATAGAATGGTGCATATAGGTGGATGAAGGAAAAAGAATGTTTTCCCTAGAAGTATGAGTATGGCTTACTTTCGAGGATGAAAGTTCTTTTAAGATGTATATGATGTGAAAGACTGGATTTTTGGGCTTAATTTTGAGGATAAAATATCTTTTAAGTTGTGTAGGATATGATAGAGTAGAGTTTTGGAATCTTAAATGTCCAATGGCATAGGTGATTTCACACATGTTGAGTTGTTTTGAGAGTTCCATGTGTTTTTGGTAAAGTTAAGTGTTGATGATGTTAATATAATGATTTGAATCCATAAATTTAGGCCTAATTGAGGAATTTTATTGAATGGTCTAATAGTTGAGTTTTTTCACCAAATTTGAATAGAAGGTAGCTCGAGAGATAAGGAAGTTGTGGTTAAAATTTGGTGGCATTTAGAGTATCCTAGAGAGAGTTATTGAGGTTTGAAATTTGGGGAATAATGTGTATTTTTTTTTTGACAATTTGAGAACCTAAGTTGCTAATCAATATCAGTGTCACGCCCCTTTAATCAAGCTGGGTCTGAGTCGCCAAATCCTAGCCCTAGATACCTGATCCAGCGGTAGTGCTCCTTGATCTAAGTGACACGTGATTTGGGTAGGTGCATCTGAGAATCCTAACTCTGTGAATGCCATCCGACGGTGGAGAAACCTTCCCCTACCTTGCGGTTATTACCTTGATCACAGGAAGTGACCACGATGTCGCAGTTCACTTGGATCACTCGGATCATGGGGAAAGAGGAGGGAATGACAGAGGAGTGGGCTTCGAATACCTATAACCGTCTGTTTGACCCCTTAGGGGAGGTGTGTGGTCATTCCAGTGGAGAGAACTAGACTCTCCTCCGCACTGCTTCTCCACAACCGCAAGCCAGGAGTATGGAGAAGCTAAGGAGCAGATTGAAATCTAGACCACCAACCCCGGAGTTGCTCAACCATGGAGATCTAGGAAAAGTTGATAAAGCTAATGGTGCACTTAGTGGCCGACGAGAAGGGTCGGGTAGCGAGGTAATGCTCGCCGGAGGTCTCACTCACAGCGGCAACCTACGACAGCGGCCTCCTCAAGCTCATGAGGAGGAGCATCGGGAAGAAGGCTGGTCGGCTGGAGGAATCTAGGGAGAACCAGCAAAGTGTTGGGAGGCATTTTGATCTGAAGAGGAGCTCTAGAGGAGGAGTGCTTGCTCGCCAGAGGAGTGCCCATGCGGTGGTGCCCTGTTTCACAGAGGAAACAGAGGCCGCGAGTGGATCACGAGAAGGGGGGGTGAGCGACTCGGATAACCAGATCTTCAGATCTGTGGATCCACCCCCTGTTCCAGATTGAGTGGCCAGCCAGCAAGAAAGGGTGGCGCCAGCCTGTTGCCACGTGGCGACGCCCGATTGGCCGTCGAAGACAAATAGGTCAGTAATATGCAGTTCTTATCTAAATCATAGAAATTAGCTCGAGCATCAGAAAAATACAAATAAGGTACCAAAATTTTCATAAAAATGAGTAGAACATAGTGGAATGATAATATCAAGCTTTTGATGCTTAAATCTCAGTGATATCAGGTAAGATGTATAATGGTCTTTTCATGTATAATAAATAATAAACAAAGACCTAAAATTATGAGAATATATCATTAGATCATAAATCATGTCTATAATCCATATAAGGTCAATGACTATGTTGTTGATGCACGAAAATATATAAATTGATTAATATGGCTAATTAGGGCTAATAACCCTAAATAAAATGTAATAAATACATACATGCTCAATAAATGATGAAATTTACAGAGTAAGTTCATATCAGTAATGTGAGGCTAAGATGTAACTCGGATATCAGTTAGATGCATAGAATTCATGTTACATGAGGATGACCTTTAATACATATGATGTAACCCTAATATGGTTAATGAAAGTGACATAATGTTAAATATGTTCACATAATAATGTGACACATGAGTATATCCAGCTAATGAACTATAATCTAGAATATGACATCACTAAGATAAATCTAAGACAATAATACAAGTAATCATGATAATATCATAATGAACTAAGGTAAACCCTAAAATGGACATATCTAGAGTTATGATGATGTGAACCTGATGATAGTATGTGATCTTGTCTTAACCAGGAGTTTGACCAAGATATAGTTGACACGGTGATATAGATGATATCAAGAATATGATTAGGTTTGTCTCTCTTGATATAAGGTATGCCATTACCTCTTGCTTGGCTTATTATACATTATGCTTGTGTTATATGGGAGTAAAGACTTGGCATATGATATTGATTGAAATGATTGTCTTGTATGATATGTTGCTTGAATTTTCATACTTATGGCTATGAACACCTACAAACATAATATAGATGTTCTGTCATAAGATAGCTCATAAACCACTTGGTGGTAGAGCGCATTCATAATGATCACAAACCACTTGGTGGTAGATCATATGATGTTTGTATAATGATCACAAACCACTTGGTGGTAGATCATAAGGCCTAAAGACGTCAAAGCACTTGGTGGCAGACGCACGAGATGTATGATGGAAATGTGCTTTAAATATGTGTTCTCTTTTGTTAATGAACATCTTTGTGCAAGTATGTGATTTTCTTATATTTCTTTATAACTGCCAATTATTAGTTTTATCTTATTGCCAAGATATGATGAGAGGTATATAAAAGACACGTATGTGTACTCAGTACAATATTCTTGAATATTGTGCTGACGTGTACCACATGTAATCTTTTGTTTAGGTTGTGGTTATGCTCTTGAAGGTCTAGGATAGTTGAGAGTTGTGTAGCGAGCTGATGTACAGGTGGACATGTTGTTTTAAGATCTTGTAGTTTAGTGGTAGTACATGTTTTTTTTTTAGTTTGTTGTTCAATATGTAATATCAAATGTTGTAACAATTCATGTTGTAATTATATGTTGAATGATGAACATGTATTTTACGGCTTTATTATTGTTCATGTACATGTGCTACTGTGTTTCCTTCTGACTCCCTTGATTTTTCTTCTTCTTAGCCTAGTGTGGGGTGTTTAAATTGGAATTCTCACTGAGGTGAGGGTTTCAATTTGGATGTCACACATCAAATTAAGTTTTAGAAAATCTGGGGACGTCTCACACACACACACACACACACACACACACTATATATATATATATATATATATATATATATATATATATATATATATATATATATATATATATATATATATATGTGTGTGTGTGTGTGTGTGTGTGTGTGTGTGTGTGTGTGTGTGTGTATGTATATATATATATATATATATATATATATATACACATATATATATGTATATATACATATATATATACAATATGTATATATATGTGTGTATATATATATGTATGTACATATACATATATACATGTGTGTGTATATATACATATATATATATACTTTTTATGGAGTTTTTTTACTTTACACATATACAAGGTTACATTACCTTCCAAATAGAAACATTACATGTGTAACAGTTACATTCATAGTAAAAGTACATTCACATATTTATTCTAGATTTTTTACTGTTTATTGTTCTCAATTATACCTTTTTCGTCAAATAGTTACTTTTTGGACAACATGGTTATTTTTGTCCACATAGTTACTTTTCTAATCAAATAGTTACTTTTCAGGTTGCACGAGTAGAAAAAGCTTAGTTACTTGTGTGGGTAGTGAATGAATAAGGGTTCATTCTCTACCCATACGGGTAACTAAGTTTTATCTACTTGTGCAACCTGAAAAGTAACTATTTGGTAAAAAAATAACTATCTAGACAAAAAAACATGTTGTCAAAAAAGTAACTATTCGACTAAAAAGGTAAGATCAGATAGAATATATAGTTAGAATTCTAAAACAAATATATAAGAAATATAGAACTATACATCGGTTAGAACTGCAACTACTAGGCTTGTAATGTAAGTATTTGGAAGGTAATGTAATCATTTACACATATAAAGTAATAAACTATAAAAATGTAATTATTTCTAGAGTGAGTAATTACCCACGCTGGTATTAATGATAATATCATATATATACATATAATATTGTAAACATACTTAAAGAGTACACACAAACTACAATAATTTGTAAGAATCCTCATTTTACCATCACTAGTTAATTATTATGTTAATATTAGGTCATTAAATGGTCTATTTCAGTATACAAAGTTTTAACGACCCTCTACCCCTATTATCCTCGATTAAGGTGGACCAAGAGAGAAACTACCATTATCATATATACAGTATTGAGGTTTAAAAATTAACCAAAATAATTATAAATTTCATTTTATGGAAAGAGTTTGATATAATATGAAAGATAAACTCTCCATAATGGAGTTACATGATATGGGAATCTATTGTTTTGCAACTTGAAATTAAAAACTATCTAACAAAATTCTCCATGGTAACTTTAAGCATCTTTCCTCTTGGTGCCTTCTTCTTGAATGTCCATTTAGAAGATCAATTGAAGTTTAACCTAAAATGATGTGAAACAAAAATCTAGTCAGTATAACAAGTTCTACTGGTAGTGTGGGAAACAAAGTATTCACATGTAGGTGTAACAATATAATGAGCATATCAACAATATTAATTACAAAACTGAACAAGCATTTTCTTGTTTCAACCTCGTCAATGGTGTACCCTCTCTATAGGGGAACCTCTTATGGGGAATCCTCTCCTTAGGATTTAGTCCATGTAGTTGACACAACATAACCTTCCCTCACTAGGACTTAGTTACATGCACATGCCTTCCTTTCGGGGCTTATCCTTAGGTGATTTTCCTTTCTGAGTTTGATCACTAGTCATCTGGTGATGACATTATTCACCCCATTCTCTTTAACTCACCATGGATGATATATGGTTTGGGGATGTTACATTCATATAAGATGATATGCATAGTGACTTTACATATTGTAGGAATTAAATAAACAACCAATAGTCTAATTGCAATCTACTCAGAAAAACTAAAAAAACTATGGGAATCATTTAATTGGAGTAGTCATAGGAATAACCATATAAGTAACTTAGAGTCCAATTAAACTGGTGCAAGTGAGAACAAGCAAGTAATCTCCTTGAAACTAATGCATAATACCCAAGTATTACTATTTTGTTCATAAACTCACACTAGAACTGACTTGGGTTCCAAATTAGGATTTTGGGGTCAAATTAGAGTTTTATTAGGGTATAGGCTTTCCAAATGCTAATTATCTCTTTAAATGCCTTTTAAACTCATAAACCCTAATTTTGATGTTATATGCAATTTAAGTCTCAAAATAAGTCAAAGTTGTCCTTTTTATCCAAAAAGAATCAACTTTATCTATTAAAGTCTTTTAAGCAAGTTACAATCATTCAAACTAACATATTCTGGTTTTCATACTTTTAGTACATTAAAGTTAGAAACATTAGGTACTTCTAGAATTAGAAGAAAAACTAGGTCTTGAAACAAATTTTATTGGAATATTTGCATTTTTTGAACTTTCATACATAATTTGTTATCATTGGACAAGCCTATAACTTTCTACTACTTTAGGAAAATTAATGATTTCTGGACAATCATTGGTCGCCACCTTGTGACTGACTAAGTATTGCCAGCACATAGTGGGGGCCAAGACAAAGCTAATCGGCCCGCACGGTGGTAGTGTTCGTGCTCGCGTGGCCAAGGCAAAGACAAATGAGAAAAGGGAGGGGGAGAAGACATGTTTAACCCTACACTTTCAACGCACGCTCAAAGGCAGGAGAGTCCTTTCCCACTCTGTCTTCTTCTACCTCTCGATGACCAGTTCTCACTCTTAGCTAAGTCAACTGAAGGTTGACTCTGGGAATTAAGATTCTTGAGCAGTGAGCGAGGGTACGACTTCCTTCGTCTGGCTTCTACAAACTTGTTGGTGGCCTTTGGTTGGTCTGAGGGTGCCCGATGAAGGTGCAATAGGATTGACTTCGCGGCGGAGTACCAGAGGGGAAGGGGGAGAATAGTAGATCTTGGCCATAGAATTGGAGGTGGAGCGAGAGATTAGAGATCCAGTGGTGCCTCGTAAATAGGTTGGTGTTTTTGCATAGGGGTCTATAGCCTTTACACATCCTAAGTTCCTAATATGAAAAGGACTCTGACATTTAATTCATTTACTTTAGGAAATCTAGTAAAATTCATATCTTTCTCTCATTTAATCATTTTATTCACAAACTTTAAAGGAAGGTCTTAACTACTTTTATCTAGGTATGGGCGAGATTGAAGACAATAATATAAAAGTTGAGATACTTTTCTTTGTCTCCAAATTTCTCTTTGTTTTCAATTTATTTAAGGCATCAAATTAATTATTTTCTCTTCCCATCTTGGCAACATTTCTTGTTTTGGTTACTTTTCTCATTAAAAATACTATGGAGCTTAAACAAACCATTTGTTGCCTCAACACCACTTTTGTAGAAAATTTCACATAACTCTATATGTTATATACTGATTATCTACTCCTTTTGTTATTGGATTTTTTGTCTTTCTTTTCCTATACCTATTATTGGATTATTAAAAATTGTAAAATCTACAAAACTATTATAAAGGAGAAATTACACTTTAGATCCACATTTTAAAAACGAGACATACTAAGTTTCAAATACATCATTGTAATTGAAATATTTGCATTTCAAACATGTGAATACATGTAAAAAAAATATTATAACGAAAGCGTTACTGTGTCTTAGTATAATACTTTATTGTTTCAGCTAACAATAAGTTCTATAAAATCGACTATTACAACAAAAGACGCATAAACTATAGACCAGAAAAAATAGCTACACTTCTACGAAAATCGATTTTACTCACTTACCACAGATAAATTCATCTTATGCTCAATCCCGGTTTCTCGAAAATCAAATATAGGTTCAACAGGCTTCATAATTTCTGGATTGATACTATAACGTAATAACATGAACTAACAGGGAGTTCCAGACATCTCCATGTATCCAGCTGCAGTCCGCCTTGGTCACGGGTTGGGTCCAAATGCTCCACCTACCAGTGGCTACCTCGTTCCGGAGTACCAGAGAAAACTCATATACAACCTTAGTCCTGACTGTGTAAGTTTAATGGGTGCTACTATATTCTCTCAGCAATCTGTTCATTGTGTTTCGCTTCCGTAATATGAGCTAAAACAATTTATAATATACTGTTGTTTTCTCTTCGAGGAACAGGATGCGACGTTGGGCTCGATGCTTGTCCGACCATGGCCCGCAATAGGAATCATGGATGCGAAGTTTGATTGGAAAAGGGAGCCCAACATTAGGAGGGTCTACATGAAGACCGCCAAGGATCAACTCCTTGCAGAACATCAGCAAGAGTCCATGATACAGAGATGGCCGCCAGAGAAGGTAATATCTCTAGACGCCGACCACAGTGCCTTTTTCTCAGCGGCAAAAGAATTGGCACTAGAGTTGGTGAAGTTGGTATTTAAATACGATGCAACTTTCTCCAAATTGATGGAGATTGAGAAGAAATGAAAGAAAATATATCATATGACAACCAGGTTACCTGGCAGGTCATTGGAGACTTAAATCTGCCGTTCCAGTTTTGTGTTCCGAGTTATGTTCCAGCATGTTTTGTTTCCATGGTGATATTTTCCATGCTCTACGAGAGGAAATTGAATTTGTGATCATTGGATTTATAAAGGTTCCTAACTAATTGAATATCTACTGCTTTATTCTACTAAAGCATCAACTCATTTTTGTGATCTCCAATTCCTGTCGATGAATGGACTCCTCCACGTCATTAACACATAAATACCTGTAAAAGTCTCAATTCTAACCCTCCTCATTGCCGGTTCATAACTATCTTGATTTACGGACGGACATCATGGTTTGTTTGCTCCACTCTCATTGTCAATCATGGGACCACACAACCACGAGAGGTGCATGTCTTTGTGCTTCATGACGGATGATTTCACAACAGCAACACAGGAAAAATAGCAGAACAAGAACAGCACCACTAGGATCTAGATGAAAGCTTTGTCAAGGACCGTTGTTTCTTATGTGAAATTCGAAAAGAAACTCCCTAATAGTCACCTATTCATCTGAAACTTTTATCTCTGACGTCAAATTTAGGAAATGCATGTAAAATTTGTGCTCCAATATAGAATCAATCGCGACCTCGTCGATATCCTTTGAACCATATATTTCACAGATGGTACGTCGTCACCATGGTAGTTTGTTTTGGTTGTGTGGCGCTCAGTCTGGGCCACAATGGTTAGGGGCGGCTGATGGCGTCCGGTGATAGGGAATGCATTAGATAACCACTATATGAGAAAAAATATAGTATAAGTGATAGTCATGTAAAAGGTTACACATTTTAGGTGACATGTTTGTACATCACTTATAATTTGTATAGATATGTGTGAAATATATGACATACATTTTAGCATTTTGAAAAGGTTACATACTTTAGGTGACATACATATAAATCATCTATAATATGTATAATCCTACATAATATAGATGACATATATTTTATCATACATGAAAGGGTTACACCGAATATATGACATACATTTGCATCACATATGTATAATGGGTTTTTTTCATATAGGTGACATGTATATGAGTCACATGTGATCTATAAAGGGGTATATATTTAGGTGACACACATGGATGTCACCAAACTTTTAGGTGACACATGTACTTGTCACCTAAACTTTAGGTGATAGACATGTCAGTCATTCAACATCTCCCAACCAATAATAAACATCAACAATCTTCTCAATGTTGCTTCATGGGGATATATCAATACATTTATTGACAATTCATAAAGGAATATATGTGAGAGAAATTATTATTGAGAGTCTTTCTAAGTAATCTGGAGGATCAATCATAGAGGGATATTGGCATAAATATCTTCTCCCAAACTCATATATGTCTCTTTTGTGAACATTCTAAGGCTAATGGGCATTTGTCTTGCAAGGCAAATTGTTCCTTGACAGTGACTTGCATAGACCACCAACCCCCAACAACAATTGCTACAAAAGAGTGGTGGTTGTTGAAAGCACTCGAACGACCTTGCTCCCATCGTCCCCAAACTCATACACATCTCTTTTATGAATAGTTAAGAGGACAATACATATATACATGACTCAAATCTAAGCATTTTCAAGAACTTTCTATGAGAGGACACTATCATGATATGGCCCCTAGCTCCACCCAGAAGCCTTTTCACAGACTTTCTACCGATACACATTGTCATGATATGGACCATGACTCCTCACTAATACATTTTGGGAGTTTTCCTTGAGAGTACATTCTCATGATATGGGCCCAGTCTCCTCACAAATATATTTTTAGGAACTTGTTGTGAGAGGACACTATCAAGATATGGGCCACAGGTCCTCAAAGCTGCATTTCAAGGAACTTGTTGTGAGTGAACACTGTCATGGTATGATTCATGGATCCTCCCAAATGCATTTTTCATTGGGATATATCAGTACATTTATTTGACAACTTGTAGAGGAGCGTGAGAGAAATTATTCTTGAGAGTCATCTTGAGTGATTCATAAAGGGATATTGGCATGAAAATAATCACCAAACTCATACATGTCTCTTTGGTGATCATTCTAAGGACAATGGGCCTTTGTCTTATGAGGCAAATTTCTCCTTGCCTACATCTTACATAGACCTTCCACCCCTAGTAATGATTCCTACAAATGGGAGGTAGCTTCCATAAGCACTCAATCAACCAGGCTTCAATTGTTCCCAAACTCATAGATGTCCATTTATGAATAGTTAAGAGGACAATACATATGTACACATATCAAGGACTTTTTTGTGAGAAGACAATGTCATGACATAGGCCCTAGCCCCTCCTCAAACCATTTTAGTGGACTTGTCTGAGAGGACATTGTCATGTTATAGGCCGTAGCTCTTCACACATGCATTTTGGGGGACTTTCTTGAGAGTATTCTCATGATATGGGCCTGGATACTCACAAATACAGTTTCAAAGACTTGTTGTGAGAGACCACTATCATTATATGGGCCCAAGATCCTCATAAATGCATGTCAAGGGACTTTTTGTGAGATGATATTGTCATGATATGGGCCATGGCTCCTCATAAATGCATTTATGGACACTATGAATATATGGGTCCTGACACCTCCTTAATGTATTTGAAGGGACATGTTGTGAAAGGACACTATAATTATATGGGTCATGGAACCCCCCAAATGTATTTTTAGGGACGCACTGTGAGATAACATTTGTCATGATATGGGCCCTGACACCGCCCAAATGTATTTTCATGAACTTGTAAGAGGTGTTCTCATGACATGAGACTGACACCTCTCAAATGCATTTTTAAGGACTTATTGTGAGATGGCATTGTCATCATATGTGCCATGGCACCTCCCAAATGTATTTTCAAGGACTTGGCGTGAAAGGAGATTGTTATAATTTGGGTCCAACCTTCACCCAAATAAATTTTTAAGGGCTTCTTATGAGAGGAAATTGTCAATATATGGGCCATGTCTCCTCCTTAATGCATTTGATAGGATATGTTGTGAAAGGACACTATCATCATATGGGTCGTAGCTCCTCCCAAATGCATTTTTAGGGACTTGTTGTGAGATAACATTTGTCATGATATGGGACCTGACACCTTCCAAATGCATTTTGATGGACTTGTATGAGAGGACGTTGTCATGAAATAGGCTTTGACACCTCACAAATGCATTTTCATAGACTTCTTGTGAGAGGATGTTGTCGTGATATGGGATCTAACACCCCCAAATGTATTTTTAAGGACTTACTGTGAGATGACATTGTGATCATATGCTTCATGGAACATCCCCAATGTATTTTTAAAGACTTGGTGTGAGAGGACATTGTCATATATGGGCCCAAACTTCACAGAAATACATTTTTAGGGACTTATTATTAGAGGACATTGTCAATATACAAGCCATGGCTCCTCCTTAATGCATTTGAAGGGACATGCTGTGAAAGGACATTATCATGATCGGGGTCATGGCACCTCCCAATTGCATTTTTGGGGAGTAGATGTAAGATAACATTTGTCATGATATGGGCCCTGACACCTCCCAAATGCAATTTTATGGACTTTTTATGAAAGGAAGTTGTCATGATATGGGACCTAACACCTCCCAAATGTATTTTTAAGGACTTACTATGAGATGACATTGTCATCATATGTTCCATGACACCTCCCAAATGCATTTTCAAGGACATGGCGTGAAAGGAGATTGTCATAATATGAACCCAAACTTTACCTAAATGCATTTTTAGGGGCTTATTATGAGAGAAAACTGTCAATATATGGGCCATGTCTCCTCCTTAATGCATTTGAAAAGGACATGTTGTGAAAGGACACTATCATCATATGGGTCGTGCACCTTTCAAATACATTTTTAGGGACTTTCTATGAGATAACATTTGTCATGGTATGGGACCCGACACCTCCTAAGTGCATTTTGATGGACTTACTATGAGAGGATGTTGTCATGATATGGGCCTTGACACCTCCCAAATGCATTTTTCATAGACTAATTGTGAGAAGACATTGTCGTGATATGGGACCTAACACCTCCCAAATGTACTTTTATGGACTTACTGTGAGATGACATTGTGATCATATGCTCCATGGGACCTCCTAAATGTATTTTCAAGGACTTGGCGTGATAGGACGTTGTCATATATCGGCCGACGTTGTCATATATCGGCCCAAACTTCACTGAAATGCATTTTTAGGGACTTATTATGAGAGGATGTTGTCAATATACGCGCCCTGGCTCCCCCTTAATGCATTTGAAGGGACATGTTGTGAAAGGACATTATCATGATCTGGGTCATGATACCTCCCAATTGCATTTTTTTGGAGTTGTAAGATAACATTTGTCATGATATGGACCCTGAAAACTCCCAAATGCATTTTCTTGGACTTATTGTGAGAGGACGTTGTCATTATATGAGACCTAACACCTCCCAAATGCATTTTAAAGACTTACTGTGAGATGACATTGTCATCATATGTGCCACGACACCTCCCAAATATATTTTTAAGGACTTGGCGTGAAAGGAGATTGTCATGATATGGGCCCAAACTTCACCCAAATGCATATTTATGGGCATGTTACGAGAGGAAACTGTCAATATATGGGCTATTCTCCTCCTTAATGCATTTGAAAGGATATGTTGTGAAAGGACACTGTCATCATATGGATCATGGAACCTCCCAAATACATTTTTAGGGACTTGCTATGAGATAACATTTGTCATGATATGGGACTCGACACCTCCCAAATGCATTGTGATGGACTTGTTATGAGAAGATGTTGTCATGATATGGGCCATACCTCACAAATGCATTTTCCTATACTTTTTGTGAGAGGACATTGTCGTGATATGGGACCTAACACCTTCCAAATGCATTTTTAAGGACTTACATGTGAGATAACATTGTGATCATATGCTTCATGACACCTCCCAAATGTATTTTTAAGGACTTGGCGTGAGAGGACATTGTCATGATATGGGCTCAAACTTCATTGAAATATATTTTTAGGGACTTATTATGAGAGGACACTGCCAATATATGGGCCATGTATCCTCCTTAATGCATTTGAAAGGACATGTTGTGAAAGAACACTATCATCATATGGCTCGTGGCACCTCCCAAATGTATTTTTAAGGACTTGACGTGAGATAACATTTGTCATGATATAGGCCCTAACACCTCCCAAATGCATTTTGATGGACTTTTTATGAGAGGATGTTGTGAGAGGACAGTTTCATGATTTGGGCCTTGGCTACTCACATATGCATTTCTGGGGACTTACTATAAGAGGATACTCTCATGATAAGGGCTAAATCTCCTACCAAATGCATTTTAAGGGACTTGTTTTGAGAGGACACAATCATGATATTCCTCCTAAATGCATATTCAAGGACTTACTATGAGAGGACACTATAATGATATGGGTCATGGCACTGACCATGCTTTCATTGTCTCCGAAGACATACATGTCTCCTTTATGAAAAATTGAGAGGACAATGCCTTTATACACATATACAATAACATCATTTATATGGACTTATTGTGAGAGGACATTGTCAGGATATGAGAAACTTGTTCTAATTAAGAAGAATTGTATCAATGTTACAGCCTAAGGTCTTATAGGCCCAAATTAGGCCACTTAAAGTGTAATTCAGAATAAGCTAGGTCTAGATTGTTGGCATGGTATGCCCAGAGAGCCAATCATATGATGATTCTGATGGCATATCACATAAAAGATTTGATTAATAATAATAATAAAGCCTTTATGAAAAAGCAAGAGTGGACTATGCAGAGGAACAATTGTTATCTCTAGAACTTCTTTAAAGGTCTAGGATTCAATGATCGATGGATTTCAATGGTCAAACAATGTGTGACCACCCTTTCAGGTTGGTATCTTTCTGACCAAATATCTTGGTTTCCCTATTGCTGGTGGTAATCTCAGAAGGAGGCACTTCCACGAATGCTTGGATCTTTTGAAATACATGATCAGTAGATGGCCATGTTCCAAACTGCCCATGGTAGGTAGACTGGTTCTCATCAAAAGGTGCACCCTTAGACTGGCTCTATCTCCTTTGCTAAGCATTTCTCACATCTTCAATCAAAGCTTTTCTAATGACTTACTATGAGAGGACATTGTCATGATATGACCCTCACTCCTTCTAGAAACATTTTCTCAAACTTGTTGTGAGAGGAAACTAATATGATATGGGCAATTCATCCTCACAAATGCATTTCATGAGACTTGCTGTGAGCGAATACTCTCAAGATATGGGTCATGACTCGTCACTAATTCCTCTTGAGGGACTGATCGTGAGAGGATATTGTCATGATATGGGTCCCAACTCCTCACAAATTCATTTTAAGATACTTGTTGTGATAGAGCATTATAATAATATGGGTCATGGCTCCTCTTGATTACATTTTCATGGGGATATACCTAATATGAAATCATTCAAGTAGATGCATTAGACACAAATAAGTGGAATGGTTAGTCATCATCAAAACAAGGGTTTAGTCAATTGTTGTGAGAGGATGTTGTCATGATATGAGACCTAACACCTCCCAAATATATTTTTAAGGACTTACTGTGAGATGACATTGTCATCATATGCGCCATGACACCTCCCAAAAAGTATTTTCAAGGACTTGGCGTGCGAGGACATTGTCATGATATGGGCCCAAACTTCACCGAAATGCATTTTAGGGACTTATTATGAGAGGACACTGTCAATATATGGGCCATGCACCCTCCTTAATGCATTTGAAGGGACATGTTGTGAAAGGACACTATCACGATATGGGTAGTGGCACCTCCCAAATGTATTTCTAGGGACTTGATATGAGATAATGTTTGTCATTATATGGGCCATGACACATCCCAAATGCATTTTGATGGACTTGTTATGAGAGGACGTTGTCATGATATGAGACCTAACACCTCCCAAATGTATTTTTAAGGACTTACTGTGAGATGACATTGTCATCATATGTGCCATGACACCTCCCAAATATATTTTCAAGGACTTGGCGTGAGAGGACATTGTCATGATATGGGCCCAAACTTCACCGAAATGCATTTTATGGACTTATTATGAGAGGACACTGCCAATATATGGGCTCTGGCTCCTCCTTAATGTATTTGGAGGGAAATGTTGTGAAAGGACACTATCATGATATGGGTCATAGAACCTCCCAATTGTATTTTTAGGGACTTGATGTGAGATAACATTTGTCATGATATGGACCCTGCCAATATATGGGCCCTGACTCCTAATGACTATTTCTGTTAGACCTAGCCTATCTTCTCGCAAATGTGGTGTTGTTAATAGGAATAAATCAATTCATGTTAATGTCATCATTAAGGACGACTATTTCTCTACAAATTTGTAGATCCAAATATATATATAATAAATTCCTTAACATTTAATGGTTCTGATTCTGCTAGGTGTGGCTATATATTTGAAGTAGGGATGGCAATGAGTTGGATTTTTTCCAACCCAACCCAACCCAACCCATATATTACACCCCTGAACCCAAAACCAACCCAAATTTCATGGGTTGATTAAGAAAATAATTCACTCAACCAAAAGTCACCAGACTCAACTCAGGCCTACCCAACCCGACCCATATAATTATTTTCTAGTGTAAAAGTTTATCGTTTGGATGTGGAATTACATTTATAAGACCCAACCATATAACCCATTTGGAAGCAATGTTTTCATAACCGAACCGGCGGACAAACCAGTACTGACTCAGACCAGATTGAGTCGGGTTCAATTAGAGTGGTTGAACCAGTTGGACCAGAAATGATGTCAGCATGACGTAAAAAAATAGAATTGGAAAAACCGAACCAATCACCATGATAAAAGGCAATCAGCGGACGGACCGGTCAAACCGGTTGAATTGGTTCTACCTATATGTAAATTTCTATATGTATTATACCTACTATTTTTTCTTCTCTTTGAACCAATGGTTCAATCCGATTCGGTCTGACCGGCTGGTGTATTTCTGACTAGTTGGACCTAAAAAAACACACAGTGTCATACTGAATACCAATTCACCGGTCTGTCCGATCTGAACGGCCGGTTCGGTTCGGTTTTAAAAACACAAGTACTTGTGGCACTCGCACGCACGCTGAACACCCCCTTCCCGAGTAACCCGACTCCCCGATACCCCGTTTCTCTCAAATCCCCCTTTTCTGCCCTAAACCCCAGTGCTCCCCCGCTCCCGACGATTGCCGCTGCAAGCAGCAGCAACCTTGGCCGCCGCACGGATGTCCCCAAGGAGCAGCGCGGCCGCATCCAAGGAGCGGTGTCGTGCAGCAGCCCACAAGGAGCACCGCAGCCACCCGCTTGGAGCAGAACAGCCGCTCCCTTGAAGCAGCGCACCGGCTAGCTTGAAGCAGTAGCAGGTCGCCGCTTGAAGGAGTTAGCAGGGCCGCGACTTGGAGCAAGCAGCTAGCCGTCTTCGCTTGGAGCAGACATCCCAAGCAGCAGCCACCACCTCCGGTGAAGCCACAACCTCCGGTGAAAGGTACCTCCTTCACCTCTTCCTTTTCTCTTTTGAACGCTGGTTGTTCTCCCTTCTTCCTCCTCCACGTATTCTCCTCCTCTTCCTCTTCCACCTGACATTCTACTCTTCTTTCAACAACAATGTCCTCCCTTCTTCTCCCTGTTTCTTGTCCCCTTCCTTCTCCACGTTTTCTCCCCCTCTTCCACCTTACCTTCTATTCCTTTCTTTTTCAACTTGCTTTCTCTGTAGTTCCGTCACCCTCCTCTCCCTGTCTTTTCCTTCACTTCTTCCCCTCCACGTATCTCCTCCCCGTTCCCTTTTTCTTCATCTTCAACATTGTTTTCTGTTTCTTCTCCTTTGTTCTTCTACCACCATGTATTCTCTTCTTCTCCCTCTTTTTCACTCTTCCAACAGCAACGACCTCCAGAATAGCCTGCTAGCTGCTGTCCTCTTCCTCCCTATATACTAAATTTTATCTCCTCCTCCACGTATACTACTGGCTGCTATCCTCCTGTATTTTCTCCTCGAATAAATGTTCACGAACTAGTTCTATTATGTATTTGTCAAAAGATTAGTTATCGATGCTGCTTAATATATTTCATATTTGAGTTTATGTACTGGTTTTGCTATAGAAAGACATAAACTTGTCTACAAAATTGGTTGTTATATGAATTATTTACTAATGTTGCTCTAGAAACAGTTAATAAATATTGCTCTAGAAACAGTTAATCTTTTTTACTGATTTAGTGTCTTGCTATAGAAAGAGTTAACTAGTTGTTGATGTTGCTATATGGATTGGTGACAATTTTGATATTGTTGATCTTGTTCATTTATAATAGTTCCATGATTTTTACATATAGAGATTAATTTGAATTGAATACACACACACACACACACACACACACACACACACACACACACACACACACACACATATATATATATATATATATATTTGCCTTGTCTGGCACCATGTCCGTGTCCTACATTTTTGGAAATCGCCTTGTCCCGTGTCCGTGTCCGTGATTCCTAGACTATAGCGCATTCCCTGTACCAAGATACCAGAGAACGATTAGGATCTGTCATGTAGTCTATAATCATGCATAATTCATTAAAAGCTATAGAAAATTATTGCTAATCAAGTCCCCTAATCATATAGATTTCCATTAAAAGATATAGCATCAACTCTATCAGGATCCCCTATAAGCACCAGACAAGCATCCTACTCCACTCGTATAATTACTCCAAAGCTCTTGTGATTCAAACTTCAGTTACATCGAGTCATGTAATTCAGTGACACCTATTTCAACAGCAGCAATAGTTTCAGAGCAATTACAGAGCTTTCAGTATTCCTCGGCAAACAACAATAAAACCACATTGAGATCAGAACTATATAGACAAAACACAGAAACAAACAGGAGTATGTAAGTGTAGTGGGTGGTGAATTAATATTCCAGCAATATTAGACAACACACAAAAACACATGAGTTTATAAGTGTAGTATGTGGATCTATGATTATATTTATGACAATACATGAGTATTGGATTTCCAATACGTTTTTTTTCTTTTATTCAATTATGCTTGATCATGTTCGTCTGAATATCCCAAAGGGATACAGAGAAATACACTCAAGATCACCTTGTACTAGTTCCTAGAAGCCATGCTAAAAAATGTAGGGGATCTACAAATGTTGGGACGTCCTTAACAAGACCTGGGCAAACTACAATAGGTTCTGAGAAAAGACTTTCATCAAGTATATCACATATGAAGTATGACAATCAGGACGGAAAATGATGGGTGGGGAGAGTGGTAGAGAGGGGAAGCAAAAACAACATTAGTTTAGGAGGCAAGGAGACGGCGTAATTGTAACCAAGCTAGCATATCACGAGTAGCACGTAGTGAGAGATTACTTTGAAGATCTGGGAACTATTGGTGGTATTTGTTATGGTAGGAGGAGGAGAAAGGACTGACAACCGTAGCATATTCTACTTCTCCATCCTTATCTAAGGAGGATGTCGGGAGCAAACACAGGTGGCAAAGATGAGTCCAGAAGAGGAATTCGGGAATAGTCTGGTGGGAGGAAGAAACTCTAACAAAGTAAGGGTGATCATCCAAGCAAGATATGCAATGTGGAGAAGCGAAATTGTAGTATAGAAATATAAATGTAAAATGCAAAGGCAAACAAAACTGAGTGGTCGAATAAACAAGGGACTACACCTTATGGTGGAGGAGATCACGTGTATATGTGGTGGGGCGGAGGACACTGGTTACTGGCGCGGTAGCCCTCAATTGGCTTATAGGCAGGTGGGATGATCGATAACTTCTTCTTCCTCTTGTTCAGGCTGACTTCCCGATTGGTTAATGGCTTTAGTTTGCTTGTTGCCACAACAACGGTCTGTGTAGGTTGCGAAGTTGCAGTGTGGTGCAGATACGAACGAGCAGTTGAAAGCCCATTGGACTGGTGATTGGAGGTGACCTCTAGGGTTTCTCTGGTTGCCCTCTTTCGGTTCTCCAGATCTCCTCTCGCAGCCACTCTAGGATACGGGTTACATGACACGGTCACACTCACATGTGGGGGAGGTGAGTAGAGTGAGAGCGTCGGAGGTTGAGATTGAGACACGCAACACCCCGACTCTCGCCTAGACTGGATTAAGGGCGTGCCCAGAAATTTTGCATCCGACCCAAATTGCAGCATGCACCCACTTGGCTTACCCAACTCCCTCCATGCACCCAATGAGACACATTATTTTAGACTAGGTCGGGTCGGGGTGGGTCGGATAAAATTGTCAAGGCTATAAACTTGTGGTGCAATATAAGTGAGGTTCCATTTTGGGTTCCAATATGGGTCTAGATAGCAAATTCCTTTTTTAACTCACCAATAGATAAACAAAATCGTTGAATTTGTGTTTCTTGCCAAATATAGCTTGAGCAGTACAAACTATGAAGGCCAAGGAGGAGTCGGTTTCCATTATGCAAGAGGTTTTTGGCGTATGTCTTCATTGAGAGAGCAAGAGGGAATGCTATGATTTCCCCTTTCAGTTGGTTCTCTCTTGGATGTTTGCTGTAGCTACTTCTTTGCCAACTACCTTCCTCATTAAGTATATCAACATTTGTGCTTTTTGTTTGAAGTTGATTTCTAGTTGCATTATCTAAATTAATTATCACTTGTCCCATGTAGTGAAATCACGGTCACAATTCTGCCCATCCTACTATATAGTCCGAGAATTAATTCAAAAATGTATTTTCCTTGCATCGTTGTATAAGATTATTTTAATATTTTCGTTTTGTAAGTTTGTTGGTTCCACTTGTTTGTTTGTTTTGGTGCTATTTCACAAACCTCACACCTCTGTTTGTAGATGATCACAACTTCAGACATACAAACTACAACCGTGTGGCGTGAGTATATGGCACCCTTCTTTGCTGCTCCAATTTCTTTTAAGAGAGATCCCCGACGAACCTTTAATCCAACCCTTACCAAGGTAATGACCCCACAAGTAGATGAACATAGTATATGTTTGATTTGACTCTCTTAATTTAAACTACGTTTTCCTATTGTTTGAGATACTATTTTTTGGTTTACTTATGTCAATTATTTGTTTGTCCATTGCAGCAACCTTAGCTGTCACATCACCTCGTTCATCAATGGGCAACAAAAAATACCTACCTTTATAATATCCCATCCAACATCATTAAGTCATCAACAACATGGTCAGCGTAAGTGGAGATGTTGGATTTCTTAGTGAAGCTGCATCGACAATTTCATTTCCAAAGAACCGCAACATCAACAAAGACAAGGCCACTACGTTGTTGGTTGACAAGTTTGAATTTTGCAGAAGCCTTGTGGGGGACATGGGAGCGCTGGTTCCAACATGAGCTTGAGTCTTGATGTGAGAAGATTACTTGGAATAGAAAGACTCCAATGGTGCGCGGGTGTATACATGTGACAACAAGTGAGTGCCTTGTTTATTGATCTGATCATGAATAATGCCTATGCAAAGCATATCGAAAGCTTTCAGAACACTGCCAAGGGAGTTAGGTGACCTGGTCACCGTATGGTGGGCTACATGAACAAGCATAAACGACATGCTATTCATTGCCCAATGTTACTCCACCATCTTCAACAATTCAGAGCCTCAATTGCTGATTGCAGGTCTTATCTACCTAGCAGCAAAAGGTTGCAGTTTGTACGATGGACGGCTGGGTCAACATGGGTCTGGTCTTCAGAGATCACAGTGGCACGATTCTGAAGAAGGATGCAATAGCTAGGTTGTACGATGGATGGCTGGGTTAACATAGGTTTGGTCTTCAGAGATCATAGTGGCACGATTCTGAAGAAGGATGCAATAGCTAGCGGACACTGCTTGTGGGTATAGCTGAAGGCAAGGCTGCAAGGGAGGCAGTTATAGATACGAGCATTATGAAAATCAGATCGGTCCAGCTGAAGATTGACTCTCTGACCCTTGCGAACTCTTACTGAATCTATTTGCCAGTGGGGATTATATCGGTCTTATTGTACATGAAATCACGTTGATGAGTAGGGTCTTTAGATCTTTTTCTCCTTCACCTGTTAGGAAATCTTGTAATGTTGTTGCTCGCTAATGGTACAACAAGTTGGAGTGCTTATTTTGGTCCATGAGTAGGGTCTTGTAATGCTGCTGCCCATGTTTTGTAGCACAACAAGGGTGCAATGTTCTTTTTGTCAATGAGTAGAGTTTTGTAACGCCGATGCCCACTTTGTGGCACAACAACACAGATTGGAAAGAATCAAATATCATGGAGTGAAATTGAAATAATTCTTTATGCATTTTTGCAATGTCCTGAAAATGAGAAATGATTTATATCTTCACGTTGGAATCGTATGGCTATAAATATTTTAATGTGATGAGGGGATAAGAAATTTCTTATTGTCGAGTGTTAGGCATTGCATGTATGTCGTGCATGCTTGTTGCCTTTTAGCCATAACTTTATGAAATATGTGACATCAGTTTGTGTGATTTTCTCAAGGTAGGTGATTGCCAATGCTGTCACCCATTGTTGTGTTTTAGAATCTGGTACTTACCAATAGGTGACGTTTATCTACATAAGTTACATAGCACAAAGGCCACTCTCAATAGGTGACGTACATTTTTAAGGTAACATGTAGCTGTGCCACCTATTTGTTTAAATATTACATGTTTAAATGTCATATATTCCCCCTTTTTAGTAGTATGTCGTTGCTAAGAAAAAGATATTGTGGTCTTTACTGCTTCACACAACTTCGTTTGAGTCATGTGCCTTGGAAGAAAAAAACACATTGAGTATATGGTGAGCAAAACAACATCAGTCAACCCAATCAATGGACTTGTCAATTACATATTTCGGTCTTGATGGCCTATGGTGCTCAGGCGGAAATTGTGGGTTGATGCTCACAAACGAGTTGAAAAACTTGATTCATCACCACATTTATGCAGACAAACGAGAAAAAATAATGAAGGCTTAGTTTGGGAAATCGTTTATCTAAAGAAAACAAAAACATAAAATGGTAAGACACTAAATTAAAAGTAGGGAAAATGTTTGGCATCCCAAAGATGCTTTTGGGATATCATAAACCCGGATAAGCTAGGTTATAGTGTTTTCTTTTGTTTTAAAGGGACTTGGTGTGTGCAAGATGTAATGAAAATATTGAGAAAAAAACACCTCCAAATCAAATGACAGAGAAGAAAAAAAATCTTATAGGTGATAATCAACTTTGTGTGCTAATGTTCTCACACCACATAGGGTCAGAAAGAAGGATAAAATGGGAAAATGAGAGATACAATAATAATAAATGAAAATTTAAAGAAATGATGTTCATCAACCCAGGTTCTCATATCCTCACCCAAACAAGGGGTTGAAAAATGATCAGGTAGAGAAGGATTACATTGACCGACCAACGTGACTACCTTGCTTGACCCTTTTTGAGAGAGGGAGATGATCCAGTTCTTCTCTTGTAGAAAGGAGAAGTTTTTTTCTCCTCTCTCTCTAGTATAGTCTGTACTTAAATTAGCTTTCCAAAAATTCTAGTAATTTAAAATAATATCCCAAATGTCTTAGTCTTCTTTCTAATGCTAGCCACAACCTCTAAAAGCTCTAGCCTTAGTAATTTGTGGTTGAGAGACTATACATATAGAGGTTAGGGGGTCCCTAGTGTTTGGACTTGATTTGGAATATTTACTTATAAAAATGGGATCAAAAGGTGGCTAGAGTCTTTCTAAAGTTTTTGGAATGTGGTCAAGTCAACCTGTTAAAGGCACGAAACAAGGGCTAAATGCCATGTTTGTACCCATCCTTTTGAAGGGTCTAGGATACATTTCAATGACATGTAGTTGATAGAAAAATCCTGGAGGAGAGGGGAACACATGCCAAGTGTGCATTCTACCTTCTATAGACTTCTAGGGTACATTTGAATGACAAAGAGTTGACCATCCTAAGAAGAGATGTAAAAAAAAGGATGTGGTAGCACGAGATAGGCAAGAAAGGAAGGCCACATTTCAAGTGCACACCTAGCCTCTTGAGGTCTAGTTTGGGCTGGTTGAAACTCAACTGTAGACATGGATCATACCCACATATACATTTGGTATGCATTTGTATGGATAAACACAAATGGTATAATTGGGATTAAATTCATAGGATAGTCTTAGGATGGGATCCAGGTGAAAAATATCAAATTAGGACGGTCCATAATTAATCATTTATGAGTTGAATGTTCACTTTGGTTAGTGACATTCCTATTAAGAGAACTTGATGTCAGAATTATACAAACATGATTTCCAACCATAAGAGATATAGATTTGTAATCCGTTAACCAGAATGTGTTTTTTTTTGTTCTTGTTGATTATGGAATCAAGTTTTAATATTTGATCATAAATCTAAATAGAATTCTAGTAGTTAGTTGGATATGTGAAGTACATGTTTGAATCATGTTTTCATGTCCTCACATTTCTCAGGATGTTACTCTCGGACCTAATATGTTCATATATTTTTCTCTCACTCCAAAGTGACCATTATTACCTTTGGTCAAATTTGGTGGTTGTGATTATGTCATTGGTTCATTACAAAATCTTGATTGATATCTATTTTTTATTCGTTAGTTGTCTTCATTGAAAATATCCCGATTTGACTTGTTCAATAGCCAAAAAATGGAATATCAAGAGCTTTTCTTTCTTAATATGGGTCCAAAGAAAGGACCATGAATCCATTCATGATGAGGGATGAAATCTTGAGACTAACACATAGTCATTGTTTATCACATTTGTTAATCTGAAGATAGTAATTTGGTTTGAAAAATGATGTGACCATACTCATGACGTGATTAAGATTGACCTATATACCCATATTTTGTTTATATTTAGTAAGGATTTGATCTCATATGTGGGGCATCATGCCTACTTTCCGCAAAGCTTAGAAAGAAACATAAAAAACACTTTCAAGTGCAAGACTTGAAATATTATTCCTTTAGCCTAATGCTTTTTTTTTTCTCTAAAATTTGTGAGGCTTATTTGTGATACTAGTTGAGGCCAACTTTGTAAAGAATACGTGATGTAAAACTCCTTCAAAATGGTCTAAAAGACAAAACAATTTGGCCTAAAAAACCCATTGGACTAACTAGGCCGCATTTGACCGGGATCTGGACAAGGATCGAGCATGATTGGGAATGAGGGTTTTGAGGGGGAAGGTGCAATGGTGTCTTCACCTTTGTTCTACCAAAACGTAAGTCCTAGACATCAATGAAGTGTATGCCCCTCCATTGAATACCTTTATGAATGTCTCGTTGGGGTAGAAAATGTCACACATCTTAGGAATTTATACTACCACGATGTAGTTGACACATGAAGAAGACAGAGAAGTGAACAATTTAGACTCTTGGAAAGGAAGCACAAGGCACAAATCTACATACTCCTTTAGTAAATCTTGTGCTCTCATCATGATGGTAAGATTACTTTATCCTTTACCTATGAATTTTCTTACAGTGATGGGAGAAACATGTTGTATGTGGATGAAGTCAGACATCTTTGTTATTTTCCTTTTTATACAGTACTTTAGAAATAAGATTATACCAAAGAAGATGTCGGCTGATTGGATGGCCTTCACATAAATGAAATGTCTAATATCCCATATATCTTAGTATACACATAGTTGATGAGCGTCATGGTGTAATTTTGGGATCCAAATATAATTAGTTTGTGGTTATGTCAAACTTATCTAGTGCCAACATTGGATAAGATAGTGTACATGTGATAACCTAGAATGTTTCTCTCTCCTCATGGATGTACTATGCATATCATCCTTGATCAAGTTTGTCACTCCTAAATTTCATTTCATGATTGAATATGATCCTTAGTTGAAACATCTTTTGTACATATATCTTGTGGTGATACTCAAATTGCTTTTAGACCTATATTTGAAATGCTTAACATGTCACAATCTTGTAAACAAGTTTTGTACCTAATAAATATCATCAAATTAATCTCTAATGCAAGTCACGTTATAGATTCTTCCATTATGAATCCAACGACACAAAAATGGCCTTAATCGGACCATCATAGCCCCAGATATGGCCATTTGAACATTACTGATTGATCTTTGATTTAATTCAAGTTCTAGCCTTCATGGGCCAAAACTTGGTGCCTGACCCACATGGGCAACATCCCCTTCATGCAAAGCTATCTGTCTCTCATGCCCTCTACCAAATAGGGAGTCCAGATTTTGAGCCTCAGATTGTACTTTGATCCATCATCTGGGACATCACATTCTACCTCTGTACATGGCACCGATGCAATAGATGCTAGCCGCCACCTACCGTGACCAAGCTCCACCAATACCATTATTCTAGCCCCCTTTTCAACATCTAACCTATTTTTTCATATAAGGCTTCTCCCGCAACTCATTTATCCACTTTTTGGGACATTTGGTGATCCCCTAGCTCCATTTCCACCTTCATCTTCAACCTCCAAAACCTTACTTTCCATGCTAGCTACCACCATATCCATGCTTGCATTTTCCACCCTTTTGGGCAATCTAGTTCCCTTGACACCTTCACTCTATCAAAACCACACCAAGGGTGGATGACATGTTTTCAAGAACTTCCATGCTTTTTTGATTGTCGTCCACCCAACGATCGAGCAACGACCAACATACTGGAGACTGTTCTACAATGTGTATGCACTCAACAATGTTCAAGCTGTGTGGAATATCCATCATGGATCCCAGCCACAAGGGTCCAACAGATCCAACAATAGCCACACCAGTTCCATGCCAAGCACCCACCACATACCACCTCATCTTGGCAGTCAACAATGTGGTGTGGGGCAATTGATGACTGCACAACGGGTAGTGGAGGGTAGTCTCCATCCTCCTATAGCTACCCCATGGTGGTGGGTAGTAGTTGGGGTCTTCTAGGACGGCACCGCCACCTGCTAAGCGGTCCAATTGCGGAACATAGGGTATATATCCCAAAATCCCCCATTAAATGCTTTGGATATTCAAAACCTTATATCCTCTAAGCTGCTTAACCAAATGCCTTGATGATATATTCCACTTTGATAAGAAAATCATCATATTAACAATGGACCTATTATCTATTGCTAGTTTAGTACGACTCGTCCATGTTTTTAGCAAATATGCTTCCTATATGATCCATTGATATATAATCAATTTGCATGTGTCATTAATGATCCCTAGCTACACTAATCACCCAAATCAATAATATTAGCACACCTTTTGTTTTGGTTGACGTCATGAATCATCTAAATGCACTCAATAATCATCTTGACCTTGTATGGCTACTAATTGCCCAAAAAATGGTTCCTTTATGTGCATACTGTTAGGTTTTAGGGGAGGCAGAGAAGGCAGCGGAACAAAAAAAATTTCTCTCCCCAAACCCAGAACAAGGAACCGCGTCAACGTCTATACAATAGGAAAGGATGGTTTGTGGAATCATACCTTGTCCCGAGGCTTGCTCGGCGACAATACCTCACGGCTTGCACGGTCTTCACCTCCGATCTTAGACGGTGTCTGTGCAGCTCCTGGTTGCACTAGGACTGACAACTCCTGGTCTCACCGGGACTGTCGGGATTGATAGTTGTCCTCTGAGCGGCAGAAATCTCCTGCCTCTGAAGTAGTCCACACAGACCACCTGGAACTCCAATCTCCTTGTCCCACAAGGAATTGGAAGGAGTCACACCCTCCTGTCAGCGTACTAGTCACTAACACACTCTCCTGCCACCAATTGCTTTCTGTAGTTGTCTTTCCCTTGCTGTGCCTCCCTTATCAGGTAGCACTTGCTCGGGCTCTCTCGGTTACCAAAACCAGAGAGAACGACAACTTTACAGAGCAACTGGTTGCACACTGTGTTGTCCTTTGCAAAGCCCCCAATACCCCTATATATAGGAGGGTCATGGGACATGGTTCTCTATCCCGGGCAATGCGGGACCAAAGCAGGAGTAGAAGGGTTCAAGATTTTCTACAAAACCAACCAACTGCGCAACCTGAACCGATCGTTTCACAACTGAAACGGTTGGTTGGGGTCCTGAGCCGGTCGGTTGACACCTCAACCGATCGGTTGGGACCCATGAAATGGTCGGTTGACTACTGAACCGGTCAGTTCGTGGTCCTGGTCAGTTCCCGATTGACTTTCCATCTTTTGTTTCTAATTAGTATCAAATACCAATCCTTGTTCCATTCAAATTGGGCAAGTGAAACGAAAAGAAATTTCTCACCAATCCTACTTTCCCAACTTGCTCGGTTGCATCAGTTGAACCAAATCCTACTTTCCCAACTTGCTCGGTTGCATCAGTTGAACCGATCGTTTCAACACTTGAAGCAATAGTTTCACCCTCTCCATGAGCCGATCGACTCACAACCTGAGTCGATCGGTTCACCAAGATGAGCCGATCGGTTCATCACATGAGCCGATCGGTTGGGAGTGCAGATTGTGCAGAATCAGTCAATTGTAGTTTCAATCAATCCGATACTCCAATCAATATGTCCAACACCTTGAACATTATGATATTGAGTTATCAATTAATTGAGTGTTTAATTGAACTACTAAACTCCTTTAGTACTCAATCTAAACATTGTTTGTGGACAAAACTCCTTTTTTAGGTTAAATCCTATGTGTGTGACCCTGCAGGTCCTTTTCACGTTGGTAGTGAAAGTCCATAACACTTATGACTTCACAAGCAAAGAGCGGTGCCTAGTCACACATCAGTGCTACCCAAGTGAAATAGAAGTTGGAGAACAACTTTCAATCCTACAATCCGTGAATGGTGTTACAGTGAATGTATAATTCGTTTGTCACTGATATCCCGAATGAACTCGAGGCATGGAACAGTCATCCTGTCAACGTTCATTCACTTTCTTGATCTCAGAGTAGATTGGAAGAGATATGTTATGACATCAGTATCACATACATATTCACACATGCATGCACGCCTTTCTCAATCCTACTCATCAAGTGGCCATGGATATCAAACTCCCTCAGGAGGGACAAATCCCATATCTATCACTCACCCTGTGAAGGAGTGGAATTTTTGGAATTCCTATATGTCCAATGACACAAGTGAAGTCATACATGTTGAGTTGTTTTGAGAATCCCAAATGTTTTGGTAAAGTTGGAGTGTTGATTGGGGTTTATATAATGATCAGGATCCATAAGTTTATGCCTACTTGAGGAATTTAATTGAATGGTCTAATAGCTGAGTTGTATCACCAAATTGGATTAGAATGTACCTTGAGAGGTAGGGAAGCTATGATTAAAATTTGGTGGCAATCAGAGCATCCTAGAAAGAGTTATCTAGGTTTGAATTTTGTGAAATGATATGCTTTATCAAAGATTAATAGACCTAAGTTTGCTAGCTTGAGCCTAAGTCAGGCCGTGTCACATCCCTTGGCTTTGGGCTGGGTCCGTGTGGCCTGCTTGCAGCCCTAAATTACCGATCCAGTGACTGTAACCCTTGAGAAAGGGATGTCACGGATTCACTTGGTGATGAGGATGATCTGAACCCTTGGATTAGGATATGAGGGATGTCAACTTGTCTCCTACCTTGCAGTTAGAGCAAGGTAGTGGGACAACTAAATCCGTGCCCTACCTGGACACCACTGTTTGAGATCGTGGGGCGATGGGGAGAAGTGATCGGGGAGTTGGATTCGCCTCCCCTTTACGAACTGATTGACACCTTGAGTGGGTCAAATGACCAAGCAATCAAGGAGAATGACCCACCCTTTTCCACTATCTCTCCACTGCAAGGAGTAGGTGGTGTCCGAGAGTGCAGAACAGAGGTATGGGGATCATGAAGGAGAACCGAGAAGGGGAAAAGAAAGAGGGCGAGTAAGGGAGTTGAGCTGGGGCTTTTCCGACCACCTTCGTGGGGAGTTCCATGGCTGACGGAGTCAAGTTTGGTCAGGAAAGAAGATGGAGCTCGACGGGCTGCAAGGAGGGCATCCGACCACATATGGATGCATTACACAAGTTTAGATAGGTCGTACGATGCTAAGGGAAGCCTGAAGTTTGGAGTTGAGGCGTCGACGAGCTCTGTCCCTTTTGGATCTGCCGCACAGGCTGGCTACGGCGGTGACCTTGCGGATGTGGTGACTCGAAGACATAGGCGGCATCCCAAACAGTCGTAGGAGGCCTTGTGGGGGCGTCGAAGCTAATGGAGGGTCAAGACATCTGCGAGGAGCACTAGATGATGGCCGATTGCTCGTCGGAGCAGTCCCGTGCGGCGTCAGTCCCGTAAAACAGAACAGGCGGACAGAGTCCGCGTTGCGCGAGAAGGAAGAAAGGATGCCGGACCGGGTCAGGCCAGGAACTGGCCGGTCTAAGGCAATAGACCGAGTTCATGGGATGTGAACCAGCGGTAGTGAGCAAAGGAGATGCGCCCAACCCTAACGCCACGTGGCAGCACATAGTTGGCCCAAAAAGGTAAAATGCTCAGATCTTCATTAAATCACAGTAATTAGCTTGATTATCAGGAAAATGCAAACAAAGTATTGTTTTTCTCAGAAAAATTAGTAGAAAAATATGAAACCATAATATCAGGCTGTTGATGCTTAAAACACCATGATATCATGAAAGATGTGTAATGCTTAGTTCTTGAGTAATAAATATCAAATGATGATATAAAATTATGGAAAAATATCAGTAAGTCCATAATTATGTTTATAATGCATATGATGTTAGATATGATCATGTTGATGCACCAAAGATATAATTTGATTAATATGGCTAATTAGGGCTAATAACACTAAAGATAATGCAATAAATACATACATACTTAATAAATGATGAAATTTACAGAGTAAGCTCATATCAGTATATGGAACACCAGTTTCAATTTTGAGTTCAAGATGATGCATAGAATCCCTGTTATATTAAGATGAACCTTGAAACATGTGATGAAACCCTAATTCGAGTAATACATGTAACTAGGGTTAATATGTGCACAAAAAGGAATATGGAACCTAATGTTCAGATGATGAATCATAATCTAGAATATGACATCAGTAATATAAATATAAGGCAAGAATACAAGTAATCATGAGAATACCATAATGAGATAAGCAAACCCTAATATGGACATAATTAGGGTTAAGATGAGATATAATAGGATGATAACCTGATGATAGTATATGACTTGTCTTGACCAGGTTTAACAAAGATATAGAGGACATCAGGAATATGGTTTAGTATGATCTATCTCTTTGGAAGGTACGCCATTACCTCTTACTTGGCTTATTATACAATATGCTTGTGTTATAGGTGTAGTAAAATACTTGGCATATGATATTGGATGAAATGATTGTTCTTGTATGCATATGTTGGTTGGTTTTCTATACTTACTGCTATGAACACATCAAACATAATATATCTATTCCATTATATGAAAGCACCAACTCTTTGGCAGTGTGCTTGGAAGTGACCGAACTCTTTGGTAGTGGTCACATTGTACATATGGAAGCACCAACTCTTTGGTAGTGTGCTTGGACCCAACTCTTTGGTAGTGGTCACATTGTACATATGATCCAACTCTTTGGTAGTGTTCATAAAGGCCTTGAGATATAATGGAAAATAAGATTAAAATATATGTTCTCTTTTGTTAATGAATATCTTTGTGCAAGTATACACTTTTCTTATATTCTTCTGTTACTGCCAAGTATTAGTTTTATCTTATTGCCAAGATATGATGAGAGGTATATAAAAGACACGTAGGCATACTCAGTACAATTTTCTTGAATATTGTGCTGACGTGTACCGCATGTAATCTTTTCTTTAGGTTGTGGTTACACTCTTGAAGATCCAAGATAGTTGAGAGTTGTGTAGCGAGCTGATGTGCAGGTGGACCTGTTGTCTTAAGATCCTGTAGTTTAATGGTAGCACATGTATATGTATAGTTTGCTGTTCAATATGTAAAATCAAATGTTGTAACAATTCATGTTGTAATTATATGTTTAATGGTGAACATGTGTGTATGGTTTTATTATTGTTCATGTACATGTGCTACTGATTGTTTCCTTTGGACTCCCTTGATTTTCTTCTTCTTAGCCTAGTGTGGGATGTTTAAATTGGGATTCTCGCTGAGGTGAGGGTTTCAATTTTGACGTCACACATTAGATTAAGTTTTAGAAAATCCGGGGACGTCACAGGTGGTATCAGAGCATGAACAATAGCAAAGCCTGACATTTGCTCATTATGCAACTCAAAACTAAAGAACCTTGAACCTTAATAATCTTTAGGGTTAGATTAGTTGTCTTTTAGAGACTAGATCTGACCTAGCCTCTAGGTTAGAAGCTAGATGTCCGAGAACTAGGTCTAGACTGGTGCTTGTTGAGTAGCAAGTCCTTAGATGTCGTTCTTTCCTTATAGTGCAGCGGTATGGGACGTTGCACTATTTGGAAATGATGTGCATCAAGGGAAGAGAAACCCTAGACATATTGCGCAAGTTGTCTAGCATAGCTACACTAGTCTACACCATGTTCTCACCCTTTTCACTAGTTTTCATGACACTATACTCTCTATGATGTGTGGGACACTCATTTTCTGGATTTGGTTTTGGATTCCAAATGGATCGAACCTCGATAGTTTTCTCTGACTCTTATTTTATCGGAGAAAAACTATATAATATTTTATTATATATATGTATTACAAAAATGTGTCCCCACACATGTACGAGTAGGAGGTGGTCATGCAACCTAAGTGAAAGTGATGACATCCGTCTAGAAGAGAGTGTAGTTGTAGATTAGATGTCTAGAGCCTTGTTTGGTATATGTGATAGATGGAATAGATAGAATAAGTTTGATGATACGATCTAAGTCTTATATAGATGATATAAGATAGTTTGTGATGATCTATGTTTGTCTTTGAGGATGCAAGTTCAATTTTGAGGATTTGAGATGAGTTTTGATGATACAAGTAACTAGGCTTTGTGAGATAAGATATGTTAAGTTAAGACAAGATGAGGATCAACATGAGCCTCAAGCTCTTTCACAAAGGAGGACCTCTAGTGTTAGGACCAGTTTTGGGGTTATCTTAAGAGAGAGCAAGACCCACATGGAGAAGGTCAGAGAACCTAGACTCCATGATATGAGAAATATGAGAATTATGAGATATGTGATATGATATGTCCTAAACTAGACTACTCTTGAGTGATTGAGATGAGTAGCTTTATGCATGATTCCTATAGTCTTGATGAACCCTAGATTTCCTTGGGAGGACCGAACCCTAGAGTCAGAGAGAGGCTGGTTATGTGTGCATATGTGAATATGAATATGAGTGCCTACCATTTGGGTGAGGGAGAGAGCCCAAGACCCTCACCGCGATTGTTATACTCTACAATGGTTGTGTTATGTATACTTATTTCCTTTCACCCTATACTATCTACCTCACCCACCACAAGTATTCCCAATCATCACAATCATCCCTGCTACCCAGACCATGGTTGTAGACAGGCAAAACAATCATTCTACCCTAAAAACCTAACCAACTTATGCACTATTCTATCCAAAACGTCCTTCACCTTCCTTAGCCACCCTAGAATAATATATAAGAAATATTGGTCACTAGAATGAGGATGTTAGATCCCTCTAGCATTGATAGCCACCACCCACCCTGTACCTACCACTTTCACTACTCCACCTCCCATTTTCCACCAGAAACACTAGTTTTTCTTGGGTTTTTATGATCTTTGAGCACCATTCCATGCCATAGGTTTGAACCTTAACCCAATTTAACCCTTAAAACACATTTTATAACTTAATTATGTGATAGGATAACTTAGTTACATGTTTAGTGTAATGATGTAATTGATTGGTTTGCAATTTCACCATTCTTGGAGGGCTTTCATGTAAATTTAACATAGCACACTTTGGTTACTATTCACTCCCATTTTAATTTAAATGATAAAATAATGTCGACATGTGGGAAACCCCTTAAATGTATAAGTAGTAAATGATCATTTGGGGCTAGACCACAAAATCACTAAGTAATGGTCTCAATAATGGGGACAATCACCACTCACATTGCATGGTATTATACACTCAACAAGAGGTCTACCATAAAGTTACATATGCATTAGTGAAATCTTAGATAAAAATAGATCTAGGGGTGTCTTGATCACCCCTTTGGATGTGTGGACAGCCAAATGATCCTACGGGAACAAACCATATGATCACCAAGTTACAATATTGATCATGCACCTAATCTCTTATCCTACAACATGATGCCATTCATACATGTGAGGCATGTTGTATAAGATGGTGTCATTGATAAATGAATAAATTGGAAGTAAAAATTAAGAATAAAAATCTTATGGGGTGCGTGATAGGAACACACCCTTAACAGAAATCACAAAATAAAACAAAATGAAGCATGCCAAGTTCCCAAGTGATTCTGACACTAATTCACTAGTGAAGTTGCCACTGTGGTATTGCTTCTTGAGTGGAGGAAATCATTAACTTAATGTTGATAGATGAGTCGTGACAATGGATTCACCCAAACATTCATGTTGAAATACAAGGAAACCATAGAATAAAAACATCAAACAATCACGTGGATAAGTAAAAATAAAAACACTAGGGAAAAATGTAGACATCCATCACGTATGGGGAAGGTGTTAAAAACACCATTCACACCCTTGTGACATCATACATTTCAAAAGAGTAGGACATTTTATTTTCTTCAAAGAGGGATTTTGTGTGCAAAATTAATGAACATAAGAAACAAACACTTATAAATAAAGCCTTACAAATAACAATATTATATAGGTAATCATCAACCCCAGATGCTCATGTCCTCACACCATTGAGAATATGGGAGAAGTAGGAGATATGTGAATGACAAAACAAAAATATATAATGATTATGATAGTGATATTAAGATTATAATGGTGATCATCAACCACGAGTTCTCATATCGTCACACAACTGAGTGGCTGGAAAAATAAGGGAGGGAAAGAGGAGATCACATTGTGTATAATCCAATTGCCCACCTTTCTTAAGCATTGTTAGGGAGAAAGGAAGTTATTCTTCTCAATTACTCAATGCACTCTAGTATACTAGTGGCATGGTATCTAATGAAGCCCTAGTTTGGGTTTTAATCTTGTGCATTTTTTTTCTCATTTATCATTTAAGATACCTAGAATGCATGTAATATTTCCAACAAATCATGTTCTGTATGAAATTCATTTATGGATTCTTTTTATATGTTTTACTAATACTACAACACTAATTGATGGACATGAGAGTAGGAGGTAGATCCATGGGACTCACCCATCTTTGAGGAGTCCAAAGAGATGAAAAAACCTTTCCCGACCTACCACAAATTCTCAAGAATGATTGTTAGCTAAAAACCTCTATTGATGATCAAGTGAAGAACACAAGTGCACCCCAAAGACTTCAAATAGTCATTCTAGAAAAGAAACATTGTGCTATTCAACTCTGAGTCACAAAAGACACTAGGGTCTACAATGGCCCTCAAAATGAAAATTGTGAACTATCTTTTTATTAGCATGAATAACAACAATTTGAGAGAAACCTTAAACCTAAACTCAAATTAAGAAACAAAACACCAAATCTTGACAAACACAATTAAAACAGTATACGAGACGCAGATGTAACCTTTTTTGTTTCTTTTTTTTGTAAAACCTCATAAACCAATGTCACATCAAAGGACAACGTATCTACTTATAAACAATCTTATAAACTCCAATACAACTAGAATCAAATAATTTTAATCATATGAAATTCAATTTATATCAATTACATGTACATTAAAGAACAAACTTTACATACTACCCATACTGGGAAAGAGAGAGTATAATGACATTCTAAACCAGATATGATGTTTACATCTTCTTTGCCACAACCTCTTTGTTGGAAGACTTTATATCTTAAAACATTTGAAACACCTCATGAGAATCATATAGATCCCTAGTGGGTGCTTACCTCCCACTCAAACTATGTACATGCATCAACATCAAATTAAGTATATGAACTCAAAACAAACTTACAACTATTGAAAAGTCTAATTGATAATTCTAGCATTTCATCAAATCAAGATCATGATAGTAATCCAATTAATTTCAAAGGCATTCAATATTCAAATCATGCCCTTTTTAACCATGATTCGTAGCATAACTATGATCAAATTACCAATACAAAATATTTTAAAGTTGCAATCCTATTGAAAAGACAACACATCAAGATCTAAGAATTTAGACTAGATACGTAATAAAAACATCATCTTTATGATACCCCACCAGTTGGACCAGGAATTTATCCTATAGTCCTGTAGCTGAAGTCAACATAACACATGTCTACAAAGCATTACTCCTCAAATGACAACTAAATCTAAATGATAATAAGAGTGCAAGTTAAATCCCATCGTAACCCAATAGTGACATTAAAGATCACATTCCATACTAGATTGACAAGAATAAGGCAAAAAATTATCTTTATAAAGGAATGATTAGCTTCAACAACAAAAAACATATTCTTCACTAGAAGATTTATCAAGTTGTAGTATAAGAAATATAACAAACAAATAAATCATATACTATGAGGCTTGTCATGTTTTACTCATGTCCAAAAACTACTTACCTTGTACCTTACTATGTAGAAGTCACAACGCCTAACTCTCATGTCATAGACTCACCATCACTATCATGGAACCATTTATTACTCTACATCCATGCTCCTAATGTATAGCAACCAAAGGTGAGCAAACATGGACATCCATCCATAGCATGATATTCACAAATTGTGAATGCATAAGCATAAAATCTTAGCATACATGATCAAGTACCAAGATAAAAGACCAACATAATCTCAACATTTAACAAGTATTATTAAGTAATATCCTTTACTACAAGACTCCAATTACAAATTGAGATAAAAATTTAGACAAGTCTGCTCATGTACACTAGGGGATCTTAAAATAAGTACACCTAAATATAGTTCACCAATCAATCTCTGAACCTAAAACTACGAAACAAGTAGGTCAACACACAAGCTATTGAGCAAATTGAAACCATACATATATAAAATCTTTACAAAATTTGAAACAATTGCAGATGTAAAAAGTCAAGAATTAATAAGTTAAGTGCTTAGAAAAATGGCATCTCATATTTGATGTCATTTTTCTCCAATTATTCCATCCATATCTTGTTTTCATAAGATCATTCTGACTAATTTCCAATTGGAAGAGTCCACATGGGTTCTCAATATTAGCTAACCCTTTTATCGACAAGGTGCACCCTACCTTGAAATCTCAGGTTGGGCGTGTGGCCTTGTGTCGTTACCCCAAGAATATACGTAAATTTACAGGAATTGCATAATGGAGTTTTATATTATGTTATCAAGTTATAAAATTGATGTTACAATAATCAATTACAAAACCAAAATACTATAGGGAAATATTTGAGCACGTAAATAAGTATACAAATATATCAATTTGCAGGCAAGAAAGCCAAGTCATATAATTATTTACGTCCAATACCTGATTCAAATATTTTATAACCTAGCTTATCATTGATCATCTAGACACAAGACACACTTGATTAAGAACAAGATTGCAGACATGTGTTCGATTATCATCATTAACCCTAACTTGCTTTATTTTAGGGTTTATGTCAAGTTATCTTCAAAGTTATTTATTAGTGTATTTTATGATCTTTTACTAATTAAGAGGTCAACATGAAGGTGTGTGTCTTGTTTCATGTCATTTTGATGTTCCATTCTCTTTATATGAACATTTTTAGATTCTTGTCAATTATGTACATTTTAGGGTCAAAAGACTCATAATAGAGCAACCAAGATCAAGATTCATCAGTCATGGTATATAGTAAAGAGAGTTGGTTTTCCATCAACATGTTAGAGACAAGATTAACATCTCAGAAGGATAGGCGAGTGAACACCTCAATCTTGTTGGCTAAATTGACATTATGATAAATCCCTTTGTTTCGATGATGACAAACATTTCATTCTTGTCGATCTAATGAGCTACTTGAGTGTTACAGGAATAAGGTGGATGACAAAGTACTAGGGAATCTATATGCTTGAATGCTTGTAAATTTCATGAAATGTAATCAGTTGTAAACTTGTACAAGTATATAATGTACAAGTACTTAGACATCATGTAAATCAAGCGTTAGATCTTCCCTAGCCAATCACTACACTTAGATAGGTCATCCCCTCCAACAGTGTCACCTATGCACACTCATACACATACTTAATGCCTTAAAGTGAAACATTGAAACAGGGTCAATCTCGGTCGACAAACTCCTCGACCGAGACACTCTCGGTCGACAAACTTCTCGACTGAGAATGACCCAAGTAGCCGTTAAACACAGCTGAGAAAGTAGTTGGCAGTTGGAGATGAACGTTGCTAACACTTGATCCAGAGAGCCTGTCGGTCGATAAAACTTCGACCGAGTAGGTGTCTCGGTCGACAATTCCTCGACCGAGATGGACTCTGACAGCAACTGCATAATTAATTAACTAGCCGTTGCTAAAGCAACTAACTTGTACCTAACGACTAGTTAAGCACTTAGAACCCCCTAGAAAGTGTCTAGAACGTCCTTAAGCACTTGTAGGTCATTCCTATAAATAGGACATGCCTTAGGACACCAAAAGACATCTAAGCTACACTTGTGCTACACTTGAGATTGAATACTCATTGGCAATCTGTTTTGAGCAATAGAGAAATTCCAACATTGGCTATTCATTCCCATTGCTCCAATTTCGTGTCCTATAGGCTAGCATCTCCTTTCCACAACACTTACACTTCTACACTCATTGGTTAGGAGATCAATACGCTTGATATAGGCAAATCAAGCCTTGTGCTTCAAAGGATAAGTTGTAATTTCCATTTTCCTTCTTGTTCCTGTTATTCTTTGTATTCTCCTTGCTACTCCTAGGGTTGGAGGCTGCGGATTGGAGAAGGTTCTTCTCGGAGGAGAAGGTGGACTTCAAGCTACTTCAAGAAGGCTATTGCAACGGGAAGCTACTTCAAGAAGGCTATTGCAACGGGAAGCTACTTCAGGAGGAAGGCTGTTTCAAGGTTGGTGCAATTACTTCTAGGTGAAGGCTGCTTCAAGGTTGGTGCAATTACTTCTAGGTGAAGGCTACTTGAAGGGTTTAGGGAAAGAATTGTAATTTTATGTAAAGTCCTTGCGAGGTAATAAAATTAAATTCTTTCCAAATCCCGGTTGGGTAAGCAACCGGGTAGTGGACTGACTACCTTAGTATTTGCTAAGGTAGGAACCACTCTAAATCCTTGTCCCCTTGTCCAATATTCTTGTGGTTGGTTGTTTGAGTTAAATAATTCTAAAACCCTATTCACCCCCCTCTAGTGTTTTTCAATTGGTATCAGAGCAGGCTTCAAGGAACCCTAACAAGGTCTTGAAGAATGGGTGACGGGGTGCTCAACAACCTTAACCTTGAAGGGACATTTGTTGCTAGGCCTCCAGCGTTTGATGGAACAAACTACACATATTGGAAGAGAAGGATGCAGTTCTACTTCCAAGGCATCAGTTGGGACTTATGGAGGATGGTGTCAACTCCATACGAGCTTCCTCAAACGCAATATGCAGAATGGGATGCAAATACGGTAAAGTTGGCTCAAATGAATGCCAAAGCTGTAAGCATTTTATATTGTTCAATTTCAGTAGGAGAATTTAATAGAATATCAAATTGTGACACAGCCTATGACATTTGGCATAGACTGTCCATAACTTATGAAGGTACAGTTCAAGTTAAGAATTCTAAGATTAGTATGCTTAAACAGAAGTTTGAACACTTTCGTATGGATCCAAATGAATCCATTAGTGAAATGTTTGCAAAATTCTCTTCTATTGTTAATGGTTTAAATGCCTTAGGAAAAACCGTTCTTGAAGAAGACCAGGTATCAAAGGTACTTCGATCACTTCCTCCCAAATACAAGCCCAAGGTGACAGCCATTGAAGAAGCTAATGATCTCACTAAACTAAAAATGGAGCAACTCATTGGCAATCTAGAAGCTCATGAGGCAACTTTAGAAGAGGAAGAAAGAAGAGAACGTGAACGTCAACAAGGCAAAAAGAAGGACATTGCATTCAAAGCATCAACCAAGGACACTCATGACACAAGTGAAGATGATAGTGAAGAAGAAACTCTCATTGTAAATGGTAAGCAATATAAAAGTTTTAAAACTAATAAAACTTCTAGTGTTTCTTCTTCCAGGTGCTTTGAATGTGGCAAAAAGGGACACATGAAAGGTGATTGTCCAAAACTCAAGAAAGGGAAGAAATCATCTCACAAAAAGAAAGAAAGAGCATATAAAGCTGTATGGGATAATTCAAGTAATGATAGTGATGATGGAAAAGAAGAAGTAGAATGCCTCATTGCTACAACAAATGAAGACGAAGAAGAGGTAAGTCTTTATGATCTACCAAAAGAAGATCTAATTGCTAGTCTTCAAGATACTCATGAGAAATATATTGAGTGCAAGAAGAAACTTAAGAAATCAAATAAAGTAAATGATGATTTAAATGTTAAACTTCTTGCTCTTGTATCCGAAAATGAAAATCTCAAAAAGGAAAATGAAGATTATGATCTTAAGTTAAAATCGGTAGAAGCTAATTGCAATCTTCTTTCCTTAGAAAAGTTAAACTTGCAAACTCAAGTGAATGATCTTCAGAAACAGCCTGTTCTATGTTCACATTTAGATTATGATGAGGGTGTCAAAGAAAGAAACTCTCTAGTATCTGATTTAGATCAAGCAAAGAAAGATATAAACAAGAAGATGGATGATATTGCTAAGTTACAAAGAAATGTAAATGAGTTAAGAGGAAATGACATGCTTGAAAATATTCTGAAAATTTCCTCTAGTTATAATGGAAGAAAAGGATTAGGATATGATCCAAGGAGAAATAAACCCAAAAGAGTTAAAGCATCCAAGACTAAGATTATGTTTGTACCTAGGAACACAATTCCTAGAAAGAGAAATGAAGTTGACTCTATTAGTTGTCATTATTGCATGCGTCTTGGACATAATTCACTTTCATGCCCATATAAGAAAAAGAATGATGATTTAGCTTGGATTCCTAAAACTTAGTAGCTTAAAATTAACTAGTTGAGATTTGACCTAAATGATTCTTGATATACAAATGTCATATCTCAACACAATCGAGCTCTAACTTGCATAATCTTATTTTGCTTGGAATAAATTAACAGTTCTGAAAATATTCCAGAAAATTTGTCGGTCGAGAATCTGTCGACCGAGTGAACCTCGGTCGAGAAATTGTCGACCACACATGTCACTGATTTCCAGTCTGCTGTAAAATTGCTGAATTCTTTTTGTAATTGATCAAATTGCTATCTATTTGTGATTAATGACTGTATCTATTTTGGAAATCATCCCTGAAAACTTATATGAGATTAATTTGGTTTATTCTCTAAATTATTTAAGTTAAAATTGAAATTATGCTTAGCTTAATAAAAAGGAAATTTCTATTTTATCATTATTCACATGATTTTTCCTAAAGTATTTTCTGGTCTACCCATATAGAATTCATGTGATTACAATCATGGAATTATCATTTTCATCATGATGATGCTGTGTTAGCACGAATAGATAATGATAATTGTATGCATGGATCCTTGATGATACATAGGCAAGAAAAATAATTCAATGATGATATGTCTCTTAGAAATGCTTGCAACACATAAGATAAAAATTTCTCAATTGGCATCTTTAAAAGACTTGAGATATTAATCGTGCTTTCATTTTTAAGAGGATGTTTTCATATTGAGTATCACTAAACATGCTTCAAAATTGATATCTAATCAAGTACTTCACATATGAGTGCTTAAATTGGAAATCTGCAATTTTTGCCTCTTGGTTGAAATAAAATTTGACCAAGGGGCGCTATGGTCGTAGTCAAGGACGAACTAAAATAAGGTTTGACAAAATGCTTATTTGGACATCATTTTATTGTACTTAATCTTAGTATACTTTTGATAAAAGTCAAAATCAAAATTTAAAATCATATGTGACCTTAGAAGCTTTAAATTGCTTTAATTGTAAGATTAAGGGGGAGCTCATAAAACAAATTTGATTATTTGATTAAGAAGCTTACAAAAACATTGTAAACATCATTTGAAGCTAGTTATGACCTTAGTATTTTGACTCTTTCGTTATGAAGAAATCTACAAATTTCATAAAAATGATATATCATGTTCTTAAAGGAATTCTCTAAACAAATCAGGGCTTAACATCCCGTGCATTTGGTTAGAGACATCTTTATGTACTGAAAGATTAAAGGATTCTCATTTCATTTTCAGGGTTTAACATCTCTTGTAAAATGGGTGAGAAATCAATGCATATGCCATGAACCTAACAAGATCTCATATCATTCCAAGGCTTAACATCCTTTGCAAATGATTGAGAAACAAATTGTGGCTAAATTAGACAAAAATGATATTAAATCCATGTTCCTAATAGAATATCTATCTAAGGGGGAGCATAGTATAAAATTAAGGGGGAGAAGAAATATAAAATATTCAACTTGGATATCTTTTTGAAATGACAAAGGGGGAGAAAGAATATAAAATCAAAAATATAAATGAGTCAATGAGTTTCATAAACATATGGCTACAAAAGGTAATCCTTAGGTATGAAACTCACATGCTTTATATTTCCTTATTTCATATTTAGGAAATGTTTGTCATCTTCAAAAAGGGGGAGATTGTTGGCTAAATTGACATTATGATAAATCCCTTTGTTTCGATAATGACAAACATTTCATTCTTGTCGATCTAACGAGCTACTTGAGTGTTGCAGGAATAAGGTGGATGACAAAGTACTAGGGAATCTATATGCTTGAATGCTTGTAAATTTCATGAAATGTAATCAGTTGTAAACTTGTACAAGTATATAATGTACAAGTACTTAGACATCATGTAAATCAAGCGTTAGATCTTCCCTAGCCAATCACTACACTTAGATCGGTCATCCGCTCCAACAGTGTCACCTATGCACACTCATACACATACTTAATGCCTTAAAGTGAAACATTGAAACAGGGTCAATCTCGGTCGACAAACTCCTCGACCGAGACACTCTCGGTCGACAAACTTCTCGACCGAGAATGACCCAAGTAGCCGTTAGACACAGCTGAGAAAGTAGTTGGCAGTTGGAGATGAACGTTGCTAACACTTGATCCAGAGAGCCTGTCGGTCGACAAAACTTTGACCGAGTAGGTGTCTCGGTCGACAATTCCTCGACCGAGATGGACTCTGACAGCAACTGCAGAATTAATTAACTAGCCGTTGCTAAAGCAACTAACTTGTACCTAACGGCTAGTTAAGCACTTAGAACCCCCTAGAAAGTGTCTAGAACGTCCTTAAGCACTTGTAGGTCATTCCTATAAATAGGACATGCCTTAGGACACCAAAAGACATCTAAGCTACACTTGTGCTACACTTGAGATTGAATACTCATTGGCAATCTGTTTTGAGCAATAGAGCAATTCCAACATTGGCTATTCATTCCCATTGCTCCAATTTCGTGTCCTATAGGCTAGCATCTCCTTTCCACAGCACTTACACTTCTACACTCATTGGTTAGGAGATCAATACGCTTGATATAGGCAAATCAAGCCTTGTGCTTCAAAGGATAAGTTGTAATTTCCATTTTCCTTCTTGTTCCTGTTATTCTTTGTATTCTCCTTGCTACTCCTAGGGTTGGAGGCTGCGGATTGGAGAAGGTTCTTCTCGGAGGAGAAGGTGGACTTCAAGCTACTTTAAGAAGGCTATTGCAATGGGAAGCTACTTCAAGAAGGCTATTGCAACGGGAATCTACTTCAGGAGGAAGGCTGCTTCAAGGTTGGTGCAATTACTTCTAGGTGAAGGCTGCTTCAAGGTTGGTGCAACTACTTCTAGGTGAAGGCTGCTTGAAGGGTTTAGGGAAAGAATTGTAATTTTATGTAAAGTCCTTACGAGGTAATAAAATTAAATTCTTTCCAAATCCCGGTTGGGTAAGCAACCAGGTAGTGGACTGACTACCTTAGTATTTGCTAAGGTAGGAACCACTCTAAATCCTTGTCCCCTTGTCCAATATTCTTATGGTTGGTTGTTTGAGTTAAATAATTCTAAAACCCTATTCACCCCCCTCTAGTGTTTTTCAAATCTAGATTCATAAAATAGAACATGGCATTCAATATCTAATCATGCATTCAATTATGAAACTAATTTACATAGCATTTGAACTTAATATATGATTTAACTGGGACACCCAAAACAACAGGAGCAACAGGGTTAAATCATATCTAATTTTAGAGGGGGAGGATTAGGGTAAAGATACACATCAATAAATAGACCATAATAGCATATTTTAAGTCATATTTTTAATGTAAGTGGTAAATAAAAGATGAAATATGGTCACATGCATCATTATAACACAAATGGAGTGACCGTGGACAATTGGGTCACAATACAACATGATGCTACTAGTTTCGAAGATACACTAGGATTGTAACGTCCCATGATTTGAGGCCTTGGATAGAATGATCTTGAAAGGAATGATTGGACTACCCATATCACCAAGGTGCACCTCCTTTTCTGGGAGCCCATCACTAAAGAACTCCATAGTTAAGCGTACTCAACTTGGAGTAGTACTAGGATGGATGACCAGTCTAGAAGTTGACCTTGGCTTGTGCGTGAGTGAGGATAAAGCACGTAGTAAAGGCTAGTGGTGATCTATGGGGTCAGTCGTCATTCCTGAAACTCTACTAGAGCCTAAGGCAGTGGGCCCAGACATTACAAATGGTATCAGAGCATGAACAATAGCCACACCTGACAATTGCTCACCATGAGAAACAAAACTAAATTTCATCTTCAACTTTAAAACCTAGAAACTTAGTAAGTTGTTCTATAGGAATAAGGTTTGACTAAACCCTATTTTGGGCCTAAAATACATATTATATGATGAACAATTATTAATTATGAATATTTGTTATTAATTAGGTGATGTCCAGAGTTGTAGATGGTCCAAAATATAAATAGGAATCTCTAAACTCAGGTATGTGGGTTTTATTAAGTATATGACTAGTTTTCATGGATGCATAATGATATGTACTTTGGATGCTTTTATTTGCGTATAAATTCTTGGATACATATTAGTATTATATTCTTCTCCAAAACTAAAGGAACATACAAGAACTTTTGATGAGTTGTAGCTACTAGAGAACAAATGGCCCAATATGGATGTATGATATTTTACCTAGTATGGATGTATGCTGAATTGCCCATGCTAGATGTATGATAAAGTAATTTGCCTTTCCTGGATGTATGATAAGTGATAATAGAAATTGTAGTACGACTGCATCCACTTATATGTCTAAAAGATGTGTTTACTTGATTATCACTTTAAACAATGTTTTCTTTTACTCTTTATTTATAAAGTTATTTCAATTATTCTAGCATACTAGTACATATATGTCTACCCACATACACAACACCTTGTATGTTGATCCACTATTTCACATATGTTTTAGGTTCAAAGCTAACGTGGGACAAAAGAAGGGAAGTAAGCAGTTGTCCAGGTTGTACCTATTATGTAGATCCTAGTTAGCATACATGCTCATAGACTATTGAATTTTTCATTCAATATGTATCTGTAAATCATGTTGTAATGACTCACTTTGTAATATATACATGTTGAATGTTAAGAAATTTTCGTGGTGTATGTTATAGTTGTATGTTCATGTATGCATATGTTGTTTCCACATCGCTCTCTGATATGATTGTTCACATTTTTGGATTTTTCATCTCAGACCTTCTAAGTCTGGAGACAGCAGAACCTAGGGACGCTACATGTGAGATGAGAAGGGGGACAAGATGGATCTTTAGCCTCATGTCATAATCCTATGGTTCACACCTGTCCCCTACCCCAAACTAGAGAAGGGGACGTCGCGACTGTTGTACCTTTGGTTCTTGCAAGAGAAAGGAAAAGGTAGTAAGGTGACAAGAACCACATCCTGTGAGATTTCCTCCTAGGTTTGGCACATATTTTCAATCTTGGGGTCGCTTTTTGAATCGGCAAACTATATCTAGGGCACAAAAGCCTAGAACACTAGCCAAGGCGGCCTCCATGGCATAGTAGGAGAAGGAAGCATGGGAGAGAGGCTGGTTAGGGAACAATTTCTTTGGAAACAAGGGGAAAAGGAGGTGGAAGGTAGGAAATCCCCTTGGTGGACCAACTAGGCACGATAAGGAGGAAAAAAGGGTGATTGGACGACACAAAGAAGTTGTCACTATGCCTTGCACAATGAAATCCCCACCATTGGATCAAGAAGACTGATCTATGAGAGAAGATTGTACAGATAGGAGCAGACCACATCTTCATGAGAGGGGGCAAAAGACAAAGTCAACACATATTTGTGTGCCTGATTAGGCTCATTAATCCACAAAAATCAACCAAAATGATTCAAAAATTGTACAAATTGAGCCAACTTTGAAAGTCCCTAACTTGGGATGTGATGTTCGATACATGTTAGTTTTGCAACATTGTAAATGTAATTGAGCCCTTTACAACATGAAATGTATTGGTGTGCTATAAAATCATATCTGATAGGTTCAATCTCAGATTCAATATGGTGATTCATTAAAGAATGAACTTGTGTTAAATATTTCAAATTAATGTCACACATTGTAAAATTGATTATCATGTGACTAAATTAAAGTATCAACATACTCAAAATATGAGACTTATATCTAATTGAGTAAGAAGGAAATTTTATGAGAGAGAAAGAGTAGAACAGAGGAGAGAGAAAATCAAGTTGTCACATCCTTCCCCCCAAAAAAAATTTATCCTCAAAATTCGTTCAAGATCATACTCGAAAGTCAATTCAACATATTCATTGTGTTTTAGGCTGCCAAAACTGAACTGTCAAGGAATCAACCACTATAGGGTGCATACTTAGGCTATCATCATCAAGGGTGTACACATCCCAGTGAGATGCATATTACTTGATGTTTTATCATATTTACAACATTATATTTACTTTAGGGTACACCATCCATTATCACTACTACATTAGGGTTTTGTTCATGTGTTCATACGAGCTAAAGTTTGTTATTGAAATATATCTTATCAATCTAACAAACAAATTTTTTCAGTATCATGGCTTTTAGTTAGGGTCAACCTCACCCTTATATATATCTTTGTCAAGTTAAAAGTGAATACATGACTTAAATTTCCCCGAATTATTACCAATTATCTCCAATCATGTTCATCATTTTTCATTTTGGTCTAAATTTAAACATGTATTGTAGGGTTTTAGAGGAGGCAGAGAAGCAGCAGAAACAAAATTTTTTTTCCTCCCAAACCCAGAACAAAAGGAATCGCATCAACGTCTATATAATAGGAAAGATGGTTTGTGAATCATACCTTGTCCCGAGGCTTACTCGGTGACAGAACCTCACGCCTTGTGCGATCTTCACCTCTGGTCTTGGACGGTGTCTGTGCAGCTCCTGGTCGCACCGGGACTGACGACTCCTCCTCCTACCGGACTGTCGGATGATAGTTGTCCTCCTAAGCGACAGTTACCTCCTGCCTCTGAAGTAGTCCACACGGACCACCTGGAACTCCACTCTCCTTGTACCACAAGGAAGTGGAAGGAGTCACACCCTCCTGTTGACGTACTAGTCACCAACACACTCACCTATTGTCAATTGCAACTGCAGTTGTCCTTCCCTTGCCGCACCTCCCTTTGCGGGAAGCACTTGCTCGGGCTCTCTCTCGGTTACCAAAACCAGAGAGAATGACAACTTTGCAGAGCAACCAACTTGCACTGAGTTGTACTCTGAGAAGCCCCCAATACCCCTATATATATAGGCGGGTCATGGGACATGGTTCTCTGTCCCCAATAATATGGGACTAAAAGCAGGAGTAGAAGGGTTCGAGATTTTCCACAAAAGCAAACAACTCGCAACCTGAACCGATCGGTTCACAAGTGAAACAGTCGGTTGGGGACCTGAACCGATCGGTTCACTACTGAACCGATCGTTTGGGACCCTTGAACCGATCGGTTCACTCCTGAACCGGTCAGTTGCGGTTCCAGGTTGGTTCCCGATTGACTTTCCTTCTTTTGTTTCCAATCGGTATCGAATACCAATCCTATTTCCAATCAAATTGGATAATTGAAACGAAAGGAAAATTCTCACCAATCCTACTTTCCCAAGTTGCTTGATTGCACCAGTTGAACTGATCAGTTCAACACTTGAACTGGTCATTTCACTCTGTGCATGAGCCGATCGGTTCAACAATTGAGCCGACCGGTTCAGCAACCTCAGCCGACCGGTTCATCACATGAACCGATCGGTTGGGAGTGCAGGTTGTGCAGAATCAGTCAAATGCGATTTCAATCAATCCGATACTCCAATCAATGCGTCCAACACCTTGAACATTATGATATTGAGCTATCGATTAATTGAGTGTTTAATTGAACTACTAAACTCCTTTAGTAATCAATCTAAACATTGCTTGTGGACAAAACTCCTCTTCCAGGTTAAATCCTATGTGTGTGACCCTGCAGGTCCATTTCACGTTGGCAGTGAAAGTCCATAACACTTATGACTTCACAAGCAAAGAGCGGTGCCTAGTCACACATCATTGCTACCCAAGTGAAATAGAAAGTTGGAGAACAACTTTCATCCCTACAATCCGTGAATGGTGTTACAGTGAATGTATAATTCCTTTGTCACTGATATCCAGAATGAACTCGAGGCATGGAACAGTCATCCTGTCAATGTTCATTCATTTCCTTGATCTCAGAGTAGACCGAGTGAGATGTGTATGACATCAATATCACATATTGATTCACACGTGCATGCGCATGCCTTTTCTCAATCCTACTCATCAAGTGGCCAAGGATATCAAACTCCCTTAGGAGGGACAAATCCCATATCTATCACTCACCCCTCAAAAGCCCCATGTGTCAAAGCCACCCAATCATCACCTTTATAACAACCCATGTTTCAGGACTGCGTTTGATGATGTCAAAGTGTACCCAACGACATGTGTTGAGTGTAGTGATTTCAGGTATAAGAATCACACTCACCACCATCACTGCGAGAGATGACTGTGACTACCAAGTCATGGTTCCATATGTCACTCTCACAGTGGGTCTGTCCGGTACCTTGTTCTCTAACAAGTACCTATGTGCTTGGTTTGATATCACCATATCATGACTAATGAGATTCTGTCATCAACCAACACACAATCTAGTCTTTAGTGTTATTGATGTCTATGGTTATTTCCACAATAACAACCGACTAGGGACTAAACAAGAAAGCATACTCTTAACATCCGTATGATCTCATCATTCAGGTCCTCAACCCAAAAGCATACATCATTGAGTAAAACAATCTTTAGACATCTATCATGTTACACCATCATCTCAGAAACAGTTTAAACATATAGATTGGAAATTTCCTTTATTATTATTCAAATCATTTACAAAGTATCCCATTACAATAATCATATGACTTGCTCTATGGGCATACATATCAACAAACTTCCACTTGCACTTAGAGCCAGTCACCAAGGAATCGCAGTCCTTGTGACCTAGCATGACCATCATGCTTCTAGTGAGAAAGGGCCTTAGTCAGTGGATAAGCTATGTTGTCTTTAGTTGGTACTTTGCAAATCTTCACATCTCCTCGCTGTACGATATCTCGTATGAGATGGAAGTGCCGCAGTATGTGCTTGGACCGCTGATGTGATCTGGGCTCCTTAGCTTGTGAAATAGCTCCATTATTGTCACAATAAAGCTCAATTGCATCACAACTACTAGGAACTACACCAAGTTCAGAGATGAACTTCCTGATCCACACAACCTCCTTTGCTGCATGCGAAGTAGCAATATACTCGGCCTCTGTAGTAGAATCGGCAACTATTTCTTGCTTGGAACTCTTCCAGCTCACAGCTCCATTATTAAGGCAAAACACAAATCCTGACTGCGATCTGTAATCATCTTTATTGGTTTGGAAGCTTGCATCGGTGTAACCCTTTACAACCAGCTCTTCCTCACCGCCGTAAACAAGAAACTGATCCTTAGTCCTTCACAAGTACTTGAGGATATTCTTCACGGCTATCCAGTGAGCATCCCCGGGATCTGACTGGTACCTGCTCGTCATGCTTAGAGCATACGAGACATCTGGGTGTGTGCACAACATAGTGTACATGATGGATCCGATGGCTGATGCATATGGGATCCCATTCATCCGCTCCCTCTCTTCACAAGATTGGGGACATTGAGCTCTAGAGACGGAGATTCCATGTAACATGGGGATGTTACCTCTCTTTGAGTTCTCCATGCTGAACCGCTTCAGCACCTTGTCAATGTACGTGCTCTGACTTAGTCCAAGAAGCCTTCTAGATCTATCTCTATATATCTTAATTCTTAGAATATAGGATGCTTCTCCTAAGTCCTTCATTGAGAAAGTTTTCCCAAGCCAAGTCTTTACCTTCTCTAAGGCTAAGACATCATTTCCCATCAAAAGTATGTCATCCACATACAATATGAGGAATGTGGTCGAGCTCCCACTAACCTTCTTGTACACATAAGGTTCATCTTCATTTTGAATAAAGCCAAACACTTTGACTTCCTCATCAAATCGAAGATTCCAACTCCGAGATGCTTGCTTCAATCCATAGATTGACCTTTGCAGTTTACAGACTTTATTGACATTCTTTGGATCTACAAAACCTTCAGGCTGTGTCATGTACACATCCTCATGTATATTCCCATTAAGGAATGCGGTTTTAACATCCATCTGCCAAATCTCATAGTCATAGTAATCTGCAATAGCAAGCATGATCCTGATGGACTTAATCATGGCAACTGGAGAAAAGGTTTCGTCATATTCAACACCTTGAACTTGTCGAAATCCCTTTGCAACCAATCTACCTTTATAAGTTTGCACATTGCCATCCATGTCGGTCTTTTTCTTGAAGACCCACTTGCACCCTATGGGTTTTAACCCTTCGGGTGGTTCCACCAAAGTCCATACTTTGTTGGAGTACATGGATTCCATCTCGTATCTCATGGCTTCAAGCCATTTCTCAGAATCTGGTCCCTCCATAGACTCTACGTAGGTAATTGGATCATCATCTATGATCAACTCTCCACCTTCCCGAGTTACAAGGTATCCAAACCTCTCAGGTTCAAGGCGAGTCCTACTAGATCTACGAGGTCCTTGTGTTACCTGAGGAGACTGAGATTCCACAACACCTTGTGAATCTGCATTTTCCTCTGGTACATCTACCAGTTCAATGTTTTCTTGTTGGGCTTGAACCTCTTCAAGCTCAATATTCCTCCCACTGTTTCCTTTGGAAATAAATTCCTTCTCTAGGAATACAACATCCCTGGCAACAAACACTTTGTTGTCAGTAGGGTGGAATAGATAATATCCCTTGGTTTCCTTGGGATATCCAACAAAATAACATTTATCAGATTTGGGTCCAAGCTTATCAGGAAACATTTTCTTGACGTAAGCCTCACAAACCCAAATATTCATAAAAGACAAATTGGGACGCTTCCCAGTCCATATCTCATATGGTGTCTTTTGAACCGATTTAGATGGTACACGGTTAAGTGTAAACACGGCGGTTTCAAGAGCATAACCCCAGAAGGAAATTGGAAGATCAGCAAAACTCATCATTGATCGCACCATATCTAACAATGTGCGATTCCTTCTTTCAGACACACCATTATGCTGTGGTGTTCTGGGCAGAGTCCACTGTGATACAATACCACAGGCTCACAGAAGGTCCTCAAACTCCTGGCTCAAGTATTCTCCACCTCGATCGGAACGAAGTTCCTTAATACTTTTACCAAGCTGGTTTTGTACTTCATTCATGAAATCCTTGAACCTTTCAAGGGATTCTGACTTATGTTTCATCAGGTACACATAGCCATACCTACTGAAGTCATCAGTAAAGGTAATGAAGTACTGATACCCACCTCTGGCATGAGTTCTAAAAGTCCCACATACATCAGTATGTATGAGTCCTAATAGATCAGTAGCTCTCTCACCTTTACCTGAAAAGGGAGTCTTGGTCATCTTGCCCAACAAACAAGATTCACATGTCTCTATTGATTCATAATCAAAAGAGTCTAGATAACCATCTTTATGGAGTCTAGAAATGCACTTCTCATTTATGTGCCCTAGACAACAATGCCAGAGATATGTTTTATTTGAGTCGTTGAGTTTTTGCCTTTTGGTGTTTACGTTGTATACACTTGTCTCCAAGTCTATCAAGTATAGACCATAAGACATAGGGGCACTATCATAAAAGATCCCATCTTTAGAAATGGAACACCTTCCACTTTTAATAAGAATTTCAAATCCATCTTTGTCCAAACAAGAGATGGAAATGATATTCCTATTTATGGCAGGTACATAATAGCAGTTCTTCAACTCTATTATTAGCCCACTAGGTAGAGGTAACTCATAGGTTCCTACGGCACTGGAAACAACTCTTGCCCCATTGGTAACACGTAGTTCAACCTCGCCTTTCCCTAAAGGCCTACTTCTCTTAAGATCCTTCACATTTGAACAAATGTGAGATCCGCATCTAGTATCAAGTACCCATGATGAAGAAGTAGTAAAGTTAATCTCTATCACGTATACACCAGAAGTAGAGATCTCTATCTCTGACTTCTTCTTCCATTGTTCCTTCCATCCTCTCCATGTAGAAGAAATTGGTTTGGAGAGAGAACACTTCTCTTCCTTACCTATTTTCTTCTTCACCAACGCATTAAGCGTAAATAGAGTGGATTCTAAGGCTCCTGGTATATCTGGATTGTGCAGAACACTTCTCACATTCCTCAACCAGTTATGGAATTTATTCTCAATTAATTTTCCCATTTTAAAAGATGATTCTTTTGCCATTCTACAAGAGAAAATTTGCATTTGTCAAAACCTTTTTGATTTGATTTGAATAAAATTCGACGATAGTTAATTAGGCCTTTAATTAATTACCGCTCCCACTATTTTGACTCAAATTGAAAGACCTCACCATCAATTCGGAAGATTGCAGCGTACAATCTTCTAGTGGGTCAAGATCCCGAAATCCTCTGAGACATGGACCGACTTTAGCTGTCACCCACAACTCAGATCTTCTGGGTAGGCAACTCTTGCCAATTGCATCATATGCAACTCTTGATGAATGAACATGCACAACACCTTGCCATGAACATTCCGTGCCTCTGGGCTTAGACGCTCTAAGAATCACCAGTTAAGTCTAACCCAAAAGCCGACACGGTAAACATGCACCCTGCTTTGGCAGAACCTACATGTCGACCCTTCACACTTCCACAAGATAGACGGTGCACCACGCTTTGGCGTAACCTACGCTTGGTCGATCAAGTTTGCCATGTGTGTCGCTAATGGAAGGCATATAAGACTTAATATTTAATGAGGGATTTGGTTTTATATACATATACATATCCAATCACCACAATATATAATAAGTATCATATACATGCTATATCCCACAGAAAACATGAAAAATGATAAAAATCAATGATTATGGCCATCCTATTTGTGATTCCTCGAGCCAAGAGGAATCACGGTCATCTAGGTCTACATCATATGCAATATGTACAAGATGAAATTTGTGCCTGCCTTTCTGGGTTTGATCAGCTCATCTCCATGACTGATCGGCTCACCATCAGGTAGGTTGTTCGGGTGCCACCAGCCGATCGACTGGCGCCTCCAGCCGATCGGTTCATCAGTCATCGTGCATCTCCTCAGGTCGCCACCCACTCGTCTCGTTCCTCGAACCAACCGTCTGGATCACCAACCGATCGGTTCACTCCTTGAACCGATTGTCTTCAGGTTGTCTTCCGTTCTTTGACATAACAGGAAATAAAATCTATCCTATTTACAATTGAATTGTGAAACCCCAAGTTACATTCGGGGGGAGTAAAGGTAGGAAAAGAATTCTCAAATTATTTTGAGTTACATCAGGAATAGGAGAAAGGGAATCGGTGCGCAGACCGAGATGCAAGCAACCACACAAACAACCACACACAGATATAGGGGTTTATAGGCCATAATCATGCTACACATCCACCACAAAACTCGTTTAAGGGCGACACGTATCGAGTGCATTAATATTACATATCATATATGTATATATGGGATTTGTGGATTGGACATGTATAAAGCCGATATTATTCGCATCGCATGCAATAAATAAAGGCGACAAACCAAAATCGATCATATCGATAATCCTAAAATATAGAGCGGTTGACGTGGCTCTGATACCACTGTAGGGTTTTAGAGGAGGCAAAGAAGCAGCGGAAACAAAATTTTTTTCCTCCCAAACCCAGAACAAAAGGAATTGCGTCAACGTCTATATAATAGGAAAGATGGTTTGTGAATCATACCTTGTCCCGAGGCTTGCTCGGAGACAGAACCTCGCGCCTTGCGCGATCTTCACCTCTGGTCTTGGACGGTGTCTGTGCAGCTCCTGGTCGCACCGGGACGGACGACTCCTCCTCCTACTGGACTGTCGGATGACAGTTGTCCTCCTAAGAGGCAGTGAGCTCGCGCCTCTGAAGTAGTCCACACGGACCACCTGGAACTCCACTCTCCTTGTCCCACAAGGAAGTGGAAGGAGTCGCACCCTCCTGTTGACGTACTAGTCGCCAACACACTCTCCTGCTGTCAATTGCAACTGCAGTTGTCCTTCCCTTGCTGCACCTCCCTTTGCGGGAAGCACTTGCTCGGGCTCTCTCTCGGTTACCAAAACCAGAGAGAACGACAACTTTGCAGAGCAACCATCTTGCACTGAGTTGTACTCTGAGAAGCCCCCAATACCCCTATATATATAGGCGGGTCATGGGACAGGGTTCTCTGTCCCCGGTAATATGGGACTAAAAGCAGGAGTAGAAGGGTTCAAGATTTTCCACAAAATCAAACAACTCGCAACCTGAACCGATCAGTTCATAAGTGAACCGGTCGGTTGGGGACCTGAACCGATCGGTTCACTACTGAGCCGATCGTTTGGGACCCTTGAACCGATCGGTTCACTCCTGAACCGGTCGGTTGGGGTTCCAAGTTGGTTCCCGATTGACTTTCCTTCTTTTGTTTCCAATCGGTATCGAATACCAATCCTATTTCCAATCAAATTGGATAATTGAAACGAAAGGAAAATTCTCACCAATCCTACTTTCCCAAGTTGCTCGATTGCACCTGTTGAATTGATCAGTTCAACACTTGAACCGGTCGTTTCACTCTGTGCATGAGCCGATTGGTTCAACAATTGAGCCGACCAGTTCAACAACCTCAGCCGACCGGTTCATCACATGAACCGATCGGTTGGGAGTGCAGGTTGTGCAGAATCAGTCAAATGCAATTTCAATCAATCCGATACTCCAATCAATGCGTCCAACACCTTGAACATTATGATATTGAGCTATCAATTAATTGAGTGTTTAATTGAACTACTAAACTTCTTTAGTAATCAATCTAAACATTGCTTGTGGACAAAACTCCTCTTCCAGGTTAAATCCTATGTGTGTGACCCTGCAGGTCCATTTCACGTTGGCAGTGAAAGTCCATAACACTTATGAATTCACAAGCAAAGAGCGGTGCCTAGTCACGCATCATTGCTACCCAAGTGAAATAGAAAGTTGGAGAACAACTTTCATCCCTACAATCCGTGAATGGTGTTACAATGAATGTATAATTCCTTTGTCACTGATATCCAAAATGAACTCGAGGCATGGAACAGTCATCTTGTCAATGTTCATTCATTTCCTTGATCTCAGAGTAGACCGAGTGAGATGTGTATGCCATCAATATCACATATTGATTCACACGTGCATGCGCATGCCTTTTCTCAATCCTACTCATAAAGTGGCCAAGGATATCAAACTACCTTAGGAGGGACAAATCCCATATCTATCACTCACCCCTCAAAAGCCCCATGTGTCAAAGCCACCCAATCATCACCTTTATAACAACCCATGTTTCAGGACTGCGTTTGATGATGTCAAAGTGTACCCAACGACATGTGTTGAGTGTAGTGATTTCAGGTCTAAGAATCACACTCACCACCATCACTGCGAGAGATGACTGTGACTACCAAGTCATGGTTCCATGTGTCACTCTCACGGTGGGTCTGTCCGGTACCTTGTTCTCTAACAAGTACCTATGTGCTTGGTTTGATATCACCATATCATGACTAATGAGATTCTGTCATCAACCAACACACAATCTAGTCTTTAGTGTTATTGATGTCTATGGTTATTTCCACAATAACAACCGACTAGGGACTAAACAAGAAAGCATACTCTTAACATCCGTATGATCTCATCATTCAGGTCCTCAACCCAAAAGCATACGTCATTGAGTAAAACAATCTTTAGACATCTATCATGTTACACCATCATCTCAGAAACAGTTTAAACATATAGATTGGAAATTGCCTTTATTATTATTCAAATCATTTACAAAGTATCCCATTACAATCATCATATGACTTTCTCTATGGGCATACATACCAACATGTATCTCATTACTATTCAAGCTAATATATCAAGACATCATCATACCATTTTTTCATTTAAAATAAATCTTTTTATGCAAGGAATGGTTTCATATGAGGTCTAGATTATTTAGAGTGACTTATCATACACATCATCTTTTTAACTTAAGTGAGATTATTTC